>WKFP01015562.1:2544254-2645119 GCA_011057875.1 Pterocles orientalis | reverse complement strand
AGGCAAAAATGCCAGGAGGCCTGCATGGATGAACAAGGAAGTCCTGAGCAAACTCAAACAAAAAAAGGAAGCCTACAGAGGGTGGAAGCAAGGACAGGTAGCCTGGGGACAATACAGAGACACTGTCCGTGAAGCCAGAGATCAGGTTAGGAAAGCTAAAGCCCTAACAGAATTAAATATGGCCAAGGACATTAAGGGTAACAGGAAGAAATTCTATAGGTATGTCAATGATAAAAGGAGGACTAGGGAAACTGTGGGTCCCCTCTGGAAGAAAGCAGGAGACCTAGTGACCCAGGATATAGAGAAGGCTGGGGTACTTAATGAGTTCTTTACCTCAGTCTTCACTGGCAAGAGCTCAAGCCACACTGCCCAAGTTGCAGAAGGCAAAGGCAGTGACTGGGAGAAGGAAGAACTGACAGCTGTAGGAGAAGATCAGGTTCAAGACCATCTAAAGAACCTGAAGGTGCACAAGTCCATGGGACCTGATGAGATACATCCGCGGGTCCTGAAGGAACTGGCAGATGAAGTTGCTAAACCGCTATCCATCATATTTGAGAAGTCGTGGCACTCTGGTGAAGTTCCCGCAGACTGGAAAAGGGGAAACGTAACCCCCATTTTTAAAAAAGGAAATGAAGAAGACCCGGGAAACTACAGGCCAGTCAGTCTCACCTCTGTGCCTGGCAAGATCATGGAGCAAATCCTCCTAGAATCTATGCTAAGGCACATGGAAAACAAGCAGGAAAATCGTGCCTGACAAATTTGGTGGCCTTCTATGACAGAGCCACGGCGCTGGTGGATAGAGGAAGGGCAACAGACATCATCTACCTGGACTTGTGCAAAGCTTTTGACACAGTCCCACGTGACATCCTTGTCTCTAAGCTGGAGGGACATGGATTTGATGGAAGGACCACTCACTGGATAAGAAACTGGCTAGATGGTCGCATTCAGAGAGTGGTGGTCAATGTCTCAATGTCCAAGTGGAGACCAGTGACAAGTGGTGTTCTACAGTGGTCAGTACTGGGGCCAGTGTTGTTTAATATCTTTGTTGGAGACATGGACAGTGGGATTGAGTGCACCCTCGGCAAGTTTGCTGATGACACCAAGCTGTGTGGTGTGGTGGACACTCAGGAGGGAAGGGATGCCATCCAGAGGGACCTTGACAGGCTGGAGAGGTGGGCCTATGCAAACCTCATGAAATTTAACAAGGCCAAGTGCAAGGTCCTGCACGTGGGTCGAGGCAATCCCAAGCACAAATACAGGCTGGGCGGAGAATGGATAGAGAGCAGCTCTGAGGAGAAGGACTTGGGGGTGTTGGTGGATGAGAAGCTCAACATGAGCCAGCAGTGTGCGCTTGCAGCCCAGAAAGCCAACCGTGTCCTGGGCTGCATCAAAAGAAGCATTAGCAGCAGGTCAAAGGAGGTGATTCTCCCCCGTCTACTCTGCTCTCGTGAGACCCCACCTGGAGTACTGTGTTCAGATGTGGGGCCCCCAACATAAAAAAGTCCTGGACCTGTTGGAGAGAGTCCAGAGGAGAGCCACAAAATTAATCAGAGGGCTAGAGCACCTCCCCTATGAGGACAGGCTGAAAGAGTTGGGGTTGTTCAGCCTGGAGAAGAGAAGGCTCCGAGGAGACTTAATAGCAGCCTTCCAGTACCTGAAGGGGACCTACAGGAGAGATGGGGAGGCACTCCTTGTCAGGGAGTGTAGTGAGAGGACAAGAGGTAATGGGTATAAGCTGAAAGAGGGTAAATTTAGACTAGACATTAGGAAGAAATTTTTCACTGTGAGGGTGGTGAGACACTGGAACAGGTTGCCCAGGGAGGTTGTGGATGCCCCATCCCTGGAGGTGTTCAAGGTCAGGCTTTATGAGGCTTTGAGCAACCTGGTCTAGTGGAGGGTGTTGGGGTTGGAACTTGATGATCTTTAAGGTCCTTTCCAACCCAAACCATTCTATGATTCTATATGAGGGGTGGTATTTAGTTGAGTAGGCGGCCTTTTGCACATTTAAGCTGTTACTGGAAGTATGATGGTAGTTGGTGTGTCTCAACTCATGGCACATTTTATTTACAAGCCAGGTAATTTGTATGTAAATAGTTGCTTTAGTTCTTCTGTCATGCTTGCTAAAGATGCCTGTTGAGTGACTTCTCTGTTGTAGCCGTAAAGATAATATCAGTGACTGTATAAACTTTCAAGCAAATGGTGACTTAGTGAGTAGTTTACAGAATATGTAAGCTTTTCAGTGGGTGGTTACTATGATTCTATGAAACAAGATAGAAACTGAAAGTGGTTTGGTTTGGAAGGTACCTTAAAAATCGTTGAGTTCCAATGCCTCTGCCATGGGCAGGGCCACCTTTCACTACACTGGGTTTCAAATACAGCTGACGTAGATTGAGGTGGACCAAAATATTGAACTCAAAGGGGACAAGCATGACTATTTTAGTAGTGGCAAGCTCACAGTCCAATCAGCCTTTAGAAATCTAAATTTTCATTCTTTGGAAGGTTTTTTTTGGGGGGGATTTTTTTTTTTTTTTTCAGATGGGCAACTTGGCAGTAGAAGGTATTGTTCTGTTGGCTTTGAGTTGTGTACGACTGGCTTCCAAAATCACTTCTCTAATCTTTGTGCTTGGCTTTCCCTTGTTAGAAGGAGAATGGTGGTCATAGTAAGGCTCTGTCTTCCTACAGGCATGATTTTAATGTAGGATTACTTTGTTTTCATCTTGCTCTTTAAGCATGCTAGTAGGATCTAACTTCTCCAAGTGCGCTTGTTTTAATGAGTAGGGATGAGGCAGTATTTGCAACCATTAAACAGGCCTGCAGGGAGGGCTCAGAAGTGTAAGTGAAATTGCCCTGTTACAGCAAGGCTGGACCTCCTTTTGAGTGTCAAAGCTTTTTTTTTTTTTTTTTTTTGCAAATAGCTTCATCTGTCATAATGAAATTAGAAGACCGCAACAATACAAGGTGAAGAGTTTGGTTCTGGCATCTCTCTGATCTCAGTCATTTTGTGATTGAGTCCTGTGAACGTCCCAGTGGAGGGAGGAGGCAGGAGGATGTACGACTGACCCCAAGAGGAGTGCAGGGGTTCCCTGCCTTGGGTTGCAGCATCGCTCTGTCCTTGCAAGCCTGCACTTGGGAAGGCCCAGGGAATAAAAGGAGATGCCTCAGTCACCTGTCTCTGGTGCTTGCTTCTTTGTCTCCAGCTGAATGATTTTTTGGGGGGGCAATCCAAGAGCTGCATCTCGGCTAGGACATGGCTATTTCAGTAGAGTGAAGGATTGCATGTGTTTGCTGCTGAAGCCTTTTAGGTTGCATGTAAGCTCGCTGTATCTCGAATGAATTGAGATGAGAGAGTAAAATAGATTGTAGCTACTGTCATCTTCATTTATCTTCTAGTGCTCTGTAGCTTTGTGTGTGCCTCTTGAGGGTTTTTGGAGAAAAAAATAAAACTTTTCATTCATGCTATAGGAGATGTGGAATTTTTGCCCTTCATCACGATGTTCTCTTAAGCTCTGGAAAATATTCAGAGCTCATTTTTGAAAAGTAAGAGAAGACCCAGGCTAGCATAAGATTTTCTTGGCTTTTGTGGTGTATGTTGTTTTTTTCAGGAACATCTAAACCAGCAAGGCTGTGACAGGAGGAGGAAGGAATCCACCTCCAGGTAGTTTCCTGACCCTGAGAGGGGAAGTCTGGGAAGACACAAGGGTAAGAAGGAAGGGCTGTAGGCCACCAATAGCTCCTGCAGGGGTGGAGCTACGGTGTAAAATGAGGTTGTCCAGAGGCTGGAAGAAGTCTTCTCTGCAAGAGTAACATTTTGAGTTTCCACAAGCTGAGTGCAGTAGGAAAGCATTCTCGTTGCTTCTAATCAGACCTTGAAGCAGGCTAACACAAAATCAGCTTGTGTGCAAGGGTTGTCTTGCAGGAATTAATTTTAGCTGCAATCTAGATTTGAGAACCAAATTAGACCTGTTTTCTCAGTAGAGTGATTCTAAGAGCATAGTCAAAGGAATTCGAAGTGTGGTTAGGAACGGATAATGCTTAAGCGAAGTGGTCTTGTGCATGGTGTCTGTGAGTTAGCGTCAGTATCGTATGACTCCTGAGCAGAGTTTACGGCTCAATGAGATATGTTAATAATGTGGATTTTTTTGTCCTAAAGCAGGAAATGACCAAATGCTGGTTACCAGTTTGTTTCCTGTTCAAAGGGGTACAGCTGAGCAGCTTTGTTTTCCATCTAACCTTTCATGCAATATGTGGCTTAAATGACTCTATGGCACAGAATTGAGTTGCGTAGTCCAATTTGTTCTTACTTACACATCTTCCAGATTCTGGTGAAAGATGGATTTCAAAATGCCTCTTTTGAAATAGCTGGTTTGCTCACTCTCACCCTGGGAACGCTTTTGGTTAGCATTGCTACTTCTTAGCTTCCTGCTGTCCTGTTCATGTGACCAGATAGTTCAGTGAGCTGATGAAAGTTAAAAATTGTCTTTCAAATCAGGCTGGATCAGCTCCCTGGTCTGCCTCGTAACAGTCACCAGAATGCCTCTATACAAGAGTGGTAGAGAGAAGGTATTTTCCTGGTGTTAATTCTCTGTTGAACTGTGTATTGGGTATTCTCAATCATGCGAACTTCTGAGGTGGTTTTATCAACATGGTGTGTTTTACAGTAGCCTTTAATGACATACTTCAAAGTATCTTGCACATGGTATTTAAAGCAAAGAGATCTCATTTGGTTAAATAACTACCATTGTATTTCCTTGCAGAATCATTGTGCCTGTAAATATAGTGGCTGATGGGTTTATTTCTTCTGCAAGTACATAATACTTTACTGTTTTTTGCTAAAGAAACCTAATGCATGTAGTTTGGCTGCTTCTAAGTAGAATTATGAATTATTTGTGTCTCTGAGGTGAATTTTTAGGTTTATCCATGTTGATTTGAGACTTAAGTTTATTTTTCTGCTGATAAACTCTGTTTTACTTGTAGATAGTTTGCATAGGTGCTCATGGAGTTAACTTTGCAAAAATAGTGTGGTTTTGTAAAAATATGAGTAATGGTTGTATTCAGAGGTTAGAATGAAGCATGTTAATGATAAATTTACTTAATCAAGAATCTGTTACAATTTAATGGTAATTATAATGAAAGGCAGCCAGTCTTAAGAGAGCACCCTATTTGCTCACCCAGTAGCACAGTATTAGTGTTACATTAACAGTAGTTTGTATGTGGAGTGTGGAAGAACATGTGTATCTTTCCAATTCTTTTTTTTTCTCGTTTCTTTACAAAAAGTGTGTGATTCACCCTTATTACTGCAAATAATACCAGCTGTCTTCACCTGTCTCCCAGCATTCCTGGAGCATTTGGAATTAAAGAGGGTGAAGGAAGGATTAATCACATGCACTGTGTAACTTGATGACATACAAGTTTGATTATTGATTTTTTCCCTCTTTTGCTGCTTTGTTTGAAAATCATTGGGTTAAGATTTAGAGGTAATCTGGGTCAATATTCTGTTTATATCAGTGTGATTTTTTTAATAGTATTTTTAAAGTTGTGCTTTGATCCAAATCATCACTTTAAATATACTTAGCTTATATCAGAGTTTGAGCTGAGTAGCCACTGTGCTGTTGCTTATTAAGCAACATCTGGAAATTTACCTTATTTAGCACTACTTTGCCCAGTTGTAAGTCTTTCTATGTATTAGTGGATTTGGTGGGTTAATCTGTGTACCTTAAAATATGGCATACTTCATGCCTAGAAGCGTCTAACTAATCATTTGAGTAATTTTTACAGAATGACATGAATGACACTTGTAGCCCTTTTTGGCTTTCCTTTCCCCTGCTCCTCCCAGCAAAGTAAACGCAGAACAACTTCATTTGCCCTAACTGCAGTTCAGGGTCAGCAGGCAGCGAACCCAGCAGTGCTTAAAATCTACACACACATTTTCTTGTGTGATGGTAAGAGGTTCTCATTTTGCTTCTTGCCTATGCTGTGGGCAATTGCCTGCAATGGCCATTTAGTTCATGGGAGGTGCTGCATTTCCTAGAGGAAAGGGCCCTTTTCTTCAAGGCATTTTTTTCAGTTGGGGTTTGTTTGTTAATGTATGTAAGGCTTGGGGAGAGCAGGGAGCAAAGTCAGTCCTCTATGTAGAATCCTAGAATCATTTAGGTTGGAAAACACCTTTAAGATCATTGAGTCCAACTGTAAACTGAACACTGCCAGGTTCACCGCTAAACCATGTTCCTGAGGACTGTGTCTGCATGTCTTTTAAAATACCTCCAGGGATAGTGACTCAGCTGCTTCCCTGGGCAGCCTGTTCCAATGCTTGACAACCCTTTCAGTGAAGAAATATTTCCTAATAACCAATCTAAACTTCCCCTGGTGGGAACTTGAGGCTGTTTCTCTCATCCTATCACTTGTTACCTGGGAGAAGAGACCAACACCCATCTTGCTACGACCTCCTTCCAGGTAGTTGTAGAGAGCCATAAGGTCTCCCCAGAGCCTCCTTTTCTCCAGACTAAACAACGCTGGTTCCTTCAGCTGTTCCTCCCTGGACTTGTTCTCCAGATGCTTCACCAGCTTTGTTGATCTTCTTTGTACCTGCTCCAGCACTTCAGTGTCTTTTAAGGTTACAGGGACTTGGCAGTGTAGAATGTTATTTTAAGTAGTGAGGAGGAGGTGCCCTCAGTTTATAGGGAGATCATTTTATTTTGGTTATTGAAAGTGGATATTAAAGACAGACTGCCTGAGAATGGAGGAGGGGATTAAAAGACTAGGACGAGGATCTCTTGCTTCATCTGGATGAATATAATTCAGAAATAGTTGTTATACAAACATATGAATTGGTGTAGGGTTTGTATGTTGTCAGTTAGATTTGTTGCATATTGACAATAAGTGGATGGACCATTACTTCAGCTTAATTCAAAAGGGCTTAAATAAGGTAAGGATTCAGAAGAAACACTGTATCTAATTAGAGAAGAGGCTAATATAATGAGCGTTGACACTGAAGTTATGAAGAGTCAAACACTGCTACTGTCTGAGGGCAGTACTATAAAATGACTAAATAGGGAATAACCTCAATGCGTTAAATATTCTAAAATCTTCCTTAATGTGCAGGCAGAAAGTTTAGAGCAAGTCACTGGGGCAAGGATAACTCCCACTTGCATACTAATGTATGGAATTGTTCATTTAGTACTGTGTACTTGAGTAATCATGAATATTCAATTGAAATACTTTTAAAAAGTAGTTTGTAAAATGCAAGAATGCTGTGGAATAAAAGCACTTTAAATCCTTTTACAAGAGATTGACTCATGGGGAGGGTTGCCCCGTTACTACTGTCTGGAATCATAGGCGGTATTTGTTTTACTTGAGCAACTGTGCTGCCAGCTAAGTATTTGAGAATGTGTTGATTACTATATCTAATTAATTTTTTTCTTTTTGTTTTAGCTAGCTGGGGTGGCCTTCCTTGCAGCTGGTTTGTGGGCATGGAGTGAAAAGGTAAGGGTAGAAATGACTGGTTTTACTTTGTTTGGTGGCAGCCCTCTGCTGCCCCAGTAAAATTACTTTCCTTGGGAAGCAACAAAGGTTAAATGGAGCTCAGGACCATGTTCAGGTGATCTAAACTGAGTTTAGTTGGAGTTTCGTTTTTGTCCCTGATCAGGTGCTAAGCTGTGGCCCTCAATGTTTAGACCTTTTTTGTAAATTTGTAAGAGCATGATGCTAGGGAAAATTTAATTTTTATGAACTGGTTCTCTTTTTGAAAATGTGTTCTAAAATATACTTATCTACCCACCTCTTTTTCTTAAAACCACTTACCATTTGAGAGAAATGTAAAAGATCTCTCTTTTTTTCTTGTATTAAAAATACCACACAGCATGTGTCTTTGGGACCATCTCTGAAGTGTTCAATAATCTTCAGGCTATCTGTTGTCTTCCACTTTACTCCCCATGGAGTTGCTTGAGTGGTTGTGTCACAATCTAGATTATTTTAATGCTGAGGTATTTATGCTCCTTGCCCTGGCTCCCTATGTGTGTGCACATGTTCTCATAACTAGATCAGTGATATCATTGATACATAGTACGCAGCCTATCTCCACACAGAAATGCATTTACCTCCTAGGATTTTCTTTCCAACCCTTTAGGGAGGGTGTTAAACTTGTCTTGAATTTGTATTCTCTCATGTTCAGGCATTATCTCCTGTAAAGATGCACATAAGATCTGTGTGGTTGGAAATGACTAGGTCACAACAAGTTACTTAAAGGAAAAGAGAGACTCGCTCTGTCTTTATTTCTTAATTTTTGCCTGATCTATTTCTCCTCTCTGTCCTGTCTTACAAATAAGTGCTTTACAGCTTTTCCTGTGGTTTTTGACTCCTGAATGGCTCATGAAATCTGTACACTGTTTTTCATGTCTGTTCTGTGCTATGTGGACAGTCTTTCATACTAGTGCCATTCTTCAGCCATAGTGCCTGCATGGATCCGTCTGTTTACAGATAAACATCTTGGTGAACAATAGATAGGAAGTAAGAGAAAAACATTCCAGAAGCTGTGCTGCGGTAAACCCTAAGATAAACTACAGGTGGTGAAAGAGTTTTGGACATCCTGTCTCCTAGTGCAGCATGAAGTACATTGGGTCCCTTTAACTTCTCTGCTTTTCCTTGTCTTTTTCCACTAGGACTACACTTCAGATTGATTCATCAGAAGTCTTTTTTTTGGATATAAATCCTATTCATCTCTTTTAGCTGATAATATATGGAAATGAGAATGCTGTTCTGTGAGAAATGTTGGAAGTACTATATGTAAAAGTGTTACCCATCCTGATTTGCATTGCCTGTTTGAGTCAAATCCAGTCTCTTTAGCTGGTGTATCTAATTGGCCTATACTTGTGATCTTGTAACTGGGTTGTTTATTCTGAACAAGTTACATTGCATACAACTAAAAGTCTACTCAATAAAAACTGGATAGATGTTAGTATCTGTCACCCAAGAGATATTGCAAAAGTCAGTAAGAGAAAGTGAATTATTATAAACTGTTAATAGAAGCCAGGTGAATAACACTGATCCCTCTCATCAGGAAAACAGTTTTTATTGGTAAAACCATTTCAAGAAGGACACGAAGGAAGACCTGTGGAACTAGAGGCTAGTCAGCCTAACTTTGTTGCAGTAGGTTTGTAGCTGATAACAAAAAGAGAGGGAGCTGTCAGTCTACTTTAAAGGAAAAGTATTGTTATTCGAAGGGTCTTCAAGACCATGGAGACATGGGTTGACAGGAACCTTATGAAATTTTATTTAAAAAAAAAAAAAAGAAAAAAGCTAAATGCACAACCTGTGCCTGAGATGAAGTAGCCCCGTGCATCAATATGGGCTGGGGATTTGACTGCCCAGGAAATATCTTTGTGAGGTAAATCCTTGAACTCCTGTTTATCAGTGAGTTGAATGTCAGCTGTGTCCTGATGTCAAGGCCAACAATATACTGCGCTTCATTAGCACCACTGTGGCCTGGTTGAGGGAGGAGCTGCTTCTGACAGTTGTCATCACACCTGAGGCTGCATCTGGAGTGCCATGTCCAGTGTTGGGCTCCCCTGTGTCAGGCAGGTCTTTTCCAACCTTAACTTACTCTATGATTAAGTGTACTTGTTCTTTAGTCTGCTGATCTTTTTGTTTGTACACAGAGGTATGCAAACTGTATAAAAGTATGTGCATGTAGCGTGTGTTATAGTCAGCGGCAGTGTGATATTGTGACAATCAACATAGAGTTTCTGGAACTTCATTGCTGGAAATCAACCCTGTCCTTGTCTGTTGTATTTTGTAGTTTGCATACTAGTGCATCTCAAAACAGTAAGTGGTTTGGTATTTGTTAATGGGCTTTGTTAGAGATTTATTTTTTTAAAGACAATCTGTGTTTGCCCTCTGTTGCCTGCGCACTTCCGTTGAGATGGTGGTATAAAGCTTACAAACATTAAAAGAAAGTGGAAAACAAATTAAGCATTCACAGTTGAACTCTTAATTCATTCTAAGGGACTGAAGGGAACACAACACCTAAAGGCTGATTTTTATTCTTGTTTTTTTTGACACTGACTTCATGTATCAGACTTCATTTCTGTATACTTCAGTCTTCTAGATTTTTTTTTCATTTTTGAGTCATGTAAACATATTCTGTGCACATCTAGGATGAGGGCTGTAGAAAAACCTGTTGGAATACTAGATGCTGTTGTAAAAGTGCAGCCTGTGCTTCAAAGAGCTTTTACCATACTGCAGATGGCACAGGCAGAAGCCTCCTTAGAGAGATGAGTAAGGTGGAATGAGATAGTCCCCTGCATTAATTATCTTGTTTACTTTCTTCCTTCAGGATTTTTTACTCAATATCTTTTCATAGGCAACCCCCCCCCCCCAGCATTCTTTTCAAAAGAGAATGTTATAAACATCAAATGTGAACATGAAGAAACTGTTATGAACCAGCAACATCTGAGGGTGAATAATAGAGCCCAGTTCTTGACAACTTTTCTTCATAACTTGCTTTGATCAGAGGAAGTTTTCTTCTAAAATATGTTCCTTGAGCAAGTGAGATTGTCTGAAAAAAGCGTGAGTTTGGGTGTGTGAAGGAGAAGGCTGAAAATGCTTGTGGAAGTTTCAACATCCTGGTCACACAGTATTTATTTCATAGTGTATTGATTTTACAAAGACATTGAATTAGCCCAACTAATCTTGGCATGTCCTCCTTGATTGTGAGGTCTGAGCCGAGGTTTGGTTAGGTGGGACTTGGGTAATTAATCTAGTAGACCAAGTCTGATAAAGTTAGCAGTGGGGTCTTACAGTTTATAAGAATGTAAATGTGTCACTGGTGACAGTAACTGGAAAAGTCTTTGCTTCCCAGGACTTTCTGAATGCTGTGAAATCTATAAAACATGACCATTTTTTAATAGGCTATTTCAGCTGTTAGTCACTAGTTTTTATCTTTTCATCCCTTCAACCAGTTTTGGTAGAAACAACTCTCTTAATATTCCTGCTGTTGCCAAATCAACAGCTTTAACAAGATGTGTCATGGAACACATTATGAAAGAAGATGAACTCCTGTGTATCAAGGTAGTACTGTTAATCAGTGTCTTTTCATCAGCTGATTAATGGGCATTCCATGTGCCCATTTTTTTCTAATGCTGTATTTTGTGGACATTATTTTTTTTAAGTCAGTCTTTAAAGACCGAGAATTATGAATTTTTCTGAGGTATTATCTTAGGATGCCTATTATTTGCCCTTAACTCTAGTGCAAATGCCTGAGTAGCAAGTTGAGGATTTACGTTCCCTTGACAGAGTTATACTGCTTATTTGACTTGTGAACTTTACGAGTCTCTCTGGTATCTTTCTTACACTAAACATAGTTAGCTCGAGAATGTACTTTAAAAAAAAAAATATAATAATCACTTAAGTATGGGATATTGTAGTGTGTTGATTTTGTTGATTTTTTCTGTATTTCCTTATTAAAATGGTCTATATGTTGCTGATAAGTTTATGGTTGACACTCAGACTATTACAAGGCTGTCCAGGTGTCCCTACAAATTCTTCATCTTGGCTTTAAGAGTTTCAACTCTTTTTCTCTTGTCTTCTGCATTTTGCATCTTGTTTTTGCACATTACGTGAGAAGCTTGTGTTATATGTATTTGATGGAATTTTAATGGTAGCTGTTATATAAACTTAATTTCTTTAAAACCTAATCTAGAAATTATGAAGGCTTTATTGTGTTAGCATTACTTTTACACAGATTTAAAAAATCTGCCCTAAGATAGAGGCAGATAAGCTTAATAGGTGAGATTATTGTCAAGATAAGTGGTGTCTCTGGATAGTTAACAAAAAAAGAAAATATTGCTGCTAAATTAGGCAAATTGCAAGTGTCTCGTAGGGAATAGATAACTTCTTTTGATGTAAGAATTTTATCCAAGGTGAAAAGGAAATATTTAGAGTACAATTCTGTAATCTTGCAATATTTTGGAGGAGCATTGCCAAGACTATTCAGCTCTAGAGGGGGCATAATTAAAATGAAAGGAAAATCTGCTTCTTTTGAAAACCAAAACAAGATTTTGTTCCCCACCTTAAAATGTCACCCATGACCTGCTTTGTAGTTAAGATATGTCTCCCTGTGTGCCACCTAAACATTAGGATTGGAAAAATTATTTTCTTAATTTTTTTTAAAGATTTTGAAATTGGAGTGCTCTTTTTCTGATTGGTACGTTTCAAGTTAATATAAAGCATTAGTTCTTTTGCCTTGAAGTTAAATGAATATTCGGTGATGGTACTGAGCTTTTGGCACCATCTTGTGGAAGCTTGTTTGGCAAATATACCTGAGAGAATGTGGTGTTTGAGAAGTTGACTGCACTGGATTTACTTATTAAAAGAATTGATAGCTGTAACTTTGCATTAATACTTCCTTTGCTAGGGTGAAGAAAATTAGTATAATCAATAACCATATTGCAGCAAGACTCTTCCGTGTGAGTTGCTGTTGGCAAGTGCTCGAGGGTTTGCAACAAATTCATCTGGAATCACTTGGAAGTTGTGGACAGCTAGGAGGAATGTTAAATGAAAAACATGCTTATAGTGGTCACCTTTTTTTGTTATCTTTTTTTCTCTTTCAGGGTGTGTTGTCTGATCTGACAAAGGTCACTGGTCTTCATGGTCTGGACCCAGTGGTGCTTGTCTTAATGGTGGGAATAGTGATGTTTACTTTGGGATTTGCTGGTTGTGTAGGCGCACTGAGAGAAAACATCTGCCTTCTGAAGTTTGTAAGTAACATCATTGTATGAGTGTATCATTTTGCATGTGAAAGCTAGGAATGGTGGGTGAAGAACTAGAAGAAAAACTAGACAATTAATTTATAGAACTGGGTTTGTTACAATGTGTATAGTAAACTTACTCCCTTGATGACCCTCTGAGTAATGGTCTTGAAATCAGTGTAGGTTTCTTCCCTTTGTCGTACACTCTGCTGTACAGTGATGTTAATAGTTTGTATACTAGTATCTAACATTGTGTATGTAATATCACAAAATATGATGTTCTGGAATGTATTTGGTCAGTTGGGAGTTACTGAGAGGAGATGGCATAGTGGCTTAGGGAGAATAAAATCCCTTAAAAGCTTAAAAATTTCTTCTAAACATTTGGTGGGTAAAACTTTAGTACTTTAGTGATTGACATGAAATCTCTTAAATGGTTGGTTTTCTACTGAGGCTGCTTTAAAATTGGAAACTGAGAAGTAGCATCAAGACTATTTTAGCCCGATGTTTTGCAGACTCTCATTTATTTTCACTGCTATGCATAATGACTGTGGTATGATGCTCATTTTACTGTTGAGTTCAGATGGCCAAAAGAGAAAGATAACTCTGCCTCTTGGAGGCTTCTTTACATTGAATTCTTATTTAGCAGGTTGTATTCTCACAGCATCTGTACTGAGTGAGAATTTTAACCTAATTCTCTGACTGTTTCTGGTGGAGTTGGAATAGGGATGCATTCAAAGTGAGTGGATATTTTCTAATTTGTGACTTTTTTTTTTTCACAGTTCTGTGGAGCAATTGTGTTTATATTTCTGTTGGAACTGGCAGTGGCAGTTCTGGCTTTCCTGTTCCAGGACTGGGTGAGGGACAGGGTCAAGGAATTCTTTGAGAATAACATTAAATCCTACCGAGATGATATTGACCTCCAGAACCTCATAGATTCACTACAGAAAATAGTAAGTTCATGTCTTCTTTCTTATCCGTTCTTTCATGTGTTTTAGGATAATGTGTAGATTTGGAAGTTTCCCTTTTTGTGTTACAGATTTATCATATTCTGTTCCTAATAGAGCTGTGTTGCAGAAAGCGCAAAACAGCACGTCCATATTGAAAGCATCAGGGAGGCAAGATATTCTGAGATACAGTGCAGTTCTAGCTGCAAATGTGGAAGCTCTTCCAAGCATCCGTCTCCTTCTTGACCTTCTTGGCTTGCTCCCCTTTTCTGATCAGTGTTGTACCAGTTTAAATGAGAAGTGAGCAACAAAATGCCTCTTTATCCTGAAAAAGTTGTGCGATGGAACTGGTAGTCTGCACTCTTGTTTTAGGAGATGCTGCAGTCTTGTATAGGGATGCACCACAGGGCCTTTTTGTCTTCCCAGATGCACCTCATCTTGAAGCAAAAGAGGATTTTTGTTAGCTGGGAAAGACTAGTTTCTGGTCTGGCAGTTGTCAAGGAAAGCTGAAACAATTTTACGCTCCTATGGTCCTAAAACGTTCAGTTACCAGAGGACAGTGCTGTATGCAGGGAGATGACAAGGCCTCTGCTAGTAAGGGTGTGGTGGCTTTCATTCAGTCAGGTGCTCTTGTATTCATACCCAGGAAACAAGCAGTAAGGATGACTTCTAATTTTTGTTTAGTTGTGTGTGGTTAAAAAAATATTTATGGAAACAGAGTACCTATGTGAGTACTTCATGAAGAGGTAAAATGGTTATGTTCTTTATATATTTTTCCCCTTATGAAAGAAGGTTGGTTTTGTCTGTCTTCTGTTTTCTAGAAGGTCATGTTTAGAAATCTGTGCTCACAGCTCAGTTTGATAGCAAAGTACATTCCACAGTGAATACCATTTTGGTCAGCTGTATGTTACCAACAGCTTACCTATCCTGTTCCCTCACTCTTGTGTATTGATATGGAAGCATCCTCTAAGCTGCCTGGAAGAATCTTGGTGCTGTTTTGCTTTAGCTTTTGGTGCTAAGGGCACCTTTTTGTAAGGTCGGTAACTTTCTGTGTGGTCCACTCTCTTGTTGCTGTTTGTCTAGTTTCAGTGCAGTCAGCCAGGCTATAATACACTAAGCTGATTTGCAGTTGAACTCCAGTTAAATACTTTTCAATGAAAACAAAAGGCTGAGTTTACCAAGAGGAGTTCGCTAGCCATATTAACAAGCTATTAAACCTGAAAAAGGGAAGACAGAAAAATCTCTGAATTGGCCTGTCATTGATCCATACCTGAAAGTACTGGGGAAGGAGGGGAGGTATGCAATGTGGATTGGCAAGGGTAGTTCTGCAAGGGTTGAACAACAAGGTGCTCAAGTGTGTTCAATGTGCCTCACTGAAGCCCATCTTCTGAGAAGCCATGCTCCTTAAGCTGATTTGCTCTGATCTCAGTCTGTACCTTGGGGGACACAGAGCTTTTTTTAGGCAGCTCCTTGCACTGGCTAATTATATTGCTTTCAGGCCTGTAAGTGACCTTGTAATCTGTACTTTCCTGAGGTAGTTTCGTGGTTGTATGGCTTTTTACAAAGGTATAGATGTGTGAGGGAGGAGGCACTAAAAGACAGAAATAAACCCCTTCTGCTTTCTTCATGGTAAATGTACTAGTGACTGAAAATAAGTTTTTCTTTTTTGGTGTTTTTTCTATTGTGACCGTTCTATTAATTTCTTTTTAGTCATATTTCCTGTGAAAATTGTGTAAACAATTCTGCTCTGTTCACATCCGTGTCTGTCACAGCCTGAGAACTTCTGAATCCATTTACTGACTTCAGGTTTTAGTGCTCTCATAGACAGTTAGGTTAATACAACTTCTGTGAAGATGGGCAGTGGGCAGAGGAAGGATGCTAGAGATATCCCAAGAGGACTGAACTTTGAGGTACCAGGAAAATCTGTGTGATGGAATAATATTTCAGGTACTTGAATTACAGAGAAAGATTTGTGCCTTTAAATATCTAGGCCAGTAAACTGCAAAGCGTAACTTCATAAAAAATTAGCTTTCATTAATTCCAAGGATTGAACACTCCTTGAAATGTTGAGATTTGCCCAGCCTGCAACTCTGGTTAGTACATTATACTGTTTAGGTCAGGAAACTTATGTGAAATACTTCTAGAGTTGACTGACCATTGAGTTAGTGAAACTTGACCAGTTAATTCATTTGGAGGTGAAAACCTCATTTAAAAGAAAGGAAGTATATTCACAAATGTTTGGATCCACTTTTTACAGTAGACAAGGAGAAGAAAACGATTCATGAAGATTTAAGGCTAGAGTCACAAATCTAAAACATTTTTCAGTTTTTTTCTGGTTTTCGTTGACTTGGAAATAATGAGGTACAATGTATTTGTATGAACTATTTTGTTACACCATTTATGGATGTACACTGATTACATTAGCAATTACATCTGAAGTGATAATTTTTATGATTTTGCTTGTCACACAGACATTTCTAGAAGCAGTATGTGAAATGCGTTGCTTTGATTTCATAGGCCCACAGTATTGATTACTCTTTTTTTTACTCTGACGTTGCCATTGATTCTGCACAGCCTTAGAGAAAGTGAAGATGATGAACAAATATAATTCCAGAGAGTTTCTTCAGTGGATAAATTGTTTCTAAAATACCCCCAAATGCTAAATGTTTGTTTATCTGTTGCAGAACCATTGCTGTGGTGCCCAAGGTCCAGATGACTGGGACTTTAACATATACTTCAACTGCAGCAGTGAAAGCAAAAGTCGTGAAAAGTGTGGTGTTCCTTTTTCCTGTTGTATACCTGATCCTGCTGTAAGTTGCTTCCTGGCTTTGTATTGCTGTGATATTGTTGGAGAGTTATGAAAGGAAGTACTTCCTGAATATGGTGTGATGACTAGGGCTTTAAAAGGTCCTCTAGATGATCAAAAATTACTCTTGTGCGGACAAAACTCTTCTCATGTTTCTGTGCCATCCTTTTTAGGGTCCAAGTGTGATAACCTGTTACTCAGCTGAAAATATGTTGTCAACCAGGAATTTGAACTATTTTTGTATGGCTTGAGTCTGCAAGTACTGGTGGCTATTTTTTTTTTTTTTTTTTTTTTTACATAAATTCTTGGCCTCTTATGTAGCTTGTAAGGACCTGATAGCACTAAGCAGTGTGTTTGCGCCGGTTAGAATTTGTTACACCACCCCTCTGCCAGTCAAGTAGGAGTAACTCCATTTGCTGGTTGTTTATCAGCAACTACTAAAGCGCTCATGCACAAACTCAGTTTAAAACATTTGAGTCAATTCTCTTGTTTTTGGCAAAATTTAGGTGCTTATGGGTTAGATCTGTTTACTAAACTTCAGGAATTTGACCCTTTGAGTGAAAACCAAAATGTGGGAATGAACATACAGTGCTTTGTAGTATTAGTGGGAATAGTTACAGCTCAAAGTTAGTCCAGCAATCCTTGTGCAGAGCAGATAGCCATTCGTAGGTTATACTAGGGATTTTGATTATCTTGGAAGTTAGCCAAGGAAAGACTGTCAGGGAAATAGTCCATGTTCAGATTCCTCAGTAATTATTTTCTACTTTAATATGGAGCAGTACTGTTCTGCTGTAAATTTTTCTGTTGCTGGCACTGTATTTAGGGAGACATAGGTATTTTAATACCTTTTAAATATGAGATTCTAATTTTAATATTTCAATATAACTCACTATGCATTGTGTAAATTATGCTATAATTGTGTAATACGTAGTTTTTATAGATCTCACATAGAGAAAACAAGGAATGTCTTTGCATCTCTGGAGAAGAATACTGTCATTGGGTTGGGTGGGGTTGTGATCTGGAAGGTGTTCATGGTTTTCCTACTTGGGATCTGCAACTGAAGTGTTTTGTCTTCAACACTAGGTACATCTTGGAGCTGGGTTATGCATGAGGCTTTGAACTGAAGGGGTTCAAGTAGCTTGTAGCTGTTGCTTGTTTCAACTGATTGGGTTAGAACTTGTGTACCACTTGGAATGATGGAGTTGTGAGGCATATTTCTCCACTACAGGTCTAAAAGTCAGCCTGGTACTTTTATTGTTCCCACAGTATTTAGGTGTTATTTGAAATAACTAACATGAAACTGGTCTTCGAAATGCCGCTATCTTACCTGTATGCTCGCAGTACAGTTGCTACACTTCATCTTAAAAAGTCCTTGCTAGTTGAAAGCCAAGAGATAGAAGAAGCTGAGATTTCTGGTAGAGGATGTTTTCCTGCTAGTATACACCTCTGCTTTGTCATTACTTTTCTTGTGTTCTGCTAGTGCTGTGCTCATTTTTACTAAAAAATGCTTCTTAAAATGGCCAGGTGACAGTCCTGATTTGTTTGTCTGTGAATCTAAAGACAGAAAAAATTATTGTGAACAAAAGCGAATAGAATAGAATTAAATTGATTTATTTTAAATATGTTTTGCTTTGCAGCAAAAAGTTGTGAATACACAGTGTGGCTATGATATCAGAAAGAAGGTAAGGTGCTGGGATCTTGCTGTCTGTCATGTTCTGTGGCTGTATAGGCAAAACTATAAAAATGGTGGAATTGCTGATAGAGATGTCAGCTTAAAATTCTGGGAACTAATTGATTGTGCTGTATCGTGCTACAAGTAGAGTGATAGAGATTTTCCTTTGTTTAAAATAAACTTCCACTTTGTGGGAGAGGAGAAAACAAGTGATGGAACATGTAAAGGGAAAGGTGTGTTTTGAAAAAGGGCAAGACTTACATTTCAAAAGTGCATGTCAGTTATTCTAGTAGTATAACTGAATTCTATTATCTGCTAATTCTGAAGTATTCTAATATTGGGATTTCTGGGAAGGTACTAACATCAATATCTGACAAACCCTGATTTAATCTGGCTGTATACATATTTCTGGAGTCTGTTTGAAAACATTGCTGCGTAAGTAACAAATCGTTAGTTTATCTGTATCATGTGATTGACTGATCTTTTAATGAACTTGAACAGAAAACTAATTCTTATTCTTCCTCTCTATATTCAGAGCAAGAGTCAATGGGATGATCAGATTTTTGTCAAAGGATGTATTCTTGCTCTTGAAGCTTGGTTACCCCGAAATATCTACATCGTTGCAGGTGTCTTCATAGCTATCTCACTGCTGCAGGTTAGATGTTTTTGTTATGCTACTTTGAAAAAGATTTCACATTTGAGGATAACAGACCTGCTGAGTGTAAAGGTAGTTATGGAGAGAGGTAAATATTTTTGACACTGGATTTTTTAGGTATGAGAAAAAAGATAATAGAGATGGGGATTGAGAGTGAAAATATCTGATCAGCTAATTTATTTCTGTTGAAATTATGTTCCTCAAAGCAATGAAGGTTATTAAAAAAGTATAGTACAGGTGTAATACATATGTTATGTGATGATGTATATTGTTATATATTAATATAGCAATATGCTAGTATATTATTATTGTATCACATTTTATGTAATAATCTATTTCTTACGTTTTAGCGTGCTGTGAAGGAGGGGAGATCTTCTGGTCATCTACTCTAGTAGATCTGGACTACAGCCTTCTATCACAAAATGTGAAATTACTAAAATACAATTCCATCCTTCATGCTAAGATTACCACTCAGCTGGCTGTAGGTGACATGTAGTGTACTGCTCAAAAAAAGTTGAGAATGGAAGAGCAGGGAAATGGTTGGACAGGTTGCAAATCTAATATTGACAGAATTAGATGAAGGAGTTGCTGTGACTTCTTCTAGTACCTTATCAGTGCTCCTACCTCAAGGAAAAGAACCAAAATTCTCAGTAAAACATATCAGATTATTTCTTTCAAGGTGGATCCTGCTGTCACTGTCACAGTTGTTTACATTTACCTCTGTTTCTTTGCAATGGTACCGCTTCACCTCAGCGGGAAGTAACAACCTTGTTACTAAATCTACTACAAAATGTATTTTCCGTTTACTTGAAAATGGTTGAGCAAAGAGTGCAGGCAAAATACCTTTTCCCAGCTGTGGCAATGCTGCCCTCTGTTGCTTGGTTTTTGATATTTTATTACCATCCAATGATAGTGCTTCCACGGCTTTGAGAGGTGCTGTCCTGAGAACAACACCTGCAGTTAGGAAGATGTTCAAGACATGAGGTCTGATCTGATCTTTTGGCAGTGACTGTGACTGACAGTAACTCGATGTTGTTCTTATTCATGTCCTGAGTCTCTGTGAAACCACTTTCACAATCACTTCTGTTTTCAACTTGAGTATGTTTTATGCATTAAACTATTTCATGGTGGGACTGAGAGTTAAACAAAACTTCTCTACTTCTGAAACAAGTCTTTCAGCTTTACCAAAACTTCACCCCAGTCTTTTGCTGTTCTTCTAAAAATGTTTCTGGGAATGTGCTGAGTTATTAATTTATCTTCAATTTGTAACGGAAGATATCCCTGAGAATTTGAGTGAATTTTAACATTTCAAATTAAATGTCTTTGAATAATCTGTGACTTTTACCACTACTGTTTGTGACAAAAATTTCATTTTAGTACAGGTAAGTGTATATTCTGTATGTATTTAAAAAAATTGATCAGAAAATAGACTGGATTATCCAGAGTTGTGGAATGAATGAAAATACCTGATTTGTAAGTTTAGCAATAGGTAAGTGTGAGTTTTGTAAGACTCAAGTAAACTTGACTAAATGGTTTTCTTCCAGCTCTATGACATCTAGAAACTTAGTATTTTGAATGCTCCTGAAGTGTTTGATGAAAGCGTCTTTTTCTCATTAGTTTCATTTCCTGAAAGCTTCTGCTGCCTTTATTACTGTTTAGTAGTAACCATGCTTTGCAGATAATCCTGACTACAAAATATCTGAACCTGCAAACAGTTTATGAATGCGTATCTTTATTCACAAGAGTAGTTGTGCTGACTTCAGTACAGTGTAATAGGAACACATAAGACATAGGTTCCCCTTCTGCAATAATGACTAATGGTAATAAGGTCTGATTTTTAGAGACGTCTTGCAGGCTGGTACAAGTGTTTAGTCTCACAAATGGTTTGTTTTTTTCTCTTTTTAGATTTTTGGGATTTTCCTAGCCAGAACACTGATTTCTGATATTGAAGCTGTAAAGGCAGGTATTGCCTTCTGAATACAAAACCAGACACGTGTTGCATAAAGTATATTTTATGCTTATTGATGGGACACCAAGGTGGAAGAAACGCACAGACCATGAAATTACTCCTGTTATTAAAAGCCTTATGTGGATTTTAACCAGCTCATGCTTTTTATTAGAAGCTGGTACAAAAAACCCTCCAAACACACAGCTGTCTACCTTTTTTCTCATGGGACAACTCAGTGCACCGGCGTTGATCTCTGAGGAAGACATGAAATTTCCCGAGACATTGGCAGAACAGATTTTAAAGACTGTAGTAAGGAGAAATGAAACTGCTGTAAAATCTTTCCTTGAAGGATTACAGTGAAGATTGTTCTGTCATCTGTCTAAAAATGTAATGTCATCGATTTCAGAATGTAATCTTTTCAGAAGGCATGCTGATTTCTTCAGAATCCTGAAATAATTTTAATCTCTACAGTAGACTCATGCATTCATTTTGTGGCAAGATACCAAGCAACGATAATCGTTATGGTATTGGAAATTGAAAGAAAATGTCACAAATTGTCTAGTTCTTTAATTTATCTTATCTTTAATTAGTGGGGATATTTCTGTTTGACTGGGAATAGTGTAGATGTCTCAGGAACAGAAACTTGTGCTGAGCATCAGAGCTTCGGTAGCCCATGCCATTTTGAAAATGCAAGTATTTTCTCAAGAGGGAAAAAATCTGATTATCTGTAGCATTATATGTTAGAAATCTCTCTTTCAGGCAAGGGGGAGTGAATCCCTGATTCTGTTTTCTGTCTGAAAAAAGGTAAATATTCCTTATTTATAGAGGAAAATCCTCTTTTAAAATGCTTAGCTGTTTATTGATCAGTAATATCTTTAAAAAGTGCTTTATGCAGAAAGTTCAAAATGCAGCTTGTTTTAGTAGGTAGCAAGCATGCTATGCTAGCTGTTAATGGTTTTTGCCTTTCCTCTGCTTTCTCTCACAACTGCTATGTTGATCTTGACAAGTCCGAACTGCTAATATCAGGACTGAAAAACATTTAAATTCAGCATTGATCCCTTCTGAAATATGTTTTAATGAGGAAATACACATTTAGTGAAAGGTTAGAATTGTTCAATTATTAAATCTTCTGAGAAGCTATTGAATTACCAGTTCTACTTGTATTCTGATACATGGTTCAAATGCCAGTCGCAGTATAGTGAAGCAGAAAGACTTCATGGTAATTTTCTGTGTCAAACTAAACTGTTCCTGCTGAGGTCAACTTTTTTTATTTTTATCAGAAGAAAACTAAACTCTCTTCTTCCCATCCTCCCCTCTTGGGGGTTCAGTAGGTGCATCTGTAATTCAGTAAGAGTTCCATTTTTCTCTAGTATTTTTTGCTTTAAGATAGAAGTATGTGACTGAAAAGTTCTTGGAAGTAGCCGTAGCTGTCAGTTTTATTGTGGACTGTATAACTAACATTGTTTACTGCTTCCAGTGACATTCATTTTTTCTGGGAGAGCAGGTTTATTTACAATGCCTAACATAGTGTAAATTTTAGAAAAGTATATATTTTTATAATGATATTTTACTACATGTAGTCTGCCTGAAGGATTTAATACTTGTATTTCCAAGGTATATGGCTTCCTTAGGAAGCCAAACTTTTAAATATCTCTCTAATGTCCTTTTTTTCTATTATGCATGTGTTAATGAACATTTCACTGGCAAAAGCTGATCAACAGTTAGGATCTTTGTGTCTGTACTGATTGTGCAGACACCCTTCTAGCTCTTAACCTGTGAAGCATTTCACAGACAATGTTGATGCTTTACTTCTCATGTGTGCTTCACTTCAACTTTCATAGTTCTTTTTATGGCTGGTAGTTGAGAAAGAACAGGAAGAGGAAGCTTGTCTAAGGATGCCTGATTTCCTTACAGTAGCAGAAAACAGTCTGCTGTTACTCATCTGAAAAACCTGAAACTAAAATTGCTAGAAGTGCACTCCAATTTTTTTTTTTCTTTGATATAGAACAAGGAAACAATAGTAGTAGATCACTGATGGGAGAGCAAGAGGTATTTCTTCTGTATGGCCTTGAATTTGAGGTCTGTATAACTCGTTTGTTGATCTAGTACATTAGGAGCAGACAAAAATTTGCTGCTGTTACTGCTATTTTGCAAGCAGCAAAACCAGTGTACGGCAACCTTTGCTTTAAACTCTGGTGCTTGAAACTTTACATCACCTCATGAACCAATGTACTCTGTTAAGGTTATGTGTAATAATCTGGTGTATGTAAATTGGAGAAAATGCTTTCTATTTGTAACTTTTTATTTGTAAAACATTGCATTGAAAATTACATCTAGGGAGTGTATTTCCCTTTGCCACTTTTTGACACAGGGAGCTCCTCATGCTGGGAAGTAAGTTCAGAAGTTGGTGGAAATCGTCATGGTATCAGTATTTGTGGAACTCCTGCACTGAAATTACCTGCTGCCAAGTGCTAGTGTCACAGAGCAGGATTCCAGTGTCTACAAATCTCGCCAAGTTGCCTAAAGGCAAATTAATACCTGGTTTGTTTTTGAAGTGCCGTTTGTATGCAAAACAGAGTTTATTTGAATTGTTCTTATTGGCTTTGGCTATATTAACACCAGCTTTGTATCAATGCTCCACTTATTTGGAACTGAATTCAGGAGAGCAAGTTCAGCCTATTTGAGAATCTTTAAATTCATGGAGTGATTTGTTTTCACTATGGATAAACTTCTCTGTGCTTATTCAGTGTCATTGTTAAAACCTTGGGGCACTAGACTGGTTTACCCCTAGACATTCTGAAGTGCACCCCTGCTGGTGGTACACATTGCTAATGTAATTTCAGACTTAGAATGAGCGTACTTCCTTGCCACTTTCTACTTAGTTATATTTAACACCTTCTCTGTAGACGTGCAGTGACTTCACGGTTAAAGATATAGGTTATGGTTTAAAAAAGTCTTGTCAGCCAGAGCAGTTGGGTGTAAGCCTGCCTCTAAAGCCTCAAAGGAGATGCAATGCAACAATCTCAGAGGCTTGATGAATCATTGGTTGCATTTGGGACAACTCCACAAACACTACATTGGAAACAAGGTTTTTAATTAAGATATCAAATAGGAGATCAGACTTAAATAACTAGACTGAGAGAAGAAAACTTTTCAGTGTGATCACTTTTATTTCTCAGAAATGAGCACAATTTATTTCTGTGAAGCAATGTATTTATTTGTCAGTATGTTTGACAGTGTGACTGCCCTTTTGTTTCTGTTAATATACCTGCATTTGGACAGTTTCCGTGTATGTGAAGAGGAGGATGAATATAAGCACTGAAAAAAGCGCAGTGACCAAAGGAGCTTCGATTGCCACCTGAATACTTCTTCCCAAGGGGTCTTTAGTTTTGGTGACCCTCATACAGTGCCATGTGGATAGATTTGTACCTACAGTTCATTGAGGCTGATGTGGCAGTTGGCTTATACATAGAATTGCCTTGGTTTTTGTCTCCCCATTCTATCCTTTCCTCTTCCTTCCCCTGGTCGCCTGTGGGTTATCATGCAGCTTGAACATTGTTTAGACAGTGGAAGGGGAGGTTCTGTCTCTTCTTCTGAGATGGCTTTTCTGAATGACTTTCAGTATATTTTTTTTTCTCAAGCCTTTAATTAGATTAAATAAAATTTAATGTTTTGTACTCCTGGAGTTTGATTTCTGAGATTTGTTTCTTCCAGTCATTAGTATTTACCTCTCTAAGGTCTAGACTACTGAGACAGCAATTTGTAGATAACTAAAGAAATGGTAAAGATCTGGTTTCTTTGTGTATATTTTGATGAAATGAATTATTGATTTTTATTTTTATTTTCTGTCTGGGCTGCTTTTCTCTCCCTTGTTAATGCAAAGCCATGAACAAGTGAAGAGCTTCAGAATGGTATAGAGAAATTATTAAATCTCTGGATACCCAGAAAGTTAAAACGACTGTTTGCGCTTTGACTGCCATTATCCACAGTTATTGCTCTTGTGATTTGCACAGTTGATGGTTTGTCATGTCTGACAGATTTTCCTGAAACTACTCTTAAGAGTTGCAGAAGGGAAGTAACTTCCAGATGTGAAGTTGAGTCTTGCAGAAATAGTTTTGTCTGTTCCTTTGACCATTTTAACGTTTCTTTAGTGCATTAAAACCTGATTTTAGTTTTAATAAGGTCAGAGAAATATTCAGAGAATATTTAACCAATAGGTAATGGCTATATTAGAATAATGCAATATCTGGAATTAGATACTCTAGAATGTTAAGGCTGAATCATTTCTGATAAGAATGACTTAACTTGTTTGCGACTATTTTATGTGTATATATATAACTTGTAATAGATGCTGATAAATCCCATATTCATGCCTGGTTTAGGCACCCAGATCTTATTCTGAAGTTCATATTGTCTGAAGCTATTTTTCGTTTTGACATTGGAAAAACGTAGGATGCCCCTATCACTGTGTGCTTTAAAGGTAGAGAAAACTGCGCATGGTTCAGACCTTGTTTTTCTTTTTTTCTTACTGTGTGGTCAAAACCTACTTGTGTGTTACTCACCAAGTGACTTGTCTGGGGTGATTTTATGAAATTCCCTTTCTCAAGAGTACTCCTGAAAGGGATATTTGGTGATGAACGTACGGGGCTAAATGGTGTTGACAGCTTTTGCAAGTGGGAAAGCTTTTGCAGGAACAAAGTTGTAAGTTTTGTTCACAGACATAAGCCAGTTAAATTGCTTGAGAACAGGAGGCCTGGTTGACTTTTAGATATTCCCTACTTTATAACAATTTTCTAAAGGTCAGTAGTCTTCCTTTTTTTTTTTTCCCCCCTCAATAATATTTTTACTGCTGGCTAAAAGAAATCATTGTTACCTAACTCTTCAATATCTACCACTATGGGATTTTGAATTTGATCTCCTAGGTCTTGTCAGTGTGACTCTGCAGCATACTTGCAACTGCTTAAAAAAGTTCCCATAAGAACAAGTTGTGCAATAGATCCTGTTCTTACCTTTTTAATCAAGTGACCATTTTTAAATATGAAAGGCTTCTGTAGAAATGTTCAGAGGCATTTGTGTTACTACAGTTTTTTGTTATCTAAAGTTAAACCCAGGTTCTCTTAATGGAGATAATGAAATGCCAGCTGCCTCCAAATCTTCACACCTGCGCACTTGTGATTTCTAACTAGATTGAATTTTTATCTTGTCCAAACACTGTATGAACGTTGACTGTGGTTTCCTGTAAACTTTGCTTCTACTGATTATATTTTAATTCACAATGTGCACAGGTTGAATTGGTGCCAGTAATAAGCCCATTGCATTGTTTAAGGTACAGCTCTCATCTAATCTAAAACCCCATTGTTTCAGGTTTACATGATATAAGCTTGCGAATTTTTGGTAATGATTTCAAAGTCCCATTGATATAAGAAAAAGCTGCAGGGGATGTCCTGATTTGACAAAACTAAGCTGCTTAAAAATGTGTTAACAGAAGTGGTAATTGCTAGATGCTTCTCATGTGATTTTGTTTTTCTTTTTTCTTTTTTTTCTGAGACCACTTGCTTCACAGGCCTCATTCCTACTGCTGTGTGTTAGCTCAGTGAAGAGCAGCAGTGATGCAAGTATCTGCAGTCCAAATAAATGGGCTTTAGCAGTCATGCAGCAGTGTGGCAGATGCAAGATAGGGTTGGTAAAGCTGGTGTTTTATTGCATTTGCTTCAGCAGCAGTGCAGGGTTGCTGTGGGGAAGAAGGGAGACTAGTGGGGTGTCTGTCCTCTCAAAACCTGTAATGTTGTGACGGCTTCCTTGACCACATTTGCATTGCTGTGATTGCAGAGTTGTTCAAGAGTTTCTTTAATGTTGTCCTCTTCTATTTCTTGTCTCAGATCACCTGAATGGGAGGGGAAGTGTTGAGTTTTAGTGACATGCCATGGCATAGTGCCTCCCAACAATTGTTGTAAAAGCAAGTTTGAAGTACTTGCTGTTTAAAATGAGCTGCTTTAATTTAAATACATTTCTCACAATAGATACCCTTTCAGCCATTGAAAGTATTGAACAGGTTGAGGTTTTTTTCTTCTTTTTGACTTCCAAGAACTGATTGAAGAGAAGAAAAGCACTTTGTTGAAAATATACAGGAGAATTTCCAGTTCTCTTTTTTTTTTTTTTTTTGCCTCTATGCTTTTTATAGTAGTAAGACTCTTTAGTCTTGGAAAAGGTCTCTTTAGCTTGGAAAAGAGGAGACTGAGGGGTGACCTTATTAACGTTTATAAATATGTGAAGGGTGAGTGTCAGGAGGATGGAGCCAGGCTCTTCTCTGTGACATCCAGTGATAGGACAAGGGGCAATGGGTTCAAGCTGGAACATAGGAGGTTCCATTTGAATATGAGAAAAAGTGAAGTAGCAAATGCTTATCCCTATTCCAATATCTGTGTGACTACAGGGGAGAAGTTGAGTATACTGCAAAATCCACCTTGTCTGCTAATATAGGGTGGCTTTAGGATCTGAAAGGCAGCTCCTCTTGGGGTGGATCCTTTCCTGAGCACAATTCAATAATTTTCAATTTTCAGGATGGTTGTTTCCAGTTAGTGCCACACATCCAGGATGAGTCTCATCTTGCTTGAAGCATTTTAAGTCTTCCCTAACTTTGGAGAGAAACTGAAATCATATCCTTCGTATACTTTACTAAAAGTTGCTGCCCAAAGGCAGCATTGCTAAAATTACTGTTTTATCGCAGCTTCTGGTTTGCTTACAGTGTAGGCAAAACAAATGTTCTGCCTGTGGAAGATGATACAGACTCTCTGTTTCTTTGAACATAAAAATGATGTGGTACATACGGGACCTGGGACTGCCAGATGCTTGTGCATGGTGAATTTGGAAAAAGATGCCTTTATTCCAGGGCTCTAATTTTGCTATTTCAGGACTTGATTATGCCACTGACTCACTGGAATAATTTCTTTTTTTTGTTCAACTTGTGGTTTAATCAACTTTTCATACAGAAAGAAGCTGCTTGACTGGGATTTTTGGTGATTGATAAATAATGAACCTCTTTAATATCCTCTACTGCTCACTGACTGCAACATCACAAGGAGCGCACTTCAGTAACAGAAAACACTTGGGTGTTTATCACAAATATCTGTCTGTTCATCACAGCTTAAAATGAAGTTACCTGAATTAAGAAGGCTGCACAAAAGACCCATTGAATTGTATTTCACCTCAGGACTCGTATTATCATCTTGTAGAAGTTTGTGTAAGCTTTGAACTAGTTGTGATTCCTTGAAAGATTCTTCAAGGGTTTCTGAAAAGTAAGTAAACAAATACATGAGCTGTTGCCTGAAAAGATGCTAGAAAGTAAATAAAATTCCTGACTGGCTTCATCTCAAATTGGCTATGCAGGGATGTCTTGGGCATGTGTTTTCTCTACTGGAGAATTCCTGCATTTTCTGTGCAGTGTTTCTTCACTGGCCTCATTCTGGAAGACAGAACCTGTATACTATAGATTGTGTAAAATAACCTCATAATAGATTGTAGTTTTCAATGATCAGTGCTAGGAATATTGCTTCACATTAGTGTCCAATTGAGCCTGAGAGATTTGGTAGACCAAGCAGTAAAATGGGCTCTTTACTGTCTTGCTTGTTGATACAGGAAATTCTGAATTTCAAGTTGGCTGTTCCTTTTCAATTTGTATTTTGATGTATGTAGATTTCTATGGTGACTGTCTTTATTGTAATTTTTTGCATAGGTTTCTAGCATCATACCGTGGTACTCAACAGATCATGTCTGCCCACGCAACCTGATCACTTGGCTCTACCCTAAACAAAAAAATCTTCAGGCAATTTATGAAACCCATTGCTTTTGTGATCTTTTGTATGGATGACTTCTGTTTCATGCTGAAGAGCTAAATCTAGACAAGAAACATGCTTTTCTTACACATTATATAGAATTAACAGTGTGAAAATGTTTCTTAATAATTGAAGATCTTGAACAGATAAATGCTTTTAGGAGAAAAATACCTAAATCGATTGCAGACGCTATTGCCAAAGCATTCAGAGCCTCATTTTGCATGGCAGCATGTTCACTTGTTGTCATGGATACCAGATGCTTCACTCCTTGTGCCTCCTGGATGGCTTTGACCACTTCCTGTTAAAGCAAAGGTAAAATATCACAGATGGAAATCTGACTTGTGAATAAGGTAGAATGAAGAGAGAAATGAGATTGCACTCTTCAGCCTCTGAATAGATGGAAATGATTTGCCTGCTGCAATGAAGACTGATATTTGAAGACTAGAAAACTTTCTTTTGGCACTGATCATACACATCTGTGTAGAGCTGGTCTAATATTCTTGGAATATCAATACTTACAATTATATATATGCATGTCTTTAAGATAAAAATAGATACGTTTTGTCTCAATAGTCTTGGTTTGGCCTTATTCCAATTTTTAATTTCAAGCCTTCAAACCACCAAAGATTAGTTTTATTTTTTCAAAGCCTGTGCAGATAGTATGTACTTTTTTTTTTATCACTACTTCAAAGTGAGGCGTGGTTTGCATGCCCTTGTATGATTTAAAGACACAGAAGCCTGTTCTAATGTGCAAGCAGATACAGATCGTGCCAGATTCATCCATCACTAGGTAGATAACTGGGATCTTTGGAGGTCCTGGAGGACTGGTGTTTGGGGCAGGTCTGGGTTGTCTCTGCCATTTTAATTTGAAAATAATAGTCATGGAAACAGAAAAGCTGTACCTAGTTACCATTTGTCAAGCTTTACTCAAGGTAAAAGTTTACAAATGAGGGTAAGGTAACTATATTGATCAGTATTTGTGGCTATCAGGAGCACAGCTTTCCTGCTTGCCTCCCCCTTATTGGTACTGAGGCAGACTAGAGGGTTTTTTACTGTGAACTTTCATGTTTTAATGATAGAGCTGTATATGCTGTTTAACACTTAACCCCTAGCTATATTGACAAGCTTTAAAAATATTTGAGGAGGATAAAGTAGAAACATATTGGATCGATAGCTTTCATACTTGGGATCTGTTGTGACGCAAGATTGAGGCCAGCAGCCGATTTGCTTCTCCATGAACACCAGTGTGGTCGTTGGCATCGCACCACTGCACAAGTCTGTTGAGCAGCATGGGGTCTTGGCCCAAGATTTCAGCTGCGTCAGCTGAAGAGAAAAGCATCATCAGGAGACATTCAAAATCACTTTTCTCAGTCTTTCTGTCACAGGAATGTGAATGTAGAAGTATACAGGACCACAGGGCTGAGCTCAGTATCCTTTAAGAGCTGGAGCTAAAGCATCAGGCTTTTAAGGGATCTTGAAAATCTTTGCCTGAGGAATGCCAATTGTGTTAGGGCAACTCTTGGAGGTAAAGAAGAAAGTAAGGCGTTCTGATAGACTTATTATTTTAAGAGGCTGCTGAAGCAGGGCTTAAAATGAGTGGCTTCATATCTTTGAAAGCAAATATTCTGTTGCTGTACTGAAATTGTCATCAGTCGCTATCCCTTTACCACTTGGTTTCTTGTACTTGCTCTTTGAGCCCTGCTCAATGTAATCATGGGCTCTTCAGAGCCTGTTCTTGCTGTTTTGGTTTAAGACTTGTTGCAACTGAGGGAGACTACTTCAAAGGTCTTAGAAGTTCAGCAGCAAAATGAACTTTACTCATGCCTCTCAATATTGCATCAGTCTAACACATGGTTCCATATGACTTATTGCAGTTTAATAATGCATCTTTAAAGTGCTGTGGATTAAAAGTTACTAACTAGTGGAAAGTTATTTCCTAAGCAAAGGAAAAATTAAGATATAAGGGTGCCAAGGACTGTGAAGTACTCTATTTTAAATATGAACAGGGGTTCAGCCTGAGAACATCCTGGTAAATACTGTGTCAGTAATTTCAGTTAGTTGATTCTGGTCAATACTTAAGTCTTTGAAATTGTACATTTTGGTTTAACTAGAATTTACTTCTAAGTGAAGGGTACCCGGAGAAAGATAAGAAAATAGTATGCACTACTTCAGCTGCATGTTTGTAGGAATTGAGTGCTCACCCATTTGGCTTTGAGCATGAAAACTTTGTTTTGTAAGCTGCCAGACCACTCTTTTCCCTGTGTTCCAGTGGATCATGAACTAAGGATATAAATGCACAGCACTTCCAAATGGGCACCAGGTGTAGCAACTGAGAGGCAAGAGTAGTCAAGGACAGATGCTCACTTTTTGTGTTGAATTATTCTATTTGCAAAAATATACTGTGGTTATAAGACGTAATTCAAATTTAGGGGTCTCATGTAGTTATTTGTAATTAAGGGTTTTGGTCATCTTGGGTCCTGTCCCATGCCTGTCCCCCATTCCTTCATGCTGGAGGACCAGAGCAGGTGAGCATAAAATGTGCATTGTGTGCTCTGAAGAAGGAAAGATGTAGTAAAGGCCCTCATGGGAGTGTACATTCCCTAAGAAGGGCTATGAAGGGTTTGAGAGATTTTTTCAATCTCTCTCTGATTTTTTTCAAGTCTTTTAAAGTAGTTCCAGGCCTAAAAGAAGGTAATCAGGGAGAGTGCTGCTCCTTTGGGAAACAATTTTAGAAGAGGAAAAATATGGGGAAAAGTTTGCATGGTTTTAAGATGGAGGGAAATTTGTCTCTTAGAGCTTTGCTGAAGCAAAGACTTGAAGAACCAAGATTAACATCTGGAACAGAAAGGATAGGTTTGGCTGATAGGGGCATCACCCTGCTCCTGTTCCTTTACCTGTGCCTTTCTCTGTGTGTTGCATTTGTTTTGAGATATTCTGGAAGGTGTCAACTAGAACGTGCTCCAGAAGGTCAGTGTCGATAAACCACGTGGTACTCTGGATATTTTGTAGAAACTGTAAGTCAGCCTGTACTCTTTCTGTTTTGGGGAGGGAGATGAGGAAGGATGCACTCTTTCTGTGTTTATCCAGTACGCTAAGGAACAGTCCACAGGTCAATATCCTACAAGGAATCGGGGAGCTTCTAGCCTAGTTTAACGTTTGCTTTGAGATAAGGGTTACTTGTCATTGCACAACCACCTGTATGTTACCTCCTGTAACAGAAAGGCTTTTGTTTCTAGGTCAGATGTTACATGTTAGCCTGAGGAGATCACGGTAATCCAGTTTAGTACAGAAAGCTGAAAGGTAAGAGAGTGGTAAATGAAAACAGTCTAAGAGGTTTTTCAAAGGAGGTATCTTGACCCAGTTTGACAGGGACTTCCTGGTGTCTATCAGCAATAGAAGTCTTCGAGATAAAACCCAATTAGTTATTCTTAACAGGAACAGGAGGACCTTTTAACTTAAAAAACACCAAATTTGAATAAATAGTGTCTATGACTGAACTTTCAGTTGAGCTGAAAGGCTTTTGGCTGTTGAAGTGCACAAATTCTGCTCCTCGGAAGCAAAAGAATGGAAAAAAGAGGAGTTAATGTTAACATCTCTTTAGGGTAATGAAGCTGACAGATCTGGCTGCAGTTTTTATAGTTAGAAAGAAACCTACCTCTTCTAGTCTGTAGGCCTCAGCATGCCCAGTGATTGTCAGAATGATTAATTTATAGTAGATAATGCAATTAACTAATTCAGTGTGGACTTCTTAGTAGATGTGTATCCATAAGAGTTTCAGGCTGAGTTAATTAAGGGCAATGTTAGCTCATGGGTAAACAGAATAGAAAGTAATTAAAGATGGGACAATTGTGTGCTCATAGGCAGGAATAGGTAAACATTGGATAATCTACATCTTTTTTTCTGCTCTACACTTTGATATCTGCATTGTTTCAGATGGAGAAGTTGTACCATTTTGTGCCAAATTCTGGCTTCATACTAGGACTGGAAAATAGTGTTGAGTATTAAAAAATAAAGAAATTTAGTGTTTGATAATTTAGATCTGTGTTATTATGGTGTCTCAATTTTAAAAGCTAAATGGTCTCCCCTGTCACAATTCAGATATAACCTGGGAGAAATGATCTTCTAATGACTTCCTTCAAAGCTTGAGGGGAAGAAGAGGCTAAGTATCTATGTCTTGCAATGTCCATTTCCTAACATGCATGGTGAACAGTAAGTGAAAGCAGCTTTTTACTGGACTGGAATCAGTGCAAATTAATGAGTACTAGATCTAAATTTTATATAATGTATATTAATTTGAAAAAGGATGCAAATAGCTGCTGTATCAAAGAGATGTCTGCAGTGGTGTAAATGAGTGCAGCCTAGAATGTAGGAGAGTGAGGGTTTTTTCCCCTTCCATATGACTAATGAATTTTGGACTGTAATTGTTCCATACCAGCTGTCAGTTCCCATCGCAAAATGGTCGTAACTTTTCTGTTTCTGGTTTTGACCTATATCTTGTTGTTCCTGGCCATCAAGGTGGTCTGCACTGATTTGTGTTGTAGAGCAGCTGCTCTGGTGATAGGAAAGAGTCAGAGCACATCATTAAAAAAACCAAACCCCACAAGTCTTGTTTTTGTGTTATACTCTGGTAAGGAAGCTAGATAAGTCTAAGGATATATTAAGATATTATAGTAGATCTTAATGTAATTCTGACATTGTGCATGTTTCTCAAAATGAACTGTATGCACAGAGTGAGTATTGCCTTTGAGTACCCTCTTTTGTGTAAAACAAGTAGATAATCCTATACTTCAACATGCAAAGTAAATTTGACATTTGAGCTATGCCAGCAAGATAAACCTGGCAGCATGTGCATAGAGAGACTGCGTGACTGGTAGAAACTCATTTCTACTGCTTCTTTCCACCCCAGCTCCCTTTGATCCTGTTGCTATTCTCCAGTTTTCGTGTTGATTTTTTTTTTTTCTGTGGATTTGTTTTTCTGTGATTGGGCACTGTAAACACTTTGTATGACTTTTCCATTACGCTCGTGCCTTACTGGTACATCTTTGCTGGAAAGCATCTTCCCTTTAGGCCTTTGCCTTTTCTCACTGACTAGTGCAGGTTCTTCCATTTGGTTTGTTTCTCAATCTACCTCTCAGGCTGGGTGGATCTGTATGGAAGGCTTGAGCCTCTGGCAATCATCTCTGTTGGAATCTCTCCAGACTGAGTGGAATTAGGTTAGCAGGACACTGAGCCTGTAGTCTCTGTGCACATCCGTTGTCTTGCAAGGGGGAGGGGAGGAGGAGGAGGGTGTATAGCTGACATAAGTAAACCTACCTTGACCATCTGCTAACATCCGTAGTGTTCCAAGAAGTTTAAACTGCGCAGGAGGCATCTCTGACCTTAGAAGTGCCTGAATCCGTTCTGCCACACCTTCTTCCAGCATTTGAACCTTGTTAACAACTAGAAAATGGGAAGGAAAAAAGATGTGAAGCTCAGTAATTACACAAGCATCTGAAAACAGAAGTGTGGTGTGACTGTTCTGAATTGTATGCTCTGCTATGCTCTTAGCAAAAGATCCAACCTGTTAGAGCAATCAGAAATGGCATCAGGGTACTTGACCGGGCTTCTCCTTTGAGCTAAAACCTCCCTAGGAACTGCTGTTGACGATGTTTTGGTTACTTTTGATCTCAGCCCTGCCCAGAATGAAGTATGTAAAAAAGGATAAACATGACATTGTTTCTCTTTGTTTTTCTAGTTGTAGTAGATTGTCCATCCACTCACCCACTTACATGAGCAAGCTTTTCCTATGCTTGCTCATCTTAACTGAACTGGGTGGCAAAAGTGTTTTGCATAGCCATAGTTCTTGTGAATTAATTTTCTTTTTGTATTTGAGCTCACTGATATCCTGTTGTTGATGCCTTTGTTTCTGTGCTTTCCTCTCCTAATTCTTGTCTCTTTGCTCGGGTTGGTAATGCAGTAATCCCTGGTAATAATCAGAAGCTTATCTGGAAAGAGTCCTAATGCTGCTTGATTGTGCTACCAAAAGCTGCTTTCTCCAGACCAATTTTCTTCCTGTCCTCTGTGTACCTTTTTTTGAGGGGTGGGGGAATAACAGGACAGTGAAATTGGGGAGATAACTGTTCTATCCCTTCCTCTCCTACTGGGCAAATTAAGAAACAGGCACTGTTAAGTGATTTGCTCTTAATGTTTTTGGTTTTCAGTGGCACAGACTGACTCCATTCACTAGAGCGTAATGACTTTTTTCAATTTTTTTTTTATAAGCAGCTGTTTTCTTTTTAAGATCACTGCTTGAATTTAAGAATTCCCCTGTGGCCATTTGCAAGTGTTGGCCCATATTTAATTAATTTTTATTTTACAATTTATTTGGATTTGCACTCAGTCTCTTTTTTTTTTACCAGGTAGTAGATTATATTTTTGAAAATGATGACAGTTTGTATATTTCTGGAAGTAATGTATTCTTGAGGGAATGTTTTATAGCTTCTCTATTTTGGTATTTTTACAGATTGATAAGGAAAAAGCACAGTGTAGGAATAGCATTTGAAGTGCTATGCATGGCCCACATACTTGGAAAGATCTAAAAAGGTTTGTAGTAGCCCTGAACAGAACAGATAACCGAAACACACTCTGTATTGGTATGTTGGTACATAAGATACATTGGTATTTTATAATTCAGTGTTGAGCCTTTTAAAGTACAGCTGCAAAGAACATTAAGATCTACTGGTACTATGTGAAGCAGGCAGCGATACAGGGGTGAAGTTGTAGGCTGCAACCATCTTTTCTGGAGTTTTAGATCGTGTAATATTTGCAAGATCAGCTGTGTTCATATTGCTTTGCTAAGGAACTCCCAAGGAACACCTGGGCTTGGTGTTGCAAGAAGTGGGCCTTGGTATTTGTTGAGGAGTGGGTTCTGTTGTGAGTTAGAATGTGATCATCTCTGCTTGTTGTCAAGGGAAGATACATCAAAAATGCTATATTTCAGAGGAGATGAGTTGGTATCTTTGCTGCTCGAAGTCATTAAATCCTATTGTGAATATTGTAGAAGCAAGGTCAATGAGAACTAAGGATGGGACACCTCTAGGCTTATAGAAAAAAATCCACCTTTTCATTCTAATAAAGATAATTAAATTTTGCCTACTAAATTACTCTCATAATTTCAGCTGGATGGCTCTCTGATTTTTCATAATTCTATGATTATCTTATAATAGCTCTGTGTAAGGTTGTAACTGATATAAGATAGCTGGCTTGCATGGTTGAAATACTGAATACTCAGCACCAAAAAGCGATTTGCACAGGCCTTTGTCTGCTGATTTGAATGATGGTAGAAAATGTCTTCACAGAGAAATAAAATATACATAGAAGCAGTGAGGGGCTTATGGTGTGAAATACGTTGATTGAAATAACAAATAGACAAAGACGGCTGGCTGTTGTGATAAAAAGAGTATGATAATACTCTAAGCCAAACTAAATAAATTATTTGAGAGCATATAAAAAACAAGTTTGAAAGAAATAGGTGAAGTTCTGAAAAGAGCTATCTGCAAGAAGAAATGAGGGTGTATCAGGCTTTAAAGGGAAGTAGTAGAGGTAATTTGCAGCTAGTATATTCTGGATCTCTTACTTGTTCAAAGCAATGGTCATGTATAAAACTATTAAACCAAGCAGACTGGATACCTTACACAATGAAATTGGCAGACAACTTAAAGTTTGGGGTTTTTTTTACTTTCAGAAAATACCATTGATGTCATGCTCTTCTCTGGAATCCTGCTGCATTGCAGGATGCTGTACTATTAAATCTCTAGCAAAACATTCTTGGCCTGAATTGCACTTTCACGTGGAAGCAGTAGATTTGAGATGAGAAGCAGCACAATTTTCTGATGTGTATTAACAAAAGATCATTAGTAGAATCATAATTGTTTGAGTTAAAAGAAACCTTTTAAAGGTCATCTAGTCCAAACTCCCTGCAGTGAGCATCTTCAACCAGATCAGGTTGCTCAGAGCACCATCCAGCCTGACCTTGAATGTTTCCAGGGACGGGGCATCTACCACCTCGCTGGTCAACCTATTCCAGTGTTTCACCACCCTCCTTGTAAAAAAATTTCTTTTTTATATCTACTCTAAATCCACCTTCCTTTAGTTTAAAACTATTACCCCTTGTCCTATTGCAAGAGGCCCTATTAAAAAGTTTGTCCCCATCTTCCTTATTATGCCTCTTTTGAGTATTGTAGTTTTTAAGTGTGTTACAAAGGCTGAATTTGCAATGAAATTGGCTCTATAGAAGAGGAACAGATTAATGAAATCCCTACCAGCTGTGATGTGATAGCTCTGCCCCATACTGTGTATTTTAAGCTGCAAAGCCCGTTCTGCATTTTTGTGTTGAACTACTGTATGCTGGTAATATTAAACCATTTCAGCAGCTGGCAATGAAATCACAATTCATTATATTTAGACCCTTTATGTAGATGAGAAGTCCTGAGGAATTATTTATATGTATATGTCTCTGCAAGGGGAAGAAAGTTCAATTGCCCCTCAAAATATAAGAGAATCGGTGACTTGGACAGAGCTGCACAGATCTTAATTAAATGATGCATAAAAAATCACAGTAAGTCAATTGTCTTCAAACTGTACCTGGTATGGCAAGGTTTCGAAGTGCACTGAGTGCAGCATGTTGAACAGAGACATCCCCGCTCTCTACATGTTTCTCCAAAAGATCCAGAAGCTGATGGATGACTCCCAGCTGTATCATTCGTATGCAGTTGCCATCTGAAGAGGCGCAACCAAGCAGGTGAGAGAGATAAAAAACACAATGATAGAAATTAATAATGCAAGTTGAGAATTCAGAGTGTCTTTGCCTTGACTGTTTTCGTATCTTGATAAGATTGAGGCTATAGCTTTTGCTTTGTTCTTCTACAGCCTTAAGCTCTGTAGAGATAAGTGGGCATCAGCTACCTGTGAACTGATGCTGAGACATCCTCTAGTAAAGCTTAGCTTGAGAGAGCTTTCTAGGGACAGTTACTGTCAAATTCAAAACCATGTGTTCTCCAGTCATTTTCTTCCTCAAATACTGCTTCATTTTCCACATATTTTCCACTATATATGTGGTGGAATACTGGTGGCATTTTCTATTTCTCCACAGGATGGCTTTAATTCTCCAGTTTTGCCATTCTACTGGTTTAAGAGACTATTGTGAGACCAGGGATCTTGTGTAGCAGTGGTGAGTCTGATTAGTAGCTTTGTACTGCTGTTACTCCTTATATTCAGTCAAAAAAATTGTCACCAACTAATCGTTGAAAGAATCGGGCCTAAGTTTTTTCTTATCTGTTTTGAGGAACCCCACTTTCTGAAATAAGAAATCTAATTGCATTGCACTCGTGTGAAGCTAGGAAAATGAGTTGATTCAGGGAGTTCTGAGCTGTTTAATGCTGATGAAAGAGCAGATTTGTACATTCCAAAGAACTAGTATTTTCCCTAGTACATGCCTTGCAGTATTTTGTCAGTGCATGTCTGTATGTCTCCCTCTTCCTTTGAGACCTTGCTCTGCACATGTGACAGTCCTTCTGCTATTAGAAACTGCTTAGCACAGCTTGATAGGAAATGAGATAGTGTTCTAAAGAGCAAAAGGAAACCCTGCATATTATGGTCTGCATCCTTCCTGAAGGAAGTGTTTTGAAGACACTGTTCGGCAAATATTTTTCTGGATTTTTTTTTTACTGCAGTTTATTATACATCAAGACAAGCATATTCCTGGCACCAAGCAACATTTCCTTATTGCTGTGCTGTCACCATGTGAATTCTGTCTGTTAAAACGTGGCAAAACAGTGTGAATAGGAAAACCACATCTTCATCTGGGGCAAACAATTATCTGTGGAACTGTACAGACTTCATTCAAATACAGAATCTGGCCAAAAGTAGCTTTAGGTGCTCCTTGTGATACTGCATGCCCAAGATGTACAGACTTGTAGTTTTTGTGTGTATACTGCTTAAGTGGATCTAGTAATTTTAACACCTTTGCTGGTTTGAATGTTATTTCCACCCCAAAGTAGTAGAAGCTCTTCCATGTTGTGTTTTGAACCAATACCTAGTATTTTTTTAATCTCTTTGTATTACTGCATATATTAAATAAGAATTTGTCAAATGCTTATAAAATGTAAGTGGATATTTTCGTAAGAGACTTGTCAGTCTGTGAAATAGTTTGAATTCTACTCATTTAAAAATCTTTTTATATCAATTTATGCATACATTCTCTAAAGCTGATTTTTTTTTTGTGATTCTTCAGGTGTTCTCTTGCCTGGTACTGATCTTTGGAGAGCAGAGTATATGAGGAAAATTGTCCAGTCCCCTTTAGGACTAGGTTATAGGAACAGGCCATCTCTTTTGGTCTGACAAAAATCTACAGGCAAAATACTTTTATCTTCATATAGACTAACCTTAATTCAACTTATTTTGTCTCCTTCCTTCACCTTTCAAACAAAAGAATGGCAGAGCGTTTTTTTCTTCTTGTAGTAAAGTGCAATAGGCAGAACCCATTAGTGGTTGTCTTCCTTTGATTGTCACAGAGCTCCAAATTGGTTCTCTCCTGTGGATTTTTTCTTGGATAGCAGCAGAGCCTTCAATTTAATGGCTCATGGTTAACATTTGATAGGAACAGCCACTTTCGTAGCTGCAAAAGCTGTCTGTCGTCTTTTCACTGCCTTAGAAGTCATTTGATGCTGAGATCAGATTTCCATAGGGTTTTTTTTTTTCCTTTAGATTAAAGGCTGTGCATACATCACTGGCACATACTGGGGCTTGAAAGGGATTATTCACTTTTTCCACATGAAACATCTAATGGGGTTGTGGGGGAGATGGAGGGAGAAGAGTGAGTGACAGAGCAAGCCATTCAGCTGAATAAATTGAAGATAGCGGGTTTAAAGGCACAGAGAGCATTTCTGTGGCCTTTGTAGAACTGTGATGCACAATGGTTGATATAGAGCAGGGTGTAAGACAAGGAAGAAAGGGAGTCCAGAAGAGATGTGGGGGGGAGGTGGAGAGATTTGTGTATGATAGCTTACTTTAAAAAAAAAAACAAAACACAATGAGACAGACTAGCTGAACACTCAGACGAATGTGAAGGACTCTTTTATGATAATTAAGCACATATTAATGCAGAAAGGTGAGCAAGGCTGAAAAAGCTCTTTTTTTGTGTTGAGTTTGAACCCAGTACAGTAGCTGTCAGTGAGAAAGGACAGAAAATATGGTGGGGTATCTTCTGCTGACTGATTCAGCACAGCATGCCTTCCAGGGGTCTGTTTATAAGAGTCTCTGTGTTTCTCTCTGCATAGTGTTAAGGCTCCTTGCTTTCTGTAATAGGAAAGTGTGAAAGATAAAGTGGCTTATCTGGAGATTTCTCTTTTCCCTCTGATGTGTCTGACTAAGCCTCCCTTCCTAAAAGTGACTTAAAACCTAAAAAATCAATACTGTACATTATTTCTTTATATTTCTAACTAATGTATTTACGATGAAAGATTTCCAGAGTCTCCCCTCTAAGAATGTGGGATTAAGGCAAAAAAAAAAAAAAAAAAAGGGCAAAATCTTGCATACCTGACCACCTTATTTTTCAGAATTGTGTCCCTCAGACTACTTCAGTATTATTAGCATCTGCAATTTAAGGGTATGCAAACCTCTGGTCTGCGGAAAGGCAAGAATTTTACTGTTTCAGAGTCAGGGAGCGATGAAATCTAATAGTGTTGCTTTTCTCTCCACTCACAAACGGTGGCTTTCTGTCTTTGGAGGGTAGAGAATAACCAACTTTACCATTTTTTTGTAAAATTAGCAATAGCCTTTGCTCCTGTCTCTGTAGCTGCATGTATCTGTGGCATGCACTTATCTGTGGCATGAAAAACAGAACTTCTCACATCTCTTTATAAGTAGCCGTGAAGTGAACTGTTCTGTCTGTCTTTGAGCGGATTTGGATCAATGACTTAAAGATTGTTGTTATAGTTAATTTGAGACCTTTAAATTGTTGGTTGCTTTGGGGTTGGGGGTGGTGGGATGCAGTAAGTGTCCAGTTCTTGATGTTTTGTTCTTTAATCTGTAAATCCCAAAATACAGCATAGCTGGGGCCACCTAAACTAAGTTGCTGATAGGTCTTTAGCCTTTTTGTGTTGTTCCTGAAATCAGCTTAAAGACTTAGTGAAATATCTAGGTCAGTAATGTGTGTAGTCTGTTCCTGATAGTTGCAGAACGTTTTGTTAATCCAAATGTTCAAAGTGTGTACACAGATTTGGAATAGTGAATGAAGATGCATGAGTAGTTCAATACCATATGAATTTAATCTCATTATTAGCTTTAAACTTATGGCTCTTAGGACAGCTTTGAAAGTAAAGTTACAGAAGCAGGGTGTGGACTGATAACCACAGGTACAGCTACAATGGCTTCTGCTTGCGTTTGTGTTCTGTGCAGGAGTAGTCGCAGCGATAAAATGACTTGAGGCAACGTATGTATATGCTTGAAGGGAAGTATGCTAACATGAGTACTAGGATCCTATAAAAAGTGAAAAAGTGTGGTGTCTGAGCAGAATTCCCCTAAGGATTGTGAAACAGGTTGTAAATGTGTCCCTGTTAAGGAAATGAAAACAGAGCAGATGAAAATTCCTCTGCTAAGGGGACTTTTTGATGTTGTTTCTTTATGTATCTGGACTGTCAATATTTCCTTTTTTACCTCCATACCTCCAAGAAGCAGTGAGACAATGAGATCTGATGCAGCCTTCACAATGCATGTATCTTCAGCTTGTGAAGTGCCCTGGAGCCTCAGCAGGATCTCAGACAGCACCTCTTGAACACCTGCCTCCACCAGCTGCACTTTCAGAGAGTCTGTAGAGATCACAGTAAAAGGACACTAAAAGATTCTTTGGTCTTTGAAGTGTTTCAAACTAGGAAGCTAAATCCTTTAACTTTAGCTGGTCTTTTTTCAGGTGCAATCGCTATTTTGGTTTTGATTTTAACAGACATTCTGATGCTAGGATGACACCAAGGCAGAATGAGCAAAGCTTCTGCACTGATCTTTGACATTTTTTGTATTGCTAGTCAAGAGTTTTCATTTTTTTAAAATCTGTGTCAGGTGTCTAGATATTTTTAGTAGATTCTTGTCAGTGCTCGTTACACCGCTTAGAGTAGACATCTATGATATTTGGTTGTAATTTTTTAATAAAAAGCAATTGGTTCTAGATTGCTTTCCTGTTACACACCATGGAGACTATGAATTTGAATCTGCTATCTTATGGATCCGCCAAAAAAAGTGGAATGCTACTCTCTTCCTCGTTTCTTTGTTGCCTCACCTATTAAGCTTCAAAGTCTTGCTTGGGCCAGGACTTCATATGTTCTTGTGGCTTATTTCCACTGAAGGGATTGCTGATTCCATTAGTAGGATCCCATGGCAAATGGAGAACCCAGAGCTTAAGCTAAGTACCAGTGCCCTGTCTCCCCTCGTTCCAAGCTGAAAGGAGCCTTACCATTTTCTGCAAGTGCTTGCAGGACCTCAAAGACAATTTCTAACCTCTCATGGTTCTCTGCTCTTCTCAGTTGTTTCACCAGCTGTTCAGCAACCTTTGTCTTGCTTAGAGCTTCCTTGGCTGTATCTATGTGTATGATAAAGTCAGGATTTTGAATGTTTCTTTATCTGATTAAATGTTAAAAGCATAGCTCCCTATAATCTGAAGTGATCAGATGCTACTTTGAGTATTTTTTTCTGGTTTTATAGACGATTCTGTCCCTTTGGACAACACTGCCACAGCAAAACTCTACTCCATCCCTTCCCGCCCCCCTCTCCCCCCCTTCTTTCTGTAACAGTATTTTTGTGTGATTCCTGTAGCTATGACCTCATAATAGCTGTCAGAGTAATCCTAGCTATAGTATGTTTATTTAATATATCAAATTGGCACATGCCAGTTTGCTGTAGTACTATATTTTCTGCCTTGATTAGATGGTTCTAGTCTTGCTGGGATCCTAAACATAGACAAGTGTACGTTAAGAAAGATCCGTTTCTTGTAAAGCTTGCTATTGTCTGACATAGAACACATTTCAATGCCATATGGTATTGAGTAATAGAAGAGATCTCTAAAGGACAGACCTCACTAGAGGATGACATGACAGTGCGATACCCCCTTCCTTGCCTCTCCCCCTAATTGCAGGAATCAGCAGATCAAATTGTAGAGTCAGACCATATACAAAGTGTGGTAACATTTTTCTACTTGGTCTTTTTCTGCCATCACTACTTAAAACTTGTGTAAAGTAGGACAGATGTATTTTAAATCAGTGGCGATTTCTTTGGTGTATAATTGTAAATGAAAAGGGAAGCCGTTTCATTAAGTTATATAAACTTAGTTATTAAATAGAAATAATTTTTAAATAACGTGAGTATTTAATGTACTGTATCTGAAGTAGCTGAAACTGTCAATTTAAAGCATGAAGTTATGCCCTCTACCTACTTTTTTCTGGTCAAAAGCTGTCTCTTAAATCTTAGTTGTTTTAATATAGCACCAGCAATTTCTGGTAGTCCAGGAAAGAGCAGTTACTTCTTCAGTACAGATACTGTGGCCAGTCCCTGATTAGATATCAGTAGCATTTAAAAATCAAAACCCAGAACAAAACCAAACCAAAACAAAAAACCCAATACCCACCTCCCCCCCCCAAATAACCCAACAAAAACAAACCCCTGCAAACCTCTGGGTGTTCTGCTTGTATGTGGAAAGGCAGTGGCAGTGTAAAAGTGATATTTTGCTCCAAGATACAGAAACATTTACTTACCAAGGTATGCAAGATTGCATAAAGCCAATAGATCAACATGAACAAGTAGTTCGTTCTCTGCATAATCTGTTAATATTCGGACTAGTGGTGTGATTACTCCTACCTTCACCAGCTCTTCCTGGAGATCCCCTGGTAATAGTAAGCATAGAAGTTAAAGGTGTTTGAATAGGGACCAATTAAAGCAGTGAAAAGGGTCCAACTGAGATGCTTTGTAGCAAGAAAATCTGGTTCTTATGCTGCTAGAATTTGTACAGCTTTTGTGCTGTGGGTTCAGGCGGATGTGAGAGGAAAATGCAGGTTCAGGACAGAGTTTTGCTAAAATTTCTGGTTCTGCTTTGACTCGAGGACTTACACCACGGTAAAAATATGTAAAGGGCAATTGCATGAGCATCTCTACTACTAGTGCAGCTTCTAAAGTGAGTTCCATGGTCCCTGTCTCTTGGTATGGATCTAAAAACTGAGTGTGGAGCAGACGGTTGGCTTGTTTCTCTCAGGGCATGGGAATCTCAGCTGCCTTGTCCTGTGGCTGCTTTTGTTAAGAAGGGCAGGGAGATGGAAAAGACTGGAAACCTAAGATAAAGCGTAGTCAAGTGGTGACTCTGCTTTCAGGGATCAAAAGTGTTTTGAATCATATAGCAAATGTCCATTTACCTGTTTTTTACATGTTTAGAATAATGATTCTTTTTTGTTTCTTAAACAAAAAAAATAAAACAAGACACTTTACCAATATCTGGGCTAAGATCCCCCTGAGAGGCAGACTGCTTTAAAATTGACCTGGGGGAACCATCTTCTTCCTTTTTTTTTTTTCATCTTAGTTGTTGAGTATGTAGGAAGTCTTAGTGTTTGAATTCAAGGTATTTCTGGAATTTTTATAGGCTGACTAAGGTTCTCAAGCAGGCATAAATTCATGTGGCTTAAAGGAAGTCTACAAAGTACAGTAATTCAAAATTCATTTGGTCCTGATTCTATTATGCTAACTACAGTTCTCTCCATGAACATGCAGAATTACACTGAGGGAAACATTGATGACTGTTTTCTTTCTTTTTGTAGTTTGTCTTTGTAATGAATGAAAGCTTACTATCTAAAATGTTGTTGAGCATGCCAAGAACTATGAAATACAAAGTTGGACAGTGATGGTTGCTTAACAGTACAATGACACTGCTTTTGCAGGAGTGTCTTACTGAGACTTACACTGCAACTGGGATGACAGCACTTCTGACAGACATCAGAAACTGTCTGGATGCTATTGTAGCATTTACAACTGTAATTTAATCAGGGAATCACTGAAATTAGTTTTTCTGTGATGTATTTATTGCTGTGTTAGTAACAGAAATTACTGAAGCGTGTGTCATATAGTTACAGTAATCTTGTAAAATCTCTGCTGGGCCTGTGTTCTGGCACAAGTGGGGCAGATTTGCAGTGTGGCTGTATGCTGTAGTAATGCTGGTGTACCGTAGTTGCATGAGCCTTGCAGGTAACCGTATGTGAAAGGTTTGTTGGGGTTTTTTTAAAACTATTATGTGGCGTTCCTTGGCAAATACATCTAATTTACCAGGGGCTAGCAGAATCTATGCCAGGTACCTAGCGTACTTGGATTTTGTAGGAACGGTGCAGAGAGGCAAGCCCATAGCTTTCTAGATAAAGCTACACAGGCCCACACTGGAAAGATAAGAGAAGGTAGGTTGAAGTCAAGGGGAATTGAATAGAAGATACTGGGTGAAGAGTTTCATATTATCTTCAGTATGCAGTAAATATTTTTGGTCAGTCATGAAATTAAAAGAAAAATCTTAAACTGTTGGGGCAAGTAAATGAGAAGGATTTAATTTGTGAGACTAGCAGACAAGCTAGTATACTTGCTTTATGGAAAAATCTGGAGCACAAAGATCATCTATATGCAAAAAAATGGTCCTCAGAAAAGACCATTCCTTGAATGATACCTCTGTATTTTTTTTTTTTTAGGGTATTTTTTTCCTGACATACTTTTTAAATTGGTGATTTGTTTTATAGACACTGTTATTACTTTGGAAGAAGACAAAACCATACAGGGTTTGGGCCCAAGGCAGTTCTGCAAAATTAAGATATGTATGAGGCACTGCTAGTCTTGTAGTTGCAGGACAGTTCTGACAAAGATGTGTCACCTTGAAGTTAAAAATATAGAGGGAAACCCAGAATTTAGGAAGTGCTTGGGATGCTTTCAGCCTGGTATCTCTGAGCTGTGTGAATTGTAACTCTAACTGGAGGCTGAAGAGCATTGTGTGCTCAGGTCTCATAAAAAAAAAAAAAACCTATTATGAGTTACAGGTTACAATTCGTTATAAATAATGCCTTACAGGTAGGGCAAATAAAATTCTCTCAAGTCAATACTTACGATTATCATAACAGATACGGCCAATAGCCCTGCCAGCATGAAGCAGCATTTCTTGGTCTGTGCTCTCCAGGAATGGTATCAAAGTTAGAACCAAATCTGCTTCAATACATGGTTTCTTCATTTCCTCTGTGGAGGTAAGGGAGAGGGACTTGTGGCTTTTTGCCATGTTGAGATAAAACAGTTGAAACTGCAAGACCAATAGCTGGTAGCCATGAAACAAAACTCAAGATTGAAAGCACAGCTAATGTGCTGTAATATGCTTTGTAGAACCACTTTACTACAACGTACCATTCCTGGCTATCTCTGAAAGCACCTGGGCTGCTCTCACTGCACATCGTGGATTGCCCTTCAGGATTTTTGCCAAAGTTAGGAAGATCCCACTCTCTCTGAGTAGGCTGAAGGAACTCTGCTCTGTAATGATAAGAGTGTTAGTAATACCTGCAGTAGGTTTGCAACTGATTATTTACTGGTTGCTTTGTTTCCTAGAGTTCTGAGTGGATATCTGTGAGATCCAGGGTTCTGATTTAATAAGGTACTTACAGGCTGTCTCAGTCTAAATATATGGGAACAGTCATCTGCTTGAATTGCAGCAAGTGTAGTTCCAGCTGATTATTCTGTGTCATGCCGAATTGAAGCACAGGTGGCAAAGCAAAGAGGAAAGCAGTTTTATCTTCTCTGACTATAAAAGGATGCTTGCATAAGGCGTGGGAAGTTAGGGATTAAGATTCTATTCCTGAGGTATGGCCTAGCAATTAATTTTGTAGGTAGGCACAACATCTTTTACTAGAATAGCAATTAGAACAGTCAATTCCCTTAGCCTTTTTTCATCAAAAATATGGTTAATTGTCCTTAAGGTAGTAAATTACCATCTGCTATGTGATTTAAATGGATGCAGGTTTATATCCTTTCAGGAGAATATGCAGAGGCCTTAAAGACTTTCTTATAAGGAGACTACGAACTACTTTTTAAATTTCTGACCTGATAGGGTCACCCCAATTTAATCCTAGGAGTTTGTTTTATAGTAAAAAGGATATTAAATTTGGAATTTTTCTGCAGCTTCAGGTGTTTTAGTGAGCAGTAGCTTTATCCGGTCACCAGTAGATTTGGGAGTATACAAAGAGAAATGAAAACAATAGAAACGGGCTGAGGACAGATACAGTTCCAGCAGCAATTGCTTATTGTAATACAGATTATCCCACTAGTCAAGAACCTCTAGTGAGTGCTTTGGAATTGTGCAAGTGGTTAAATAGTGAGCTGGTATGATACTTAGCTGTCTTCAGTAAGAGCCAGGAGAATCCCATTCAGACTTTCAAGGATTTGATCTTCAGCTTCTGTGTCATCTCCACAGCGCCCAAGGTACTCCACGTGCTGACTCAGAGTTTCTAAACAGAATGGGATGGAAAACTCTCGTGAGACAGTATGGAAAATATTTTGAGTTCTTTCAGGTATTTTTTTTCAGTGACAGTGGCTGGCCATAAGATCATCTCCTGAAGGATTCAAATCTAAATATGCTCATTTAATCAAAGAACGTAAGGGTAAGTGCTTGGTCCACTTCTCGGACATCATATAGCTCTTGTGCAGGCATAAATATTCAGAGATAAGTTCTATCTGTAAAAAGGAATTAACGTGTAGTGACGGTGGCAGAGTTGGAGGGTAGTGAGGAAAGAGGAATAATTAGAGATCCCAAATGGAGCCTGTCATTTCTAAATACCTCTTTTTGATAAAGATAAGGAACTTGCAGTTCAACTAGTTGTATATCTACTCTGATAGTGGCCAGTGACAGGCACTGAAAGAGTGCAAGAATGAAAACAGATACAGCAACATACTTCTCCCTTAGTTTCTGGCAACCTTGGCCTTTAGAAACTGACCTATTATTTACATCAATTTACATATTTAATACATTTTGATGGACTTTTGTTCCATGAATTTGTTTAATTGCCTACTTAAGATGATTCATACTTTTTGTCTCCACAGCACACTGTGATATTAATTTCCAGTTTCACTGTTACAAGAGGAAGATATTTCCCTTTGTTTTAAAACAAGCTACCAAAAAGCTAATGGCCTTTGAGTTTCTGTAATAAGAGAAAGGAATGATCCTTCACTGTTTTCCTTTCCCATGCTTCTCATGATTAGATGGACTTTTTTTTATAGATCTCCTTTGTAACATTTCTGCCAAATCATTTGATGTTTCCTCTGCAGAAGCTTTGATAGCTTGCTTCAATCTTTTTCCAGTTCACTTCTTTCTTTTTTTTTTTTTTCAGATGAAGATCTAGAATTCAAATGTGTTTTCAAGATACAGGTGGACTGGGATTAAAATAGAGATTATAATGTTTTGTTTTCTACTCTTAATCCTTTGTTTATTTGACAATAAATTTTGTGCAGCTATTCAAAATTATATGATCTCTTCCGGACAGAGGAGTTAATTTAGTCCCCACCAATATTTATAATTTCACAGTTTTTTCCCCTTGTATGCTGTTCTACTTTTACAGACACTGAACTTGGTCTGCCTCTTTATCCCAGGTCACACAGGGTGAAAAGATTTTTCTGCAACTGTCTACAGTTGGTTTTAATTTTGAATACTCCAAATAATAATCTAAAAATTCTTTACCATTCTGCTGTTTCTAGATAATTTATTAATATATTGAATGATGCAGGTTCCAGCAAAGATAGCCTATAATAACTATGGCCCTCTATTGTGAAAGCAGTCTTTATTCTGCCCTTCAGACTTCAACAGATAACCTTCTCTCATATCCCAAGATAGCTTAGATGATAAACCTTATTGAAAGGTTTGTAGAAATCGAAATGCATTGTTAACCGTATCTCCTTTGTTCACCTTCTTGCCAGCTCCTTAAAAATATGTTTGAAGAGAGAGGTTGATCATTACTTGCTTCCACAGAAGTGGTATAGGCTCTCTTTTTTTTAATGGTATCTCTATTTAGTAATTCTGTGCTTTACTGTAATCCTGCAATATACCTATGCACAGAACAGATTTCTTAAATCTCCTGCATTCCTTGCAACTGTTCTTGCAAATTCATGCCACACTTACTGCTTTCCACTCTATTAATCCTCTAGTTGATTTAAATGGCATGCTGCATGTCACAGGTAATGATCTGATGATTTGTTTTTTAATTCCTTATAAACTCTGGGGAATAACATCCAATTGGTTACTATTCACTTCATTGATTTGTTCTGAATCAGTCTTCTGCCCTTTCACGCTGAAGGTTCTTCCATCTACTTGCTGAAGACAGAAAGACATAAAATGGTGGCAATGAATGTAAGAAATAATGCTGGAAAAATGATGGCTGAAGTAGTTAACTTATAGTAGAGTATAATGTAAGGTGTTAACAAAACTGTAGTAAAATAACATTTCTGGGAGGGGAAGTAGTGTTAAGAATGACAACTTTGGTTTTGTGCTTTAAACAAGATGCCATTTTAAAAAAGATGTCTGGATTCATCAGGTTAAAAATCCATATGGGGAAACCTAAATATTTTCTATTCCGAGTAACAAACTGAGGCTGTATGTATTGATGTTTCTTAGAAAGGGTTTGTACTTGAAAGTGCCTGTGTGTTTGTATTTTCCTGGCCTCTTCAAAATCATGTGCTAAGGGCAACACTGGCATAAAATTGATAGGAAATCAATGTTTTTGAGAAAAATATATTGCTTCGGTTTTGTTGCCTTTTTTTATTAAAGAAAACAGGCTGATAACTCCTGGAACAGATAGGTGTACAACAAGGATGGTTTCCTTTGACCTGTTTTAACAAATTAACATTAATCACTGGTTTCCATTTCTGTCCAGTTCTTCTGCCACACTTTGCTGAATAAATGATTTTCTGTAATGAAGTACATGTAGAATGCAATTTTCTTACCAAAAAAAAAAAAAAAGCCTGAGAAACCTGACAGTTGAATTAGCTTTGATCTTAAACTAGATCTGGTGGGAGGGGGCAGAAGGCTACAACTGCTCATAGGGCAGCATGAAATAGATCAGGAGCCTGCGAGAATGAATTATCTACTGAACTCTGACTTCATCCTTATCAAAAGCCGAAACATGTTGGAGTGAGGTAATGCATTTAACTTCTAGTACACCATCCTCTAATTAGAACAACAGTGATATTTGCAACTACATTTTTTAATACAGTTAGGATATACTGAAAGTGACCAGATCGCTTAAGTTGGAGGACGTTTTTTTACAAATAGCAGGGAACTATCTACATTACTAGTCACTCATTAGGTTGATATAGTGGTAATTAGAAATCCAGGTGCTTTGTGATTTCTCCAGGGAATAGATCAGTAGAATAACACCATATGCATGATGACAGACAAAGTGTTTGTAAGGTATCCCTCTGGTTGCAGTCTGTAGTGTTGTGAAATTAGTACTATAAGCAGCAGAATCAACCAAGTAGCTGGCTAAAGAGCTATTTTTATAGAAGGCTTGCGGAAGGCAATATTTAACAGTAATAGTCTTAAAATACAGAACCCTATTCTCAGATACTCTGAATTTTATCATGCTGTATGTTATTTACAAAAACTTGATTGATTTTATCAACATGGTACCGATTCCTCAGTACTCATTAAGTCCATGCTTCCAGAGTGGTACTGAACCAGATGCTGTAAGACACAGTTATTTTTGTGGAGAGGCAATAATAAGAGCACGCATACAGATTGTGACTAAACTTGGCCAGAGAAGAGTTTCTGTTTTGTGCAAAATTCTGGGTTGTTTCATCCCATGCTGGAACAGAATGTTGACATGGTGGAACTTCAGCCAAAACAGAACAATTTGTTTCAGGGTGTGTGGGGGGTGGTTTTTTTGTTTGTTTGTTTGTGGTGGTGTGGTTGTTTTTTTATTTTATTTTGGTTTTTTTCTGCAAATGCAGTTTTTTTCCCCAGCGAGGGCTGCCTGGCGTGCTGGCCTGCTGCCTGGCTGGCTGGTGGGCAGCCTGGAAAGAAGCCAGCCCTCCCAGCCAGCTGGTCAGGCAGCAGGGAGTGCCTGCCCTCCTGGCTACTGAGGAAGGTTTTAGCAGAATAAACATGTTCTCAAGGAGTAATTTTTGATTCTCTTGAATCAGTATTTTTATCAGGATATTGTTGATCAGCTTTAGTAATTCACTGCAGAAGCTGGGGAAATGGACTTGGGCTCTGGTTTGCAAAGCTCTAATATTACTTTCTCACTGATTATCTGCAGGGTCTGAATTTAGAAATCTGAGGAGACTGGAGTACAAAAGGCTTTTTTCCTGAGCTAAAGGGCTAGATTATTAATTCACACATAAATCTGTGCTACTGGGTAGAGGCATAGGAACCAGACTTTTGCTGTGGGAGTTGTTTTTTTATCATCTTAATGAGGGCAGAAACAATAATGCAGAAAACATGCTGCACCACGGAGATTTCGTCTGGCTTCTGCAGTGGGGAAAAAGCCATGAGGTTTGAGCTCTTTGGATCCATTGGACCATTGCCGTGTCAATTCCCGATGCAAGTTTTGACCTATAAAGTCTTCAGGGAGTGAGAAAGAAGGAATCCCACACATCTCTGTATTTTTCAGTGACTGATTATGTCCCCCCCTAAAATGGCAATGCCTTTCACATGTGTAGGAACTACTTTCATTTTTTTTTTTGTGGAGGAACTATAGACCCTATCTTGCAATACCAAATGCTACATTTGGTATCATTTATTACTATTTTGATCCTGAACGGTGTGAAGTCAGAATGATCCAATTTGTTTGAGGGTTTGAATCAACTTACTCCAGCTGAATGCCTGGCCTTCTGTGTCTGCTTTACTACTTGTCTTTTCCTTATCCACATACTGAGCTTATTCTTCTGTCACCTTTAGTATTCTTTAGGAGATTCTTCCATGAACTTTTATTATTAATATTGTTGTTGTTATTTGAAGCTGGAAAACAAGTTAATGTGCTTTTCGAGAACATAAAGATGTGGTAATTGCTTACAATAGAGGTCCATTTAGCTCAGTGTAATGTCTCTGGTAATAGATGATTAAAGAACAGTAAAATAAGACATTGCGTATTCTTTTCCTCAAGTTTTAGTAATCAGCTCCTTGGGGATTTTATTTGCTGGAAGTTTCGTCTTGTTTAATGGTACTTAAATTTGTGAAAGTATTTATTTTGAACTTGTCTGTAATTTATCTTCCAGAACGTAGACTGGTGATGAGTTCCCCAAAGTAATTTTGTATTGAGAGAGAAAATAACTAATTCTTTTTTTTTCTCGTGTTGAAATCATCATCTGGCCTTCTCTTGGCTCTGGTTTTCTGAAAATCTACTGTATTAGCAGGGCAGGGAACACAAGTCTGTTAAATGCATCCTGTTTTACAATTGAGGGAAAAACAGTCCATGTTGATGAACTACTAGAGTTCTAGAGGTTGAGAGTGGCTGGAAGGCATAAGAGTGCTGAAGAAACTAAAATTTCCAGTCATAATACTGGAAAATAGCTGTTGGTTCTGTCTAGCGCTTTAACAATTAAAAAAACCCCGTTGTCCTGCATTCCTATTTGTGTGGCTGCCTGCAAAACCGTGTGGCTGTAAGCCTCCATTTTCTCACAGTATTTTTTGACTCTCTTCCCTGAAATAGCAAAAATCCTGGTCTGTCGCGTCTCCCATAGAAAGTTATGGTAACAAATGCGCCTGCATGCCAAGTAGAAGTAAGGCTTCAGGTCTCCTTGTTGAGGAATGCGGTGTTATATTTACTTCATAATGAAACTTAAAAAAAAAAAAGGTGTAAATTGAAGACAGTTAAATCTAGAAGGTCTGGGAAGCATGTGTGTATTAAGAGTAAATAAAGCCTATAAGGTCAAATACTCACATTCCTGCTGGCTGTAAATAATGAAGCTGTGTGATTATAACACTTTTGATCTAACCAAGGGAAGCAAAAGCTCCTTTATTTATGTGGCTCTACCAGGGAAGGGAGGAGAAAGGTGCAGTTCAATTTGAGGGAAGGTTTTTGAATTTCTTCAGTGGTGAATTATATTCCATCTCTAGAAAGATATGCAACTGTTCTGGGACTGGACTGACTTATATTCTTTCCAATCGAACTATCTTATCTTGGTGCATGAAGTAAAGTATCGGAGGAGTAGATCCTCCATCTCTTCAGACTTTCAAGCACGTGGCAAGAAAATTGTCCTATAAATCAGATAAGCTATTATCTATGTCTCCGTGAAAAACTACTTATGGCCATGTTAAAAGATATGTTTTGTGTCTTTGTCACTGCACTCAGGGGTGATGAGATGTAGGAGAAAAATCATTAGATTAAAAAGGAGCTGGGGAAAGAATTCAAAACAAATATCCTAAGGATAACAAGGATATAATTATGAAAACTCCTCACCTGATTATTTTTTATTCTTGTTTCTCTATAGATTGTTTTAGATTACTCATGTCTATTCTGTATCTGTAAAGAATTAATGATAAAAGTAAGCTTTAAGGTTTTCTTTGAGGTTCTTTCTGCATAGAAGTTACTTGACAGAAAATATCTGTGGACAAAAAATGAATTCTGTTTTGTGAATACAATTGCTTTATTAAAATTAGAAAAGAGGGAAGAAATGTTTTGAAACATTTTTGAAAGCTTGAGACGGCATTTTAACTTGCAGTCCTCTTGGTCAATGTTCACGGAATGTCCTTGGTTTAACTAAGCTGAACTGAGCTTCGGGCTTCATCCAGTGTATATGGCAGCATAGGGTTGAAATCTAAGATGTTTGTAATGGCACCTGACACTACTCTAAATTAATTCAGCCTGGGACATCCTGTAATTTGCAGTCGTGTGGGTATATATAACCTTTGCATATTTCTTCCCCCTGCGTCCCTCAGCCATCCTCGTCAAGGAGGAAATGAGCTGGAATGGGTGGCTAGTATTGTCCTAGAAGGCTGGAGCTATGTCATTCTCCGGGAACTGAAATCTCTCCTTCTGCCCACTCTAAGAATCTGAAAAGGGCCGTGTTTTCCTCCATACTTTTTTTCTCCTGGTCTAGACTATTGGTAAATGTTCTCCATGTTAAAAGCCAAATACGTACAGTTTCTAAGCATGCTTTAAAAATACTTGTTGCCAAGAACTGGAAAACAGAGGAGAGCCCCTGTGTTGTCCGTAGAAACTAGCCTTTGCCCATTGCTTTTGCAACCTGTCTGGATTTCATTGACCTATACTGAACTCTTTAGAGCATTGTTCAGTGCCTATGACCCTGTGGGCTGCACCCTTGAACATTTTGCTGGTCAAAGAACATAAGAATGCAGTGAGTTTTTAAGACAATTTTTACTGTTTAACCTGAGCAAGTTGAAAGGATGATGAAAAAGGGAATTTAAGTCTGGCTGGCTAGTACTGATGTTAATGTTCTCTATTAATGAAAAAGATTAAAGGAAAACTTTCTATAATCCATGTCTAAAATTCTCTTAATTGTCATAGATCCGCCAGGACAGTCACAAATGCTCTTTTTGACATGGTTTTATGTGTGGCATAAATTTTTTTCAGTACCTTGGTCAAAAAATGAGGTAAAGAATAGTAGGAGCCACCTAGCAGTAACGTAGAAAGAATATAGATAGTCAACACAAACGGGTTAGCATCTGGTTGCCCTGGCCTGAACACCACCCACTAGACAGAAGAACATTGCAAAAGGATGGGGAGTAGAAAGTATTAGAGAGAGTTTATGATGGTGTTGGTATGTCTACAATATGTGCATCAGCTGGCCTTGGGCTATTCCTTAGTCTCTCAGCTATTGATCACCACCACTCAGCCTGTATTTCCGCAGGGTTTCCTACCATTCATCTGCTGTTTGGCCTGCAGGTTGTTCACAAAGCTTAGTTCCAGAAAGCCTTTGATGCCAGGCTTATTTTCAGACATATTCAGAGTGGGTATCACAGAACAGATGAGTGAATAGAGTGATTCACCTCCGAGCACGAGTTCTACTAACAGTATGGCTGCCTTGAGTGGTGAAAGACAACTTTGTTATATGGCTGAGAGATTTAAAAAGAAGAGAGTGCACTGGTGCAGGAATGGGTTTTAACTGATAACATTTATCCTTTGAGAACCTGTATGTGGTTTTAACTGGGGAAAGACTTGAGTAAAGAACTTGAAAAATGCAACTAGTTAAAGGAGGTGTAGAAATGTTTCATTATTTTGGGTGGGAATTAGATGGTTGAAGCTCAGAGTTTCACAGTGCAGTGACTGAAGTACAAAGCTGTAAGTGCATGAACAAAGGCTTTTTTTTTTTTCTTAACAGCAAGAGACACAGCTATGCTTCACATGATCAGAAGATTATATTTGCAGAAAACTAGTAGAGAAATTCAGGCTCAGAGGAAGAAGCCCTGGTAAAATGTGATACTGACATTCCTTGTGGTAACACAAATTGATACGTTGCCCCATCCCTGGAGGGGTTCAAGGCCGGGTTGGATGAGGCTTTGAGCAACCTGGTCTAGTGGAGGGTGTCCCTGCCCATGGCAGGGGGGCTGGAACTTGATGATCTTTAAGGTCCTTTCCAACCCAAACCATTCTATGATTCTATGATTCTGTGATTCTATATTGCCGCTGGTGAGAAAAATGGCAATCGATTGTGAAATAGAGATTGGCTGGGGGAGAGGAAACAACTCTTTTTGGCAAATTTATTCTTGGATAATTGAATTCCACCAAGGAGGGAATACAGGAAGGAGTGTATGTGTGTGTGTGGGGAAACCTAGGGGTGAAAAGTAGATCCTACTGTCCTGTGGCTGATGCTGTGCCCTGTGGAGTCAACAGAAAAAAATGTCTGCAGAACCCTTACTGAAAACAGATAAGAGGAAAAATATGATCATCCTAGGATAATGTAAAAGAGTTCAGTGAGATAAATGAGAAAGCCGTCCAAGTGCAGTCAGGGAGAACATATGTGGTGAAGAGATGACCTATAGCATGAAAAGCTGCTTAGTTGTATTCTGCTAAATTACTGCCTCTTTGAGGGATGAAGAATAGGAATAAAACTTTAATGTAAATAAATCAAAAAGTTGTAAACTTGTGTAGAAGTATGTGCCTTTCTAGGTGCCTGATAATTTAACTGTGGTGTTTAGTGCTTACAGAATAGGTCTGTTTGACATATGCCAGCTTCATGGGCTAATGCTGAGCCTGAGCTCCAAGATGCTTTAATTCTTTATGTAAGGTAAGGGGAACACTAGCTTTCAGGTTTAGAAGTCAGGTCTGCAGGAATAGCAACAAATGTACTATGCTCAAAAGCAGTGAGTAATGCACCTAAATTTTTTTTTCTCCATGAACAACAGTTTGTTTCAGGTTTTTCTTTGTAAGCAATAGGTTCAAAGAAGAATCAAAATTCAGCTTTTTCCGTAGTTGTTTAGTACCAGGAGGTGTTGATTTCACCAAGTGTTGTGAAACATAGGGGTAAATTGTCAGAGCTAGCAAATGCTGACTACAACAATGTGAGCAGATAAGCAGTTGGACAAATTGTGACAGCTGGGTAGAAATTGACTGGTTTCATATATGGAAATGAATGGAATTCCTCTGTCTTGCTTACTGGAGATATAGTCTTCTGCATTTGTTATGAATGATGTTGGTCTCTAAAGGTACCTCTGATCACACAGTTAATATACATCTTAAATATGTTATCTTATATATGATGGACTTGCTCTTTGCTCACATTTTGTAGTTTTGCAGCACAAAGTGAATTAAAGGAAACTTTCCCTTTGGTCATTACGTGTGTATGGGAAGTAGGCCATAGTCTCAGCCAAATAACATCAGTCTGATTTCCCTGGCTCCATAAATTTAGCTTGAAGATCTGTCAGTGGAGGAAAAGTCAATTATACTCTATAGCAGAGAAAACACTAATTTCCTTTGGCTGACAGCTCCTACAAGGGGTTTTTCAGCCAAGTAAAAGAACAGCTGTGAAAAAATAAGCCTTTGTGCTGGTACCAAAGCATCAGCCCAGTCCTTGGCTATCCCTGCTAAACACCCTGGTGTAGGTGGATGTTAGAGACAGTGACAAAAAAGCTGGTGGTATCTAGACCCCAGCATGTGTTGTCATAAGAAAAGATGTTGATAGGTGTTGGAGGCAGGCTGCGGAATGCTGGACTGGATAGCTAGGACGATGTGCTATCCCTGACCTCCAGCTGTCTGCTGCCTCTGCAGTGAAGCAGAGAAGTCTCATCCCTGGCCAGGGTAGCACGTGTAATCAGGTTTTTTCACAGGGACTTGTTCCAAAGGTGTCTGGAGATGTTTTGGTTGGTGTATAGGTATTGCTGGAGTATGGTGGTGTGCAGCTGAAGCCAGAACATCTCTCTGCAGTGAAGAGAGCATTGCCAGGTAGAGTCTAGAGAACAGGACTGGCTGCACTGGGAAACTCAGCCATGTGTCAGGGCTGAGGGAGCAAGGAGGCCCTGCCAGGGAGCCTGGTACTGTGGGAGCTACGTGGAAAGATGACAAATAACAAGGCAAATGCAATTATTGGCCTTTTGTGCCTGGACTCCACCTAAATAGGCACAGCACAAAGGTCCCACAGTCCAGACTAAAACTGAACTTCTAGGGTTTAATGATTATTGTCTGTGCAGGGAAACTCACGGGCCTCAGCATTTGTCTATTCCGCTTGTGTGTGACAAATGCTGTTTGAAGTAGATGTATCATGTAGATTTAGGAGGCTATAGCACAAAAAGCTATGTTGTCAGATTGAAAGGACGTTCCATTTTCCTGTGCTTCTCTGGTACAAAGCCGAAAAAGAAGTGCATTTCTGTAATTCTTAAAAGGACAGAGCTTTTGTCTGCAACTCATCCTCCACCTGCACCTTTATTGTCCTTTGTAATTGCTTGTATGATTTCACCCAGGATCTGGAAAAAGCCATTGAGAGAGGAGAAGCTTGTCTCTGTGCTGCTGAGGAAGATAAGGATGTCACATGATCTGCAGTGTGGTTCCTTATTAGTCTTGGAGGGTTTCAGAATAAAGCAGACTGTAGTGGGAACTGGTGTAAATGCTGGAATGTTTTTTTGAGCACTGTCTGAAGCTTTTGTAGTGCTCAGTATTATAGTGTCAATCCTGACCTGTGTATTTGACCTGTTTTATAACTTCATAGGGATATTAAGAAGTTCCTTGGAAGATAGCCTCCAAGTTGATTGCATAATGGTCATGCTAGGAATACTTTTTCCTAGTTAGTGGAGGTGTATGTTTGCCAATTTTTATGCAGTATAAGATACCTCATACTGAGAAAAGGGTCATTCTGAGGTCTGACACAATTTTTAAAATTATGGCCTTACAAGACCCGTCAGTGCTTAATACAAATAACATGTTGCTGTTATATGCGATCTCTATTTTAGAGCTCTTCTCCAAAACCTGAGTTGCTCAGCAGAATCTGCTTATTGGTATGTCACTTTATTGATACCTCTAGGTATCCCAGTGGAACAAGAAGGATCAGATTTTAAAGGTATGTAGGAAGGCACAGGTGTCCTAGCACTTTTGAAAATCAGATTTGGGTAATTTTTGTTTGTTTTACAGTATTTATGTTGACCTAGTGTTACTTGTGCTGTATGAATACGTTTGAGCTCTGGTGCAAAAGTGGGTTGGCGTTGCCTGGGCATTGAAGTGAGAGCACTCAGGGAGGACTGGAATGCAGCCTGAGTTCTGCAGAGGACTTGCTTCTGGTATCTCCCAGTAGCTGTTCTCTGCTGCCAGTGGGTAGTTATATTAATAACCACTGCCAGAAGGGTGGTTATATTAAACAGTACTGTTTAAACGGAGCGGGCTTATACCAACTGACATCTTGAGAATTGTTGTATTAATGAAATAAATTTAATAAAGCAGTTAGCACACATTCGGTTGTAAAGCATTTTAGACAGTGTCTACTATAGCTCCAGCCTGTGCACGATAACGTGAGTGACTTCTGTCTTGGGTATCTTTTCCCAGGCTAAATGTTGCACTAAAGTTTCCATGCACAAACTTATGTTTACATAATACTATACAAGTTTTTTTTGAGAGTACCTAGAACTATCACATTCAAGAGTCTTTGCAGGTTGTCTGTCACTTTTACATGCCTGGAAGAAACACTTGCAAGCATTAAAATTGTCTAAGTAGTTTTTTTAATATTAAAATGTGTATCAGTGTGTATGGGAGGAGATTTGGCAAAAGCAAAAAAGGAAACATTTAATAAATCAGGGGAAGGAAGTATGTGAAAAGGTCACAAGATTCTTTTGCTGTGGCAAGCTTGTACGTTTTTGGTCTAAGTACTTTGTGACCAGATTTCTTCCTTTTGTCCTACTTTTCTTGCACAGGTAAGTTAAAGAATGATAAAAAGCTTTTGATGAAATAGTTTTGGGGTGCTAGATGCTTCAACAAATGGGTTGAACCGTGCTGATTCCAAATACTTGTTTCTGGTATTTCTTACCATCCTAGAAGTAAAATATTCTATAATTTGTAACCTGAGCCAATTTCGCTCAAGTGGATGAGTATTTACTTTTTCTTTCTGGAATTGGTGTCTTTGAGGGAGTTTCTAGAGGTCTTTCCGTAAAGCTGAGCAGCTTTTATCCTCAAATGTTTTTAGACTAAATGGGACAGTAATTTTAGACTCAAGTCTATAAAGGTCTACAGCAAAGTCCCCATACTAGCTTATAAATAGGAGCATACTGTCACTGTACTTTTGCTCTCCTGAGTCCTGAATGAAGTACTCTTTCTGTATAGATTTCATTTTAAATTGACTCCTCTTTAAAAAAAGCACCCCCCAAAAACTGGATTTTGTTATTAGAACAGTGAAAGCATAATTCAGCTCTTTCCAAGTGGCGCTGTATTTTATTCACTTAACTTAGCCCTATTAATAAAGGTGGGAGGATTCCAAAGCCCAGGCATGAATTTTAGGTGAATGGATATTAAAAGTTACTTGGATTGTCACAGAAAAAGAGTTTTTTTTCAGATTGTTAGTGAGCTTGTGATGTGAACATGTATTTAGAAACAAAGCAGAAAAAATAGAAACACAAATAGTGAAGTGCTACTGGGGGTACAGGCTTTCAACAACTGTCTTTCTTGAAGTGCCAGAGCTTTGTTTCACAAAGAATATCTAGCTGAAGTGACGCTAAGAGACTCTGAGGATTTTGCTTGAAACCGTGCTGTTTGGGACCCCATCTGCCCCTCTTCCAGCCTGTACAGGTCAGGATAGTTTTATTGACTTTGGTGCAGTCTAATTTTACAGAACAAGAGTGGTTGAATTTCCATTAGGTACTGAAAAGCAACAAACTCTGTTGACTCCAATTTATTAAAGTGCATCTGACACAGCAGCAGCTGTGGTATTTCCCTGTGGTATTGCTGTATTAAGGGTATAATACTGTTGAAGCAAATGGCAAGATGGGGAATGCTGAGAACTGCACACAACACATAGAATTTGTAATATTGTCCAGGCTGGCTTTAATATTTTTAGTTGTAAGGAAAGTAACATAGCTTACATCTAAAAATTGCCTATAATGTTTCATGATTTACATGAATGAATGTTTCTTTTGAAAAAGAAAGTGTGACAAATCTGTACTTAGAATTGTATGGGCTTCTGTTCATTATTTATTAGTCTTCTGTCCAAAGTTTCATACTTTGGGAGCAAAACCAGTGCTCTGTGACCAAACGCATGCTGTGGAGAGCACTAACGAGAGTGGAAATAAAAACTTTGAGCCCCAATCAGCAAATATCTCAAAAGAATAAGCCTTCTGAACAGAATGTTCGGAAAGTAGGGCAGGTACACATAAACAATGTAGGAATAGGAGAAGAAACAGTCCACCAAGTTTAATTATCTCCAACTGAATTGCAATAGAAAGTCAGTCCTACAGCAATAATTCTGTACAAATAGAGCTGGTTTAGCCAGAAGCAATACCTAGACACCTGTGTAATACTCATTCAGTCTACCTACTTTTTGTGTCCATCTGTCTGTTTTGAGTGCTTTTAATTACACTGCTTTTTTATCAGTGTCCCAAAACTACTGTGATGTTTAACTTCACTTGAAAATTATTTAATTGACTAGGAAGGTAATTGCTCTAAATGGCTGCTCGGTTGTCATTCTCCACTTAGAGACAGATTATTTCACCTTTAAACATGTTGAGTAATACTAAGATTAGTTCCACTGATGTCATGAGGTCTAATTGTGGAGTAAGTTACCGTCATGTGAATGAAGGTGGAACCTTTTGATCCAGTTATCTGATAACTTTGAATGATCTGGAGAATAACGGAAATTAAAATCTCAGAGGTGTATTTTAAATTAAGTGTGAATGTTATTCCTTTCACATGGAATGACTGTAGCTAAGGGCTTACACTCCAGCTTTACCTGGGCTAAGAACTGTGGCATAGCGAAACATATTAAAAGGCTGGATCGCTTAAATGCAGCTCCATTCTTTTGAGTAGCGCTTACCAAAATGGAATAAGTATGCAGGGGCATGTGTGAGCAGCTTCGCTTTAATGTACTTTGTACTGTCAAAAAAAGAATGATGAATTTTGGTTCTCTTCAAAATAGTTAAATTCATAAGAACTCGTCATTTTCCAATGCTTTAAGTTCATTTTTCATTGCTGTTCTCATAATTTGCTAGTGATCTTTAAACGCCTTAATTTTCATGTGATTTATGAGTGTTAAGTATTGTTTGAAATACGACACACAAGAATTTCAGGTCACCTATAGTATTGCATTTGTTATAGAACTACACTTGTATATTCAAATGATCCTAAATTAGTTTTCTATTTCTAGCACCTACATTTGCAATTCCTATATGAGAGAAAATTAATCACATATTAGAGATCATATCTGTGTATAGTTAACAAGAGCTTTACTTACCCATAAAAGCTGTAGCTCTCCAGAATGGGGACAATAAAGAATAGCTGATCTGTACCGTGAGCCTTTGTCCTTTACAGCTAGCAAGGTGTGAATAAGGGGGTATATTTTATAGCTTTCAAGCTGATGAGCAGCCCACAGCACGCTCACTCTCTTTTTTCCTTCTGTCTTTTTCTGTGACCCTGCTCTTCAAATGCATCTAATACTCCATAATTACTTAATCCTCTGCCGCTGCTTGTGTTTCAAGTTCTTAGATGTCATTAACAGAAATGGAAACACAGTAATTATCATGCTGGGAGAGAACCTTTCAGATCTTCAAAATAATTTAGATTGAATTTCCCTCTACTGGCATTCAGAAGAGTGATTATTGAATCTAATAAGGGACAGATTTCCAAGAGAGACCAGATCCCTCATTGGCATCTAGGTGCATCAGCTGGGTTTAAAAAGTGTTTGACTTCTTGAAGCTATTTATAAAGTCCAGCCAAATTATATCATGCCTGAATCTTACCTTGGGGGTGCTAGGCACTTGAGGAAGCCTGATCCAAACTCATCTTATTCTACTTCACTCTCACCTTTCAAGTTTGTGTGGCTGAAACAAGTGGGAGAATTATTTTCCATAACTTTAGAGCCTGAAGCTGCCATCTCTGGCTTACTGTTTTTGATCAAGTAGATTTTTTTTAAATATTCTCATTTTAAAAATTGTTATTAAAAAGCAACGCTGTCTTTCAAACAGTCATTTCAAAAATGTACATTTTTTTCTATTGCCTTTTTCAGCCCACTTTATTGGAGGGTCAAACCTCTATAAGAGCCAGTAGTAGGATGGCTTCTGAAGCGAGTGCTATGTTCTCTTCAGGATGCATTATAACCCTCTACTGTTGCTGCAGCATGAGTTAGAGGAAACACTGTCTGCCAGTTAATACTATTTAAAGGTTGTTCTAGTAAGCAGATTGAGCTTCCCAGTGTGGTGCTGCCTTGCAGTGGCTGCGTATCTCAGTGTTTGTGATAGTGGCAGTTGGCTCCAGGTCTGTAGCATTCTAAAACTTCGCTACACCGTGCAGCTGTAATTGCTGTGATTATTATGACACTTGGGGGAGTTTAAATCACTGACTCTTAAAGATAAAAAGTGATCTGATAATGAGTGTGGAGCCTGAGGATCCTGTTAAGGAGGTTGGGACATTTTAGTGACTCTCTTGCTAGATAATTAAAAAGCTGGTCCCTTTGGCTGGGCTTATGGAGAGGGAGGGTGAGCTGAATGCTTCCTGGGATTTTTTTTTTTTTTTTCAGTTGTAATAGCACATTTTGCAAAGTTGCAAATGAATTGGAAAATAAAAGTCCTAAGTTAAAGATTGCTACATTACTTCTTGTAACGGGAGAAATTGCTTAAGTGTGTATCAGTTGTTTGCATTGTCACATCAGAAAAAAATGTGTCCTACAGGTGCTAGAGAAATATAGCATATAGGTTTTGCTACTTAAAAGGGGCCAAGATCGGTCATGGATTAAGCTGCATATCACAAAATAATGAGAGCTTCCTGCTAGTTCAGGAATTGATAAGATGAATTAGTTCTTGACCACTTTTGGGTATCAAAGGTATTGCTGTTGATTGAGGCTAGAATGCAGACCGAGTCTTAAGCAGGATTGCCACATGCTGTCGACATGGTCAGAGGTTATGACATTTCTGAAATGCAAGCAAGAGGGATGAATGTTAGCATTTTATGGGCAGAAGTGGTAGACTGTGAAGCCCCAAAAGTGACAAAATACAAGGTACAGAGAGGATAAGTAGGTGGTGTTACTGCCGTATTAGGCACACCAGAAGCATTCAACCTCCACAGGGCCAGTTCCAGTGTCGTTTGAAGTCAATGGGAGTTTTTTCAAAGGAACACTGGATCAGGCTCGTGGATATGTAGAAAATGGCAAAATAATGAAAAAAAAAAAAAAAAAAACCCAAACAGCTTTTCTTTGTAAAAAGACTGAAGACAACAAAGGAAATAAAATGAGGTATACAGTAAATGGGTGAAGACAAGTAAGAAATCACATCAGATAAACTCATCTTCGGTGTCATTCATCATCTTGCTGCAGTGAATACTAATGGGAAAGCAGAAATATTGCACAAAGCCCTGACAAGCAGCCAGGTATGGAAATTCTGTGCCAAATGAGCTACGATTTTATATGCAAACTAATCAGTTACAAAGATTATGGCAAAATAAGACAGTATGGGAATCCAAATTTATAGAACAGCACTGTCAAGCTAAAATGGTCTGTCTTTGAATATAATCCTGCAAACCTGCTCTAAGAGGCACTGCAGAAGGTTCTTACCAACATCAGGTGCTGGTTATACTGTGTGCTGTACAAATGCACAGTGAGCAATTTTTGTGCTGGGAAAGTTTACAACCAAACCGAAAAATCAGAAAATATCTTGTTGGTAACCTGGTGAAGGGTGAGTGGCAGAGGCAGTGAGAGGATCCAGTGGTGTTCCTCAGGTGCAGGAGGCCCAAGTTCTGCTCTGGTGAAGCATTAGCTAGTCAGCACTGCTGAGGGAGACAATGTGCTAGGGTTTGAGGCTGACTGTGTGCCTGGACATCTTCTGGAGTAAAGCTTGGTCGTCAGAGACTCTGCCTAGGGGACCTGAGGTGTGTTTATGCTTCCTCTTCTAGGCATATCCCAGGGCTGGCAGACATGGAGAAACTGTTTTCTCTGCAGATGCCAATGAGAAAACTTCCTTTCAGCAGAAGCAATTATCTGGAGTAAATAAAGGTGTGTTTCTTTCTTCCTTAGTTGATGGATTGCGTTAAGTGAAGTTAATCTAATATTTTGCATTGTGATGTATCTTGCTTCTGAAAGTTAATTTACTGCTTTAATTTTTTACAAGGTGGAAATGTAATTTATTTGATCACATCTTTAAGTAAACTGTCCTCTTTTCAGGAAAAAAAAAAGTGAGCTGTGGATACCTGTGTTGATCTGAGCAGTAAAATACCAGAAAAAAGCTTGTTGGAAAGGACACTTTATGCTGGGGAATATACAGTGCTTCCATATACGATATAATTATTCTTCTCTGCCTTTGAATACTAGTGAAAGGATAGTTTAGTCCAGTTCACAGGTCTAGTAAATAGACTTATTTTGGGAAAATCAGAAGATTTTTAGAAAAGGAACTGTCATCTGCATTCTTGCTCAGCATGAAATTTCTGCACCTATGATGAAAATAAACCTGACAGAGCAGAATGGAAAGTGGAGTTGGAGCAGAGGGTGAGAATGATAGAGGGTAGAGCTGGGGCCTGTGGTCATGTACTTCAGCAAAAGTTTTCGGGAAAGAATTGGAAATAAGCTGATCTACAACATCCCATTAAGATCCACATTGAGTTCCATTCTTTTAATGGGAGCATATCATCACCCAGGGAGTAGTGCACAATATCACAGTGCTGTGAGGTGTGGCTGCAGTTCTGGTGTGCTGCTGCAGTGATGCTCTAGCTGTGTAGAAGACATTGAAGATTTGATCGCTGCAATTGAGTTTGCTCTGGGGAATCCATGTTAGCAAATATTATTACTGGGCTTAGAGGTACACTTTTGATTATGAAAATAATTATTTATTCTTATCTGTAAAACCAAAAGTAATTACAGTTACTGGAGTTCTGTTCAAGATTTCCAGGAAAGAAGCACATATATCTGCTATGCTCTGGATTTACTGTATATACTCCTGTGCACAGTGGACATGTCCTGAGCTGCTGTTTGTCTTGGATTTCTTGATGCTTTACAGTTCTCTTGTAACTCCAACCCTGAGTGGGCTACAGATATCCCTAAATCCAGGACAGATTGCCATTATGTTTCTGGAGCACTCTGGTCATAATACACATGCTGGAGACCGAATTGGTGCATATTTAGGGACAGTTTTTGGAGTTCTGGCAATTTGATCAGGGCTGTACAGCGATGTACCTAGGGATCATGTTCTCAAATTAAGTATGGTATCTCCTGATGACAGAAAAGCTCTTGTCAGTGAAACAGTACGAATTACTGCTGCCACTGCTACTTCTTTTCAAGCAGTTGTTCCAATAAACCTTCAATATTGTGAGAAGAATTTGGCCACCAAAAGCTTGTCTACCGTTAAGTAGTCATGGCTTTGGGAAACTGAGACAGTGGGCCATCTGAATACTCTTATTTCACTTTCAGACTGACTTAAGTTGGTATTCCTAATTTAAATTAAAAGCAGAAATTCTTGTGCTTATAATGGAGACACTCCTACCAAAGGTTTTAATTGAATTGCTTAAAAATGGATTGCATTAAGATGGAGCCATGGTTCACTGTAAACAAGTTTAACTGGCCATGACATCTCTTCAGACCTTTTTCCTTCCTTCGCTGCAAAAAAAAAAAAAAAAAAAAGGTGATTACCTCTCCTTCTGTATGTGTAATTAAGTGTCCCATTCACTTTAGAGATATACTCTTTAGGCTTTGGGTCATTATAGTTTTTCTCTGGTTATTTTCAGGTGGGTCTTTTTTGGTGTTTGTTTTTTGTCACATGTCCGTGCAATAAGTTTCATTTTGCTCTGGAATAGGGTCTTCCCATCATATGAAAATAAGTAGGTGATAAATTTGTGGTAATATGGTTTCATCTTCTTGTGTTATATGATTGTACTTCTTGTATAAAACATCATCCAGGGTCCAGGATTCATTTAATGCCATGTAATTTTAAGCAGGCTAGTAATCATATTTACTTGGAAAGGTGCTGTCTATACGTACTATAAATGGATGGAGAACCTTAGAGAATACTTCTAGATAACATCTCTGCTGAAGATCAAATTACTTTTGAAAGTCTGCTTCTGAGTATCTACAGAGAAGAGTAAGGGCTGATGTTATAAACTCTTTTATAATCCTTTCAATGTTCGTGCTTGACAATGAACAATCAGGGAAGTCTACAAGGAAAAATGTGCTGACTGAAATGATGAAAAATAAGATGTAGAAAAGGATATCTTTTAGCAAATAATACGTTAAGTGTGAAAAGTTGGATTTACCACTAAAGTCAGTCTTTGTTTCCTGTCCCATCTTTACTAGTTGAATGCAATGTAATCTGTAGTACTTCGGGTGTGGGAAGGTTGTCCTTTTCTATGCATTCGTGAAGTACCTAGGTCCTTCAAACCTATTCATTTTTCAATAGTTTTGTCCATCTTTCTTCTTTCTTGCTGCAATTTTTGGTGCCACATATTGCTTCTTGTTTTGTGTGGTGCTGGTGCAATGAAAATATAGATATACCCACAGATTTTTATGCTTTCTAGTATATAATCAAAAGATTAAATGAAAATGGAAAAGCAGCAGATGCCTGTCAATTAGCCTGAATGTCTTCATCTGAGAAAAAACCACCACTATTATCCTTCCTTTTCCTTGGCTTGCATGTCAAAGAAGCTCATCTGGAGTCTTTCTGTGATGGACAGAGACCTGAAGGAATTGAAGTCTGTGATTTTTAGGAACTAGAAAGAAACTCCCCTTTTTAAGAAAAGGCATATGAAAAATACCAATCATTTCAGTCCTCATTTTTAAGAGATGCTTCTGGATGGCAAATAAATTAGTAACAGAAATATGTGTGATAGATTGTGATCCTGCCTTAATTTAACTTTAGTCAGGAAGCTTGTGTGTAAGATTCAAGTTGGTGGTAACGGTGTAATGCTCTGGTTTCTACTTTGTGTGAGTCATTTTTATGAGGCTCACGTACTAACATTTTTCAGAGTTGTGAAAACACTATTCTTAGCCTTGCTTTCTGCTGTAGCAGTGTCATGGAAGAAATTCAGATTAGTGTTATCCAAGCCATAAGCACCATTAGTCTCAGGATAATTACTGTGTGCTAAAGAGTAAGTAGCTCTGTTCCATGCATGCTGGATTTGGATTTGTTATCTTTCACTCGCATAACACTTTAAGGAGTGATGCTGGGACAAAATGATTGCTGTGGTTTCAGTCCAGAAGGTCATTCACACTCTTGAGTTTCGTCTCTGCTTGGGCAGTCTTGTACTTCTGTCGTACTGGGACCAGCACAAGCCTTTATTGTGATGCTGTTTCTTACTGTAGTTTGTGTTTATTTGGAACTCTGGTGGTTTTGCATGGGGGCTGCCAGTGGAAGTCCTCAGCTGCTTGAAAGGCACTTGTGTAGACTTGGACATATAGAGCTGCTTCTGACCTGCTGTGTGACAAGATTTATTTCTTTGCAGTTTTCAGTTAAAGGGGTTATAACAAGGTTAATACTTTCCTCTCTCCCTGGAATATTGAGACCTTGCTAATTAGGCAGCGAATAAACTGACTTGTAGTGAATTAGAAACCTGTGAATTGCATTAAGGTAGTAAAACCTGTGCAGTCTTAATGTGCATTCTCCTGAGCTCTGCTCAGTGGGGCAAGAACTGTGAATCGGTGTACCCAAAGGACAAGTGTAATTACTGACTAGTACAACCTTCTTTTAGCTAGGAATCCTTTATTATCATGAATACAATTCAGATTTCCATTCCTTGATTCTCTGGCTGTGACATCTACCACAGGTGAAATCTTAGGTTGTTGTTGGTTTACTGTGAGAGTTTATTCATACAAAAAAAGAAAAGAAAAAAAAGGAGGAGAAGGGATACTAACATTTCTACAGGGTTCCCTAGCTTTGTTGAGGCTGAGAAATGTCATGTCCTTCCATATAACTCACTTTTTAATCCTTTTTCCCTCAGGACACTTGTTGAGAAACTTTCTGACATAAATTGTAGTTCCTTTTCAGAGACTAAGGAATGGTTAAAGGAATATCTGTGATGATCTGGAGGGTAACTGAGCAAAACCCTTGTTTAGGAGAACTGTTCTGCCACTATGCATTTGCAAAATATACTAGGTGTTGTGTGCACCAGGCAGATTTTAAATTAGCTATAGATTTTTCATTTTTCCCATCTGGTTCAGTAAAAGGATAATTTGCCTCATAACAGGTGTTACAATAGCAGCTGGCTACACAACACCAATTTGGTTTCCGAAAATATTTTTTAGGTTTTGGGACTCCATTTTTTTTCTGCATTGGGAAGATTTTGGCTTCATTTTTACATTTCCACAAAACCAGAGCTGTCCTGAGGTGTAACCTTGGGATTTCACTTAGAAAACTGTGTGTACATATACAGCTAGGCTGGTAAAGCTGGTTTGGGAATGGGCAAATGTATACCTCTGTTCTGCCTGCTGTCTGCTCAGAGTAGGTTTTAAATGAGAATTCCTCCAGGTACATCACAGACTTAACATTAGGGCTGGTGCAATGCAAATGTCTCACTTTCATGCTTGGACCTAGCCCCAACCACCTTTTTTAATGAAATGTTTATTGGTAAGTCTCTGAAATATTTAGGCTTTCACAGAATTTTTTTTTTTAGTCAAAACCATTCTGAAAATCTCTAATTATTTCCGTCCATGTGTGACAGCATGTACAGCACAAAAGGAAAGCTACATCCTGATTTCTACAATTAGTAGAAAATTTTAGAAGCAGGCGTTGGATTCAGCTGTTTGTACTTCATCTCTGTCAGGCTGAGAACTCATATTTGACTCAAGAATTCAGACAACACTGTAATAATATTAGTGATATATTCAATATCTTTTATACCACTTTTAAATTACCTATTATTATATAAATCCTGCTGTTCTTTTTCATTTTATGATGGAGATCAGAGGAACTTATTCACAGCTCAGATTAATTTTTGGTGTCAATTATTTTCTTAGGTCCTCTGAGTATTTGAGGGTTTTCTTCCTGTAATTTTCATTAATAGCTCTTTGGTTTTGGTTGTGTTGTTTTTTTTTTTTTTTTTTTAAGACCTGTTTTCCATTACTTGCTTGAGCTGAGGCTCAAGAGACAGATTCAAAGCCCACTGAATGAATTCTGACTTGAGGTGCTCTGTTCCCTGCCCTCTGCCTCATGAAGCAGTGAATCAAGGGAATGAGGCAGATAGGTCATACAGCTGTACAAAAGAGTCCTCTCTTAAGGATACTGGAGGATCATTCCAGCTGACCTTTGTAGGAACTCTAGAAGATACTGAGAACCCAGCTATGCTTGTTCCTTTCGGTATCTTCCTGAGTCTTTCCATGAAATAATTTTCTAAATCATTTGAGAGAAGGATTTGCTGTTCTTAAATAGATATCTGAAGAGCAATAAAGCAACACAGTAGCTTCTTTATTCAGAGAAAAGGGATGGTGTATTATGCTTATGGCATTATAAAATTGCTTGGAAATGAAAAAAAATGGCATTCATATACATATTTTTTTTAAGAAAAAATATAAAAAGTTGGAGACTACTTGAGACTCTGACTTTGTAGGGAATAGAAGAGCCTGTAAAATCCATTGTAAATCGAAAAAAAGATTTGTTGCTGTTACATGTGGACTTAGAAAAGGCAGAAGAATATGTACAAGTATTTGTGATTCTCAGAACTGTTTGTATTCTTCTGTGACTGTGATGACAATATATCATTAGACATAAAAAGTTATGAGATTAGAGTTTTTCTTTTAGAGTGGAGTTGCATAAATAATTTACTTGTATGATAAAGGAGTGTGTAAACACAAAACATACCCTTATATATAATTTTACTTATTAAAATTTAGCAAAGACTACAAAATATCTTTGTTCACAAAAAGATCGGGTATCATTAATGGTAAAACTATTTTGTTGAACTGTAACAGCTACAAAATACAATGATATATCAGTAACAGAGAACCACCTTTGTGTTCGACCCACTGCTGAATTAAAAAAAGATAAGTTGTTCATAATAGAGAATAGGCCATTGTAAGTTGAGAAGTTTATGAACTTCTGGGAGGCAAACATCATGGAAGTCTGGATCTTGGTTGCAATTTCAGAATTTCCACCTCTCCAGCACCTGTAGTCTTTATGCCACAAAGGTGTCCTCTAAGTAGAAGAGTTTCTGATTGCAGGTCCAGATGGCAATTTTTTTTTTTTTGGTTAAAATCTGGGATCTCACTTTGATAAACTAAGGTGTAGTGTGTTTGTTTTTAGTTCATAACACTATTAGTTGCTCCTTTCTCCCTCTTTTTTTGTAACACAGCTCTAATTTAAAAATGACTTCCTATATCATTCAGTCATTCATCTGCATCTTGCTGCAGCTAGGTTGGTTTTTTTTCTAAGTAGGCTATTTAGTCCTTGCTTGACGTAATGAATGTCTGCAGTATCACTCCTAGAGAATGCAAGTATTGTCCATCCTGTTCTATGATGGATTTTATTTCCAGAAAACAAGAAGTTTTAATGCAGCATTTTTGTACTGGAACTATAATGGCTAAAGAAACATGGTCTCTGGATATTTCTGTAGAATCATATGAAAAGAGGCTGAAATAGAAAGGAAGAAAATGCAATAAATGACAATCTCAAGGATGTAGTCTTCAATTTAGCTAAGCTGAACTCTTTGTCTAGCCTTGGATTCTGTGGGAAGGGCCTGGAGTGAAATTAGGGCATTTCAAATTCCTGTGTGTCCTGGAGAAGCCTTAAGGTTATTATAGTGTTCTACCTACTTTTTCCTGGACCCAAGGGACCTGGATATGTGCATCTTTTCTCTAAATAAGCCACCAGTTCTATATCAACCTGCCAATGTCTGATAACTTGCCCCTCAGCTAATATGTTTGCTTGTTTTTGTGAGCTGCTGTATAGACTGTATGGAGCAACACAACCTATGCAATGGAGAGTCCTTTGAAAACTAGCTGGTGGTATGGTCCCTGTGCCTTCCAAAGAGCTATACTGGGGATAAGAATTTGACTTATATTTCCCTATTCCTCTGCATATCACATAATACTCCCTTGTACTTATTAGGCTTTTTTCATGGAAGATGCGCTGTCTGATCCCATTTCTTCAGTGACCTACAAAGCTCTTTAATATTACACACTCTGGCTAATCCTATTGATTTTACTAGAGTTGACTGTACAGCATAAAGTTAAGGGCTTGTTTCAGTCTATGTTTTCATTAATGGCTGCTACAACAAAGGAAGGAGACTGCTGGTGACAAATCTGCAAGCAAATCCAATAAAATTTAGAGAGGGATAGAAAGCTGCTTTGTTTCATTTCTATAATAGTTATGGTTATAAGGATTATTACTTTATATGATCAAAGTAGAGACTAAATAAAATTATCAGCACGAGTACTGCATTAATCTGGTGCCTTCTGGCAGTTATCATGTTTAAATGTGAACTCCTTTGTGCTGTTTGGTGACAACTCCACTTGGGAGCAGTCTGTTTCTCTTTTGGGTGAATTTATAGATTCATATTAAATAAGCCAGAAAGGGACTATTAGATCATCTTGATCATCACAGGCCATTAAAACTTCACCTAGTTATCCATGTGGCATTTGTTCTTAAAGGCTGGATATAACAGATCTATGGCATTTCTGAATCAATAGGAGAAAATGGAGTAGCTTCATGGGGACTGCTGAAGCACTCTAGCATTCAGAATTGGTCATAAATTTTGTTTACAAAAAACTGTTTGTGGTGTCAGTAGAGAAAAATTTAAAAATTCCCACTAACCTAGGCCTTCATCTTCATGTTCATGTATGACAGTTTCACTATGAGACTAATGATTGTCAGTATGATTTAATCAAAGGAACTGAATCAGTGAAGTGTTAACAAGCTTTATGGAGCTCTAGTTTTTTCAGCTATGATGGAAATGGACCTTTAGGCATGATTCTGCTTATGACTGGAGCACATGTTGATAACTAAAGTGCAGCAGCTAACTGGGCTCTACTCCACATTTCTGAGGACAGCTGACAGCCATTCCTGTCATTCAATAACTGGCAGAGAATTGAAGAGATCTGAACTGTTGATGGTCCATACAGGTAGCAGTGAGAGAGGAGAAAAATGTGAAACAGTAGTAGTACACTGTTTCACCTGGATAGCACACTCACTGCCCAATGGTAAGGTAAAGAGGTACTTAAAGAATTCTAAGATGAGCACATGAAAATAATCTTGTTTGGCAATTGAAAGTAATCTTAGTTTTGGAAATCTGAAAATTTCCTCTTGAGGGCATGTAAGTGGTTTAGGAAGTCTTAGTAGAAGGAAAGAAAGACCTGGAGTAATAGCTACAACCTGCTTGGATCCATTGTTTCTCAAGAATGGCTAAAAAATTTGGCCAACATGTGGCAGATGTCTCATTGCAGGAACTATGTGGTATAGTAAAATGGCAGGTTTTTTCCAAAGCAAGAGTTACCGTAGGAAGAAATTCCTTAATCGCTTGAGTACTTTAGTCATTTTGTAGCCATATTGTATAATATATTTGTCCTGGTTTCAGCTGAGGCAGTTAACTTTCTTCACAGTAGCTAGTAAGAGGCTGTATTTTGGAATTGTGCTGAGAAGAAGGCTGACAACATACTGATGTTTATAGTTGTTGCCAGGACAGTCTTCATCTTCTCTGCTGTGCCAGTGTCTGCAGGTGCAGGAGAAGCTGGGAGGGAGCATAGCCCTGGTTACTAGCCTAGGATTTGACCTTAGGTTTAGGATTGAGACCCAAATTGTCCAGTGGTGTATTCCGTATCATGCAAGTCATACCCAATGTGTAGATGAGGATATGTCCAGAAGTACTTTTTTGCTCCAGGTTGTCTCCCTTTGGGTTGCCCCACTTTCAGGGTCTCCTTCAGACACTCAGGCTCTTATATCTGTTCCAGGATTGTGGTTTTGGGACTCTCCCTACTCCAGGATTGTTAGCCAGGAACAGGCTGAGGCTTGGTCATCAGGTGGTAAGCAGTTGCACTGTGTATTGCTCATTTGTATGTTTGTATATATTACTATTGTTGTTATTATTATTTTCAGTTTTATTGTCATTTAGATATTAAATTGTTCTTATCTCAACCCATGAGTCTCTTTTGCCTTTATCCCTTTAATTCTTTCCCCAGTCCCTAGGAGTGGGGTGGGTAAGTGAGCGGTTGTTGTGTTTGACTGCCAGCCAGTATTTAGTATAGTAGAATATATATACCCCTGCATATTTGAGTCATAGGGAATGTAGAGGTCATCTTCCTATTGGGGGAGGGGGAAGGTGGGGTATCACAGGGGCAGTACAGTCCTCTGTTGCCGTGAGAGGAACAGGGACAAATTTACTTGGGCTTGTCTTCTTTCTCAGGAGGTACCTACTGACAGTGGGTAGAGGCTTAGCACAGGAAGCAGCAGTAGAAATCTAAAATGCAGAAGCTTAGAACAAAATAAAAGAAACAAAAATGTGAAGAACTGCACTGCGTGGCACTGTTGTAAAAGTATGAGGAGGTGGCTGTCATGACAGAGGATATGACAAGGGAAGTGATGATAAAGAGAAATACAGCTCTTTTTACTTCGTGAGTCCGCCACAAGGGATTGGTGGGGGCACAACCCTATTGTGAAACTTGGATCTGTCATGATTTTGCAAACAGCTTTGAGTGTGTATTTTCTGTCAGGTGAATCGAGCACAGACGTGAATGCCAAAGCTGCTAAAGCTTGTATTGTGAAAATGGATCAGTGGACTTAATCCAGGTTTCGTGGTTTGAAACTGTGAAGATGATTAGAGTGAAAAATAAAAATAAAAAAATCAGATAAGTCTCAACAATGTCCTGATCTGTTCTTTGTCCCACAATATGTGACAGGAGTGGAAAAGGCTATGAAATAAAAGGGAAGGATTTTCAGAATATTTTCAAAACACTGCTTTTTAAACCTTGGAACAGTACCTCAGTGTCAAGACATGGAAAGTGCTGAATATGATCTGTAGCAGAAAGTTAGGAGTCTTTTGCAGAAGAAGTGTTGCCACCTTAGGAGATGAGCAGTAAGTGAAACTGAAAAGTAAAGGATTTTAAAGAACAATACATTGCTCAAAGTGTGTATGGATTTTTCTACCTGACCCTTTGAAACAAAGAAAAGTCTGGCTTCTTGTGGTGAGTGAAATATCAAAACAAAACTAACCCACATAGAAACCCATCAGAAACAAAACCCAAACCAGAAATCGTTGAAAGTCTGTTGATGCAGTTCACAATGGTAAGTAGTTTTGTCTAGCTGGATTGTTGATCAGGTCTTGCGAACAAGAGAGTCAACAGAAATCCTATATAGTCTGCATGCAGAATATGCTCTGCCTTTTGTAAATCTGTAGGCTTTTATTGCCAACAAAGCTGACAAGAATAAGGAGTGGCTTAAATGGGCAAAATGCTATGCCCTGAAAGAAAATCACTTTCATGATGTCACTAAAGCAAGACATTTTGTATATAAAGCTGATGAGTCATTTAAATGATTAAAAATTTTCCTATTGGTAGCCTTCAACTACACGAGTAATCAATTTAGCTGCCATAATGCAATGTCTAATGTGATGTGAAGTTGATATGATATGACTGCTGCATTATACATAATGCAGCTAAATTATACCAGGGAGTATATTAAAGAAAATTAGCTCTCACATGATACATTTTGATGCACTTACAGCTGGATCAAAAAAAGCTGAACTTACTGAGCATTTTTATAAGTTAATATATATCTGAGAGAAGAAACATAATTTAGAGTGGGATATCTCTTGGGTAGCTTATTGTAATGAATTTCATTGAAAATGTACCCAATGCTAGAATAATTTCATGTAGCAATTAGGTCATGGAATCCAAAGGTCTCTTGAGCTTTGCAGATACACCAAGCAAATAATTAATGTAAAGGAGAATATTGAATTCCTGCTTGAAGATATGTATCCTGTCATTATGAAGACAGCTGGGTCTTGGAAAGCTGTGTGCTGAGGAGCAGGGGAAGAAGAGCAGACTATACCAGTATTCTTTAGGTAGCTGTCTGCACTTGGAGTTTCGTCCTAGGTTAACTGTTCATTATAAAGATCAGATAGAGGTAAAGCAGTAAAAAGGAAATGTGTGTAGAGTCTTAAGAAAAGCCTCTCACTCAGGAGTCAAAAGGCAGCTGGTTCAGCTTTGAAGAGCCGGGGATGGCCTCGCTGAGAAACTGATGGAGAGATGCATTTCGTACTTAAACACCACAAATCTGAACTGCAGTGTGTGGTATAAGCACATACTGCATTTAATACAGTGAAGTATAACATCAGGATCTGACATAAGCAAGGAAGTGTAAACAGAAGAGCAAGGGGCAGTGCATTCTGCATATCTTTTTGAACTGAGAAATTCCTTGGAGACTGTTGCCAGTGGGCCTTTTAATCTACGTTAAGGCCAGGTCCCTACAGACACTTAGTGAGCTGTAATTGCTTCCTAAGTAGAGCCCGCTGCCTGCCAACCAAGTAAGCCCCGTTCGGAGCTGAGGGTCCAGCCTGAAGAGCTTGATTACTGTTTTGTAAATAAGATATACACTAATTGAATTAGACAGCACAATCCTAGTGAGAGGATGGTGCAGTACTGAGAGGTCTATTTTAGTTAACTGCAGTGCATGCGAGTGCTTTGCCTTCTTTTTCTGCCTGTCCCCTGTGAAGTATCCCTCAACAGTGCTTGGCTTATGGGACACTAGTTGTTACTCGCAAGCCTAGGTACCCTGTTTTCTCAGATGAACTCTCTCAAGGAAGCTTGACTTTGTTCTGTTTGGTTTACTTTCCTAGCTTTCACTGTGATTTATTTTAATGGTGAATGTTTAATTCTCCATTTGAAAAATTATGATGGGATTTGCCAGCTCTTTGATGTGTCTTGCTATTGTATTAGTAGCAGTAAGTATCAAGTATGTAACGTTCTAGTTCAGGCTGCATCAATGTCTTACTGTAGAGGTATTAAAATTAAAACAAGTCTAAACTTCAAGTTGACAAACTTGTATTAACCTCAGACCTTTGTAATGTAGGTTGGAATTTCAAATATCTGCTATCAACTTGAAGAAAAATTGGAGTGCTGCCCTTTCTGCCCAGCTTTCCAAATCTCTGATAAGTTGTGCTGAACCATGAAGACATTACGGGTTCCAGTGTAATTGTGTGTACAACAGCTGTAGCATAGAACGCAAAGGGATAGACCTGAAGTAATCTTGCTGGCTAGGACTGCCACACCGCCAGGCAAAAATAATCACTGATGTGACTTCTTCTGAAGAGCAAGTAGTGTTTCAGAGTACAGAATTAACCTTGGGAGAGTGGGGTAATGACAGATGGCTCTATTGTTTGCAGCCCTGGGCTTCAAATACTATTTTCTCTGGCTTAGCTCCTGTCCTTTTTCTTTCCCTGTTGTCAGTGCTATCTGTATTTGGGATTGTCTGATTTCTGCAGGGGTCTAAGGAGAAACAGATTTGAACTTTGAAAAAAACTCAGCTATCTGATGAGACTCCTGCCACTGTAAATCATCTTTGCACCATTAAAATCTGAAGTTAGCATCACTTCACTTACAGCTATGTTACTGACAGTGTGATAAGACATCTTTTCTCGTTAATGGGTTTGTAGCTCTTCTGCTGCATTTCACTTCTTTAAGATCAGGTTTTTATCTGTTTCATTCCTATTTTACTATACAGACCTCAAGTTGTTTTTTTGGGGTTTTTTTTGTTTGTTTTTGTTTGTTTGCTTGTTTTGTTTTTTGTTTTCTTTATGGCGGTGCTTTGTAAAAATGTTAATCTTGAACCAGTACAGAGAAGATGACAAACATGCAGGCAGTCTATGCTCCAAAACACATCATAGTCTGATTTACTGATTCTAGCCCCATATGGAAAAGGAAGGTCTGGAGAAACAGACACTCATTCTCGCTCTGCGTGATGCTTTGCAATGGAATAGCAACTTCAGGGAAATGATCGTCCTGATCCAGCTGCAGATCGTGCTGTTGAGCTCACTGCAGCCCTTAGAGGGAGCCGCAGGCTTGAACATGAAAATGGAGGAAAAAGAGGCAGGTTTTGTTCCATCCCTCTGTGATGGAGAAAGTGGGGAGGGGATGATTCTCAATTGCTTTTGGGTTTTTCTAGTTTTTAATTGACAGCAATGTGCAAGGCAGACACAAGACTGGTTTGTTGTGCTGAGGGCCCTAATGTGCTTTGCTGCTGACAGATTTGTAGGATTTAGAATGCCTCAAACAAATGCACATTTTATCTTTCCTCTTTCAGATTTTCAGCTCCTTCCTGCACCTTCAACTCCAGATTCCACTCTTTTCGTTTTGATACTGACACAGCAGGACTTGAAAAAATTCAGATTGTGTACAGTGCTTCCTCATAAAAAAAGTATAAAAAAAGGCACAAACGACAAAAAATTGGTTAAGGCTATGGAGTTCACAGCCTGGATAACATATGATTGCCACATTTTCCTTTTATTGTTTCTTAATTGTATCCCTTTCTTTATGGTGAGATGTACATTACTCTCCTCTCTTTCCCTGTGTGGTATGTACGTTATAGCAGAATATTTTTATGTAAATGTCATGGCTAAAGTAGGTTATATGTCTGTGTAATAATACCCAAATGAAACTTCTGTTCTGCTGGCTCAGCATTCATCAGCATTGCCAGTGAACTGTTCAGTTCAGGGAATGGAGGATACACATGCTCGGAGGAAAATGGATGAGGAGATTAGCAAGCCTTGGTCAATTAAGAACTTCCTCTTTTCTTAAAAATTAAATTAAAATGTCTTTTCTGTGCCTTTTCCTTCTTCCCCAGCAGATGAATTTAGTGGCAGTGCTGAGCACTGCTTAGCCAGAGAGATGCTAAACCAGGGGTGGGACAGAGTGTGTCTACTCCCAGAAGATACCATTAAAGATTAAAGGAAACTCCAGACTTAAATTTTAAACAGCTCTGAGCTCCTTGCAGAGACTGCTACTAATTAGAGCATCAAGTTTTGTGGCAGTTATTACAAGGTGATGACTGCCAACAAAGAACTGCATTAATAGTAAGTTTTTATTTTGTGTATAGGCTGTTGAGACGTGATTTCTTTCTGCAAAAGTTTTAGCCTAATTTGGACTGTTGAGTTAGGGGTAACCAAGATGGGAGAGCAACAGAGGGTTAATTATCCTTCTAAACTATTTAAAATACTTCCCAGAAAGTCTGGGAAGATGACAAATGGCCACAATCAGGAAGCAGACACCCTTACTTCAGACTTCCTTGCTGTTCTGAGTCATTAGTTCATCCATATCTTAATCAGGTCTGGGAAAGGAAGGGAGAGACACAATTTTTATTTTGCAGTAGAAAGTTCATTTTTTTTTTTTGTTTTGTCTGAGTTATCTGCTGACTCTGGGTTGGCTGGAATTGCAAATCTTAGCTATTACAAAGTGTGAGCTAATCCTAGAAGTACAAAGAGTTTTCAAAGTGGGTTTGGTGTTCCTTCAAGGTTGCCCTTTGAGTTTTCGACATGACAGGTTTTCCAAACTTTTTGAGAAATCAGGAGAGTTCATGATAACTTCTTTGTGATAATTCAGACTATTCATTAGGAATATGTGTGGTAAGGTGAACTATAATGAGAATCAATGTCTACTAGGTTAAACATCCAGTGTTGGATTTGCATAGGATACTGCTGGGAACATTTAATATACAGACAACAGGTTCACTGAGATAGCTAAGAGAGCCTTTGATCTCTTCAACAGGACTATGACTTCAATAAAGAGAAAAATCATTTTCAAGTAGACAGACACATCCTTTCCCTCTGACAGGATATTTTTAGAATTGGAAAGTCAGTTCTCAGTTATGCAAGGAAATTGATTACCTCCATTTTTTAACTTTACGGAGAGTGAGTGTTTTTGAATTTTTGATTGTCAGACATTTCTCATATCACAATCTGTTAATTTTTACCTGAGGTCTTTCTAGAGATCATAATTCATAGAGAAATTGGTTGTCTAGCTTTCTCTTAGTGAAGAGGGTGAGCAGGAAGCAAAGCTGTGCAGATGCATGTGTCTTGCTGGTCATCATGATACCCCCATGTGTTACTGAGAAAGGGCTGTGAGAACAGACTACTTGTAAAGATCACAAAAGGCCAGATGTGGGGAGGGCATTAACATCTAAAATTATGCCTCCCATGGGAAGACAAGCAGTGTAGAAAGAACATTTTTACACAAAAATTCTGTCATTCTGGATGACACAGCTTGTCAGGGGGGCTCTTATGTTTGGACCTCCAGCTGAGGAAACTGGCTTCTCAAGAAGCTTCATCACAGTGGGCAGGAAACCAAGTGGTGAGGCTTGGAAAAATAAACTGTTGTAGAAAAAGAACGAGGGGGGAATTTTCCTGCAGTCCATCTTCCCCACAATGATTATTACAAGGGAGGAGACGACTACATTTTGTGTAGTCAATTTTGGTATTTTTGTTTTTTATTTCTTGCAGTGCATGTTCAGGGTCATTCTGCCTGTATCAGAGAAGTCATTTCATTGCTTTCTAATAGTTCTCCAAGAGTATTTATTCAGAGAGGAGAAATGTTATTCTGAAAGGATTTGTGTCGGATGCAGAAGAGATTTGATATACTTGCATAGTGGTTAGTGACGACTGTTCATTGGCTGAATTATTTATTGCTTCTTAACACTTCTGGTCTGGTGAGGGTGTATGGAAGGTGGGCCTGCTGTCAAATTCTGTCATATCCTGCACAGCGCTCAGCATAGACGGGTTGGGTGTTGCCAGCTCCTGATGAAGGAGCTTTAGCTTTTGATGAAGCCAACAGGCTAGGCCTCGTTTAGGCCAAATTGTCCCAAAATATTCAAAGCTGGTATTTCTGGAAACACCATCCACCATCAGTTTGTTCTGGCAAGTGGAATGGTTTCTCAGGCATGCCTGGTATTTACTTACATGACAGAGGTTCTCTGTGCCTTTGGCATCTGTAGGTAGTAGCAAAAGAAAGGAGGGGACTGGTGAAAATACTTGATTTTTCCCTTTGGTCCTTTTGGATCTTTCCACCCCATAAAGAAATGTAAGTCTAAAACCAAACTTAGCTATGAGTGAAAGCAAAGGGAGAGTGTTGATGAAAAACTGCCACCCATGTGAGAGTTGAAAGATAAAATGTTCTGAAGCAGGGTATTTTTATCTTGGATGAGAAACTAATGTCGGACTTTATAATGTATCTTTCTACTTCTGTTGGATGTTGGTTTATGTCAGAGTATTTCTTTATCTTACGTCCACTTTGCATCTCCTCATTTTTTTTATTTCAGGTTTGCTATGATCCAAATTAACAAAGCTTTGACAGTGGAATTTGATCAGACTCATTGCTGGGATTAGATGATTACACTTCCATATGTGACCTTTTTTAAAAAAAATATTCCCCCACAGACTAATTTCACATTATAATTTGGTTACCATTCTCAAATATTTTTTGTGCATAATCTTCAGGTTGTTCTTAGAAGTATTCATTTCATCTCCTTGCTCTTCCTATTTTTGTTGTGTGATTCCTCATTGAACACTACCACTAGTGGCCTGAAAACTTGTTTGTATGCTGTCTTGTGTCTCCCTCCTGAGCTACTTCTGCAGCTAAGTGCAGTTCAGAAATGGTGGTTCTTAGCACACTTAATGCCCATAATCCTTGATGAAAAGTTTGCTCTTTGCACTGTGATAGCTTCTGTGCAGGATTTGATTTCTGTTCTGTGAAGTCAAGTAAAATAAAATAAGAAAGATGACAAATGGATAGAACAGCAGAACTGCTTGCCTTGAAGCCTTTGTCAAGGCGAGTCTTTTTCAATTAGTGCCAAAATGTGGAGCCACAGCTCTAATATAATTGAATAAAAGCAGAGAATCAAAGGCCAACCCCTCCAGGCTCTCCCCCTTCCACACCTGACCAAGTGAAATATAAGAAGCAGTAACAAAGTCTTTCTTACCCTATGTTTTTTCTTGCTAAACTGTATTTCTTAAAAAATAAAAAATATAAAGCATATTATTTTAGGAGACAACATCTGTGCATGAGAGATTCTGAATTGCAGGGTGGCATGCATGTGAACTGAACTCTGTAAAGCCCAAACGTGATGGGTTCTGAAATTGTTTCAGCTGAAGATATTTTTCAAGTATTATATGTGGGTTCATGCTTCTACATTATCTTTTCTTGTATTTTAATTTAGGTTAGATTTTTTTTCTGTCTAAATGAAGATTATAATATTTTGTTTACCTCAAAATAATGTTACATGAATAGATGAATTAGCATTATAAGTTTTTGAATACGAGGATCATGGAAGTCATGTAAGAATTTGACAAATACCTATCTATAAAGGAGGTTTCTTGTGAGGAAATGCAGATTGCTTTTCCCTTGCGTTCTTATGTAAACATCATGCAGTGGGATGCAGCTCAGCCTGCAAATGTGATCTGTGTTTTGTTGTGAATTGGAGTGGCTGCATCTTGGTTCTCTGCAGAAGATATTCCCTTCCCACAAAGTGCCATCACTCTGCAGAGGAGTTGAGCCCCTACCTGATGACAGCTGGCTCCGGCATCTGGAGAGTTTGGGTTTTGGTGTGTTGGGTTTTGCTTCTTCCCCCCCCCCCCCCCCCATAATTAAGTGACTGTTGGCCCTGATGCTGAAATAATACTATGTTATTCATTTTGGTAAAAGTCTGTTAAACAGTGAAAAGCCACAGTTTGTTTGAAGAGCAACATTGTCACTTTTTCCAGTTGCAAGGTGGAAAGCACTTGCATAGTCCACATGAGGTGCTGAGAACTTTCTCATGTTTAATTAATATTAATTTACTATTTATAAAGTGATAAAAAGGTTCTTGTGGGTTTTGTTACATCTGCTTTTAATTTTAAAGGCATTTTAATCAGTTTGCTGCATGACAATATTTGTCAGCACCAGGTAAATAGGACCTTCAATATGGCCTACCCTGTTGAGCCTAGTTAACAGGCTAGACTGGGAAATAATATGCAAACTCGTTTCTTCTCTCTTATCAGAAGAGATCAGTTCCCAAAGTGACATAGATACTGTTGGTGTAGGTGATACCTTTAACCATGGTGTCACTTTAAACCCCTGGGCAGCACTTACACCCTTGGGAATGTAATGCTGCTGAAGGGAACCACTTGAGCTGAAAGTCAGAGACTTTCTCTACATTGAATTTCTTCCTGTTCAAGGGAGCAAAGCTGATGGGTTCAATCAAGAATCCATTATTTTTACTGGCTTGCAGTCAGGAGCACTGAAGTGACTTTTTTTTTTTTTCTCCTGGCCTTTTTGTTTTTTCCCTTATCCTTCTCTATCCCTCCCCCTTCCTTTCACTTGACACCTGTCCCTACCTTTGGAGGATGAGATAAGCAGAGAACTCTGTTCCTGTAAGAGACAAGGAGCAGAATATGCCTGCACCAAGAGGGCCAGAGCAAGAATCAAGTCTCTTCTGGGCAGGCAGGCGTGGGAGAGCTCCTTTGCTGCAGGTTGCTTTCTGGAGTGCTCTCAGTGGGATTTTGTCACTGTAGTGAGTACGATTGGAAGCAGGCTTATCTCTTTTTTGGTGGGTTTTTTTTTTCTTTCCCTTTGGAGTCGTCATGCTGCAGCAAATTTTGCGTGATATGTATATTGACCCTGAGCTCCTGGCAGAGCTGAATGAAGAGCAAAAGCAGATCTTGTTCTACAAAATGAGAGAAGAGCAGCTGAGACGTTGGAAGGAGAGGGAAGAAAAAGCACGTATGGAGGAGGCCATGCTGAGGAAAACAGCTAGGCGCAAGCAGAGTAAGATTTGTGACTTCCTTTTTATCCTTAAGAGCTGGGGATGATGAGCATGCAACTGGCTATGGTACAGCATGCGTCTGGAAGAGATTACAAGGAGGGATGCCAGCTGTCCCCATAGGCAAAAAGACAGTCTGGGCCAGCAAAAGCACAATGTTCCTGCTTCATGTCTCTTAAGGCTGGTTCTTTCTCCAGGGTGACAGTTTACTGTGGGAGTAAAGGGAATAATTTTGAAGTGCCTCTTTCAGTCAGGAGTCACTGAATAGAATTCTCTTGGTGGCAACAGATGGACCATGACCAAGTATCCATCCTGTGGCTTTTTTCTTCACTTACCATCCCCACCCTTCCACCTTAGGCTAAAGGCAGTCTTGCCTGTGCTGTTGAGATTTCTTAACTTGGTATTAAATGTTTCCAAGTGGCTGGACTAAGAGATAAATTCATGAATTTGGGCTTGTTATGAAGGGTAGACTGTGAATAAGAAAACAGCCAAACCACATGAGACTACATTTCCACCTGTACTAATAAACACTCTTCAAAAGATTATGTCTAGGGAATAGGATAATAGTGGGGCAAGCATGTAAAAAAAACCCAACAATAAAAACAGAAAAAAACCAGAAATGTTTCATATTTCATGTAAAATGTAGTTAAACTATGGAGCTCCTTCAACAGGCTGTTACAGATGCTACATGTGTTGACTTGTAAAGCAAATAAGCAAAATCATGGAAAAAACATCAAAAAAGTACTTCTCCAAATTTCATTTCCAAGTGTCTGGTCTTGGGTCCGTGTGGTTTTGAATAAACAGAAATACTTATTTCCTTGCTCTCTTTTCTGAACAAGTGGCTTCGAAATCTTTTCCCATTCACAGGATGAAGTTTTTAAGCTGCTGTGAGACAGAAAACATTTTCATCTTGGAAATGTAGTTGCAGTGATTCCTCACTCAACAAGGAAATGTCACAGAGATATGTCACACACTCCTTTCCCTGTGAAATGGCACAGATCTTACCCTATCTTTGAATCTATTAAAACTTGAATATTCAAAAAATCTAATACTTTTGGGTAGCTGATTTTGAGAAAGCTCCCTAATAGCTATGTGACTCTGCAGTCAGTGTTTAAAGTGTTACACATCTTAACACAGCCATGATAGAAAGCTTTGCTTGGAGCACCTCAATACAGGTAGGTTATTGGATTCAGTCATCAGAATTCTTAAAATTTTTAGAGCCTTTGAACTCTGCGAAGTGCCCATTAGATAGTTAACAATTCAAAGAATCACAGAATCATAGAATGTTAGGGATTGGAAGGGACCTCGAAAGATCATCTAGTCCAATCCCCCTGCCGGAGCAGGAGCACCTAGATCAGATTGCACAGGAATGCATCCAGGCGGGCTTTGAACAGCTTGTTTCCAAGACTCACTTGAAGCACAGGCCTTTATGAAATGATGCTAGAGTAAGTTAACATAGTACCCCTAAAATAAAGAAGGAACGTTCAGGACACCCTAATCAGCCACAACAGGAGTTTAAAATGTCCCCTCACAGATGGAAAGGTGGATGTTTGAAAACCTAATTCTATTGAATTTCTATTTTCTTCACGTTAGTGTTCTTACTGTGAATGGTGCTATTCAAAGAGGGATGGCGTCAAAATAGGTTCTCTCATACAGAACAAAACCCTTGTTAATTTTCATTGGTTTGTAGCTGAGGAAAAATTCAAAATGCAATTTAACTCCACATACCAACACAATCAAACATATCATTGAGACAATTTTTATTATGCTCATTCTTTGACAAAGACAGATGCAGAACTGCAAAAATATTTGTGATGATTTGTCACAGTGCTGACCCCTAAATTTCGATATATAAATTATACATTAAACCTGTTCAGCTTCCTACTACAGGAGACCATTTCCTGGGTAATTAATTCTCTGATTTATAAAGAATGAGAGAAAGGACAATAGCAGAATAACCTATAGATTATATTTGTTCAGACAAAAATATTCACAAATACACAAGGAGTTAAATTTCACAGTAACCTATTTCCATTTTATGTTCTTAAATTGCCAATTTAGGTATTGCTTATATTTGACTTTTGCCCAGTGTTAGAAATTTTCTACTTCTTTCAGGACTGCATGGAAGAACTGAGTTACTCTGGCTTTATCGAGATCTTTGTAGCCTGACATATAGTAGAAAACAGAGGTGACACTTCAGTATATGTAAAGTTGTGCCAAGTTTGTGAGATTTTCTAGTTGACAGAAAAATGTGTATGTTTTTCATGAATACAACGTAATATTTGTATAAAATATTTTTTTACTAATTTACTCGGAATTATGTTTATGGGACCACCTTTCAAATCCTTCTGTTTTCTTTATAGTTTGAAGAGCAACAAATGAAAACTTTGCCCCACGTCTTTGGGTTGGGGTAGGGTGAGACAGAACAAAAGGAATTACTGACAATGGGTACTTCCCTAATTAAAAATGCCCCAAAAAGTGTTTGGGTGTGATCTGTAATCTTGTACCCCAATTGGTCCAATTCTCCTTGAATTCAAGAACTTACCCGTGATGGTATGTGTGAACCTAGCAGCATAGCAAAAGGGGCAGATTTTTCAAAACATAGTGGTGATTGTGAATCTAGTTTTGATTTTCTGCAGTGACTTGAGGACGAAGGGTTCTTGTGCAAGGTTTATATGTGTTGCCTTACAGAAACCACAAGTGCAGAGTTGGAGGAGGAGAACAGTAACCTATGCAAGCCACATTGGCTTTGCACTAGAGTTAAAATCACCAGCAGGTTTAGGAAATGGTCATCAGTGTGATCATTTTTTTAAATTGTTTTGAAACTTAACTAGCAAAGGCCCAAAATCTACAGTGATCTTTACAGAAGCATCACTGAATGCAGATTGTGCATGTGTTGTGTCAAGTACTGTGAAATTTGTTTCTTAGAAAACAAAACCAAGTCTACAGCATGAAATAAGATGTAGGTTGTTGAGAGTGTTTAGCAAGACAGATAGTGTAACAGTCTATGTGTAATTAGTCTTATTCTTAATTTATAAAGAAAATAATATTAGTCACCTTCAGTAAATGCTAAACTGTGCCTGCTTTTCCATTTGGATTGTTTGGTTTCATGTGTCTGGAGAAAAGGTTAAAATTGAAATTTGTATCAGAACGAGTCAATGTTAAAGAAATTATTTCGCATCGGGGTGAATGAAATGTTTTCAGATTATTCAACAATATTAATTTCCTTTGCTTTTTAAAAACACTGATATCAAAAGGGAGCAATATATAAACATCAATTCAGAATGAAATATTTCCTTTAGAAGTTGTTGAATAAACTTTTCCCATGTTTTTGCTGTTTGTACCGAGCCTACATTTGTACCTTACCTAAAAATCAGTAGAATTTGCGCATCATTTAGATCCTCCCAGAACTGCGGTGTTTAGTGAATTTATTCAAGTTAAAAAAAAGTATTTTGTATCTTTAATTAAATCATGACTGCTGACTTGTAACGAAAAAGCTTCACAAGTAAGTTGTATTATTTGAGTTCCATCTCCAGTTTGCTTATAAATTACTCCTGGGCAGATCTTTCAGGAACATGTTGTCATTGTAATAAAACAGGTTACCTTTTCTCTTTGTGCTAAAACCACTAAAGGAAGTCTCAAAATTTCAAATTCCCTTTGGGATTTACTGAGAGTTGACTGACAGGGAGCTTTCCAATTTGCAAAGAACCGTGTTTATTTGATTAGGTAGGAACCCTTTAACCAGTATAGCTGAGTTGGGAGTAAGGCAAAGGACGGTGCCAATTTGGATTTTGACTCTGAAACAGTATACAGAGCTGTCAGCATACCCAAAATGAGATCTCAAAAACTGTTGAGCACTGGGTAGCTGAAGGGCAGCCATGTGGGAGGGAAGACAATGCTGGTCTGCTGCTGCTTTTTCTGACATTTATTCATTGTGAACTGCAGCTCATGATGTTCAGACAGGAGCTATTTGTAAACACTCTTATTTACCTGTCTTTAACAACAGTAGCTGGAAGAAAATTAGGTAGGCTTATCACAGTGTGGCTAGAAAATAATTTTTTTATCTAAATGGCATTTGTGTTAGAAAATCATTAGAGAATGGATTAAGCTATTTGGAAGCAAGTGTTTCGAATATCACCAAGGGGTGTTTGGACGATTCATCAGTGTCACATGTGGAGGCTTGGGGGTGGACGGGTGTTTCAGCGTGTGTGTGACAGGTGAGTGGTCGTACGTGCAGTGACATGTCCTACGGAGATGTGCTCCTGGCAGCATTCGTTGTCTTTTTCTCTGTGTCATGGGATGTGGGTCTAGCCAGAGACAATAGACTTAAGTATTTCTGAAATTTCTGGTTGTATGTGGTCTTGAATTCTGTAGAGCCCTGTCTTTTGCTTCCAATTTAGATACAACTGAAAAACTAACAGGAGAATATTAGCGAGAACCTTAGAATATTTTTTATTAGGGGATTGAGCTAACTAATTTGAAGTAATTGGAAAAGTTTTAATGTAACATTCACCACATATATAGCAGCTTGTTGATAGGATGCAGTTTTGTTAGTGCTGTGTACCTTGTGCCAGCACTCAGAGCTCGTGCTCGGTGTGCCTGGATAATGAGGTAGGGTTAAACAGCAGCTTCTGCGCTGTCTGTTCACTTCTTTGAACCTGGAGCTAGAAAGAGACCCCCAACTGCCATATGACTTAATAGTACTCAGAGGGACTTCTCTGCACTTTTAGGATTAGCTGCGAGTCTGCAATTCTTGGTCTCATATCCTGCCCTGCAGCTGACTTCTCTGTTTTGCAGAAAACTAAGATCAGAACATTGCCAGCTACCTGGGCCTTATTGCACTGGAAGTTTCTCTTGCACACATGTGGTTCTCAGCACTCCTGTTATCTGAAGCATCTGGCATCAGCTGCTTGCTGAGAGAGGCTGCTGGGTTAATTGAGCCATGGGCATGGAGAGCAGCCCGTGTTTCTTCAGAGTTGCGTTCCCCAGCCTGTCTAGACACAGTGGTGTTAGATAGGTTTTCTGGTACATACTAGTCCTCTGGTAATGATATGAGGTTGTGACTGTCTGCAAGCTCATGAGCGGTACTGCGCCCAGAGGGAGAGCTGGATTTGCCCAAGCTAGTTCATATTTCCTTGCTGATTTTGCCAGTTTTCAGCATAAACAACTAAAACATCCAAGGACAGAGGCACTAGGTTTTGATGGCTGGATTTGGAAGACATGGGAAAACTCAATGTATTCAAGTGAGCAGCAGATTTAGACTGGCACTGCTCATGGTTCATTAACCTTCAAGACCACTCATGTGCTGTGGTGCTAGAAAATCTCACTGTAGTGGTATAGTACTCCCTGCTTTTGTGATTGGTTGGGATCAGGAATCAAAAATTATAGTGCTATGTTATTAACATTTTTTGTGAAGAAAGAAAAATAAAATTATACTGATGTGAATAATTTTACAACTTTTGACTTTGTATGAGGTGTACCTGCATTTTTATACTGCTTACAGTGAAAGGGTCATTAAAATGGACAGACAAGAGACTACCTCTAGATTGTACATGGAGTTGGAGCACTGTCTTTAAGAATGAATTCTCGATGTTATCTCCCAGTTGAAAGTGGGCAAATTACAAAACTGTTAGGTGTAACAATGTGCCTTGGCCAGGGAGCCAAGAAAATATCTGGGACATGCTAAATAGAGACTGCATAAATAATACTTAATTTCTGTGCTTCTTTTTTTCTTCTTTTTTTGGTTTACAATATGCAAACCTATGCAATATATACATATCACATATATACATACCATGTGATAGTGCAAGCCCACTTACCTTTGAGTGTTATGTGCAGTTATCTTTGCTGTATTTGTTAATTACCATAGTCTTATTTGAGTAACAGTTTCCTCCCTTAATGTTTGCTCTCTTGCAGTCACTCTGCCTTTATTTGATCCTGCAGGGGTATATTGCAGTATAATTATTTCCATGGTAACAGGCTGTAATTCCATAAACAGAAGATTGACTTTGTTATATGATCAGGAAGCAGCTGGAGAGCCACGAAGGCTGATTTTTCACTAGTGCTAAGATCCTGCAACCCTTATTGATATATTAATGTAAATCAGCTGAATTTGTTTCTCCCTCTGCAAATCCTCCTTTAAATAGGAAGGCAGACAACACAGTCTTCAAATTGGAGGGTGCATCAACTGAAGTGTTGGGGGCATGCTTGAGAAGTTCAGAATTTTTCCCCATTTTCTTCTTGTTGTTTTAAGAACTAAAGTGACTGGGGTTTTTTTAACGTATTCTTTTAAGAGAGGGGTTCATGGCCATATGACTATTGGCAGGGGTAGAGTGCAGAATTCATTATAGCAGATCTTCAGCTTATTGTGGTATTGTGTTATTTTAATTACTTTCATTGTTACCGCTTAATTATTCTATACGTATTTTAATGGATTTATCACAGTTAATGTTTGCAAAAGTGCACTGTGTCCCTTGACCAGTCTCTCAGAAGCATACACAGTAATTTCCTAGGTTTCCTCCGTAAAAACAAGTGAAATTATGTGTTTGTATATTTAATATATATATATATATATAAAAAATTAAATAAAATACTTGTACTGGGTAAGCTCAAGGAACTGAGAACAGCCTAAAGCTCACATTCTCATTTTCATCCTGATCAGTGTGCTTCTAAAACATGCCCTGCAGGTAATGAAACTCTGAATGGAACATCATCTACCCTGCAGACTACCAAAATTCAAGCTTCTACTTTAAAGAAGCCGTAAAAATTATTTGCTCGGAAAGCCAAGGGTAAAATCTCATGCAAAACACACTGTGCTTACACCAAAGTATACCAGCTATCTGAACTGCAAAAGAACAAAAAACCCAGCCCTACAAACACACCCAACTCCACAAGCTATGGTTTGTCTCTGAATGACAAAAGTAGATCAGGCTGATCAGCTTGATGTCAGCAGTGACTGCCCATGCAGCCTATTTCAAATGTAGCATAAGTTTCAGGAGCCTTTTTTCAAGTGCAGAGAGAGAAAAGAAAATGAATATTTTCTAAAGATAGAGTCAAAGCATATTTGATGACTTTTTTTTCCGTATTTGTTGAAGCTTTCTAGCAAGTGAGGAAGGAGAGTCAATTGGTATTGCAGAGGTCTGTAGCTTCCATACAGAAGTGTGGTGGGAAGTCTCAACCTCAGAGAAACATGACTGTTCATGGAAATAGCAGACTCTTTTGAGAAAGTTTAAGCAGACTTTGAATGCCATTCCATGTTTCTGAGAGTATAAATTGGTGATCTTCTAATCAGTGATTCTTTCTGAATTTACACTTGGCACAGCCTGTAATATTCCCTATGATAGTAAGGCAGCTGGGATTACTGGCACTCTCTGTCATTTTGCTGGACTAAGCAGCAGGCTTTGGCTAAGTGACAGCACAGCTGGAAGACTTGACACCAAATCCAGCCTCTCGTGGTTCTTGGAGAATTGCTGGGGATGCTGTAACTGCTAAAGCAATGACAAATGCACTTGGAGGAAGGAAGCTGACTCCAGCAATATTCTGTTGGCTTTGATTACAGTTATTTTTAAAGCACTTTTCATTTTCATACATGTTTCTAATTAACCCAGACATAACCCCAAACTGTAATTAAAAAAAACCAAACAAACGAACAAACCACAAACAAAAACCCAAACCAAAAACAAACCAAATAACCCAGCCCAAAAAACCAAAACCCATAAAACCCCTACTAATCTGTGGTTCTGCTCCTCTGTACTGATTAGCAGAGGCAGTGAAAGACCTAGTTCTCCTTTTTGTAACTCCATTTGTTTCAGGCCTCAGTCACAGTGTGAAAGTCTCAGCTGACTGGAAGTGAAGTCTGATTTAGCCTGAGCACTGTGTGCAGTGAGGATTCTCCCTCCCATGCACCTTCAGGAGCTTCTTTCTTTCTCTCCCAAGGTGGCTGGCAGCATTTGTATTTCCTGGCAGCCTTCAACTATGGCAGTAACGATGCCCTGCCTACACCAGAGACTTCCCAAGGGTGGTAGCACAAGAGCCAGAGCAGCCTGTGGTGCCGCACAGCACAGCTCCTGGTTGTGCTCCAGGGCTCTGTGTGTGTATGAGATCAGTGGTGCTGCTGGTAGAGATTAATCATTCTCATAGGTGAAAGCCTTGACTTTACTGCTGCTCTCTAGGGCATTGTTTTATACTTTATACATTGTTCGTATGTGCAAATTTGTGTTGCTGTTGGTTCAGGCTGTAGGTCTCTAACAATGTTTTCACCGCCATCCCTTTGTGCTGAAAATTTGCAATACCTGATTTTCCATTTGTCTGGAGTAAGGACCAATATCCAGAAACTATTTTACTGGTCTCAAAGCAGTATAGGTGTAGGTTTAGGGAAATGGTGTGGAAGATACCAATTCATGGAGGAGCTACAGGTGAGAAGAACTGCAAGAATTAATGTAGCTGCCTTGGGGTGCTACAGAGTTGCTTTGAACAAAAAAAACTGGTAGAGCAATACAGTCGTTAAATCATTGGTCTGCAGAGTAGAGATGGAAAAGGCTTGGTAAATTATTCAGTACCTTTTCCTGATAAGGCAGCGTTTGTTTCTAAGATGCTTTCATTTCTGCTTTCCAATCCAGACAAATTTTGATGCCCCCTGCTTCCTAATAGTAATTATTTGCAGCCTGCCACAGTCTCTCCAGGAAAAGAAAAGTACTTTTGTGGTCAAGGCACAACACTGAGATTCAAAAGATTTAATTTTTATTTCCTGGCTCTGCATTAGGCTTTGTGACTGGGCACAAATGCTTGCTTCTGAGCAGGAAACATGAGGCTCCATTGCCTATTTCTCATCTGGATTTCAAATTTGTTTAGTCAGGGCCTGTCTCTACTTTTAGATTTAGTTGAATTTTTCTTTTTTTTTTTTTTTTTTTTCAATTTCATTTGGAAATAAAGTGTGTTAACCAAATAGCTTATTTTGCAGAAAAAATGTAATACTTCAGAGACATCTTAAAGCAGAAATTATTATAGTATAATCAGCCCTCGATGGTGGTAATTCTCTGTTAGCAAAGCAGACAACACTGGTTTCCTAGAAATAAGGAAAATAATTTTCTGAGCTTTCACCTGTTGGTTCTAGAGTTTAAAAGGCAAGCCCAGTATCGTTGGCCTAGAAGAGCTGACACACCACTGTGAGTTTGGTTCTGCAGGCTGCAAAGATTTTTCTGTATGGCAACAATTCCATTTTCACAGTGTTAGATTTCCTCCCTGAGCTGCTTATTTCTTTTCCTGCACGCTCATTGTTTAGTATTATTCTGTGCTAGGAAAGTACCATATTCTATGATCAGATTGTACAGTAAAGTCTGTGTCCAACTTTATGGCAGCGGAGGTTTAAGGGGAGATTTGTACAGGAGTCTTTTCTTGAGGTAAAATAGAAGGGGTGGTGGGACATGAAAAGACCTTATCTTGTTCTAGAGAAAAACTTGAATGAAGGCGTATAGTTTGGCTGGGGGCCAAACCACAAACCCGCTCCCACAGTTCCCGCCTCTACCCAATGACAGGGTAGAGAATTAAAGAGGTAAATGGAAAAGAGGACTCGTGGGTTGAGATAAGGACAATTTAATAACTAAACTACAATAATATTGAAAATAATACTATATACAAATATACAATGTGATACACAGTGATACTGCCCCCCCACCCGATGATCAAAGGCCCAGCCCACTCCTGGCCAACGACCCCAGAGGAGGAAGGGAATGGGTGATACACAATGGTACTGCCCCCCGCACCTGATGACCAAAGTCTCAGCCTGTTGCTGGCTAACGATTCCCAGAAACTACACTCACGATTCCCCCAAATGGGGCGGGGGGGTGCACCGCTCCCGGAGGCACTCACAGAACAGAGATAACAGTCCAAGCATCTCAGGCCGAGAGCTGAGTGAAGTGAGGGGGGAAGCGACCACCTGGCCACAGCTAGTGATCCCCCTGGAGAGGGAGGATCCCGAAACTCACGGAATGGAGATAACGATTTGAGCGTCCGAGAGCTGACTGGTGTGTATGTGGGGGGCGGAAAGGCCTTGGGAGAGCAGATGCAAGTACCTGGAGCAAGACTGGAGCAAGATGATCCGGAGCCCAAGGGAAGTAAAAGAGAGCGATCTCCCGGAAGGGTCCTCACCTATATACTGGGTTTGATGTGCATAGTATGGAATAAACAATTGGTCAGTCTGGTTCTCAATCTTAACCTGAGAGCAAATCGCAGGCTAGCAGCTGGACTGTGTCTCTTTGCTTGTCTGCCGACCTTGGCAGCAGAACAAAACATCGGTCTTATCAGCTTTTCTGCTGAGCACAAATCCAAAACACAGCCTCTTGCTAGCTATTTATGAAGAAAAGGAAAAAAAAAATAATTCTTTCTACTTAACCCAGAACAGTCCTCAAATTGAATCGTTTTAAAATTGTACATGTAGAGTTCTGTCTGTTTAATACTGAACCTTAAAATTGCCAGTTTGTTTGATACACCTATTATCTTTCAACTTGAAACTGTGGATGCGTATACAGTAGTGTACTGTACTGTAGTGTACAGTAGTGCTGAACCAGTAATATGTTATGCTGATGTTTTCAGAACAGTTTATACCTCTAATGCCAATAGGTTTAGAAGAGAGATCCATTGTTTTAAAAGCAAGAAAGAGAACTATTTGTCAAGATGTGTCTACAAATCAAGCATTTGTTTTATGGGACTGGGTAGCAATGGATGCATTGTGCCTCTGAGAAACATATTAATAACTCTTTGGCACAGAAAACCTGGAAAGAAGCAAAGCTAAAATCTCTCTGCTTACCTGAAAAGTGCTTTCTTCTTCTCTTCCCATTTGGTAAGCTCATAAATGAGAAGAAGCAGTGAAGTTGACTCAGAACAGTAGAGGTATTTGGTATCTACCTGTTAAGATACAAAGAATTTAACATGTGGCATGTTGTTTGCAATGTTTTCTTTAAAATACCAAATAAAGGGGAACAACTAGGATATCTAGATTCCTCCTAAGAAAAAGGACAAGGGCCACTTTTAACACAAAAGTTGCCATTGGTTATGTGGGATCAATACTCCTGGGAAATCATTCTGTACTTCTCAAGATACTTTATCGTGAAATGCAGTAGATGAAAACCTTGTAGGCAAGTACTGATATGACCAGTCAGTTCTTGGCAGACAGTGTTCAAATGCTGTGTCCAAAAGCTGACATAAATGTGGTGCTGACAGGAACACAGGAGTGTACAGAATAGGAACCATGATAAAATGCATTTGCATTTATAACCTGAGATGTAATCTGATAGACTGTGAAAGAGCAAATGCTTTTGAGAGTTACTGAAGGAAAATATTATTAGCTTAAATTTCCACACCCCCCTTGAAGTCAGTACCATTAGGCCAGCACTTGGAATTAGTATAAGTCACATTTTCAAATTTGATATAGAATATTGGCTTTCATTGAGAGATCTGATATGTTAGTTGCCTTCAGTTCATATTGTCAACAATCGTGAGTGTGGGTTGGCAGAGGCACTGCCTGCTGTCAACAGCCTCACTTCATTCCCTCCTGCAGTTTGTCTCTTCAGTCTGGGATGTCAAAAACACTTTAGTGATTGTGCATTGGGAAACTTAATCTGGTTAAATGGATACTGTCCTAAAACAACAGATATTTGAAGGTGAGAGTACCTCAGTTGATGCTAGTGGAGAAAGATGTAGAAAGATCAGAAGCAGAGATTGACCATTCAAATAGGACAAGGTTTCTTTTAACTCTTATGGGAGCATCAGAAAAAAAAAAACTTACCTAGGAAAATGGTGGACTGTCCATTTCGTCATGTTTTCAAATGAGACAGGATGCCTTTTAGAAGCTATGTGGCCACACACAATTTGCTAGACTCAATATTTGTGTAAGAAGGTGAAATCTAGTGGACGCAAGAAATGAGATTAATTGCTGAGTCTTTATGGCCTTTTAGTCTATGTTCTTTAAAATAAATCCATTGTCCATCTTGGCAATGGTCTTTGTGGTGAAATCTCCTTTTGTGAAGAAGTTTCAACAAATTGGCAAGAAGTAAGACAAAAATGGAAGCAGAAGAGGTGTTTCTATCAATTCCTTATGAACCTCTAAAAGGCATTAAATATGGGAGTTACACATATAAAAGCAGAATGCAAAGACCAAACCACACTAAGTCAGGTAGTGTGTACGACTATGAAAATATATTCAGATAGGATCTAATCTAGTGCCCTTTGTAGTCAACAAGAATCTAATAGCTGGTTCTTGGATGTAAAGGCTGACCAAATATAGTCTGTTTTGTAAAGAGCATGCAGGTTTTTTTTTGTGTGTGTGTGTTTAAAATCACTCTGTCAACACAGTAACTGTAGGTTTTTGCACGGTGTCTTTTATGAAAACTGAACCAGAAACCTAATCTCTTTCAGTTACCTACCTGAACAGAAAAGCTTCTGCCCTGTTGAGTAGTGTACAGTATGCAGGCTTTCTGAAACTCCCCCTTCACACTGTGGGAGCAGGAAATTCTTGGATTTTTTGCAGGGGTTCTGATGAAACATCAACATTTGATGTTCTCTCTCTGCTGAATCACTGCTACTTGCGTAACGTGACTGGTTGCTGTTATTGTCACTCCATCTCTTTTTCCATCCTCTTCATTCATTCCTTGCTGAGTGAAGCAAGAAAATATACTTACAAAGGGATCATAATATCTAAATTCTGGGAAATGCATGCCAGAATCATTAATTCTTTATTTTGGTGAGACAGAGAACTTTTAAAGATTGTGTGATCTGGAGTGCACAAACTCTTCTTTTTTCCCCAGCAAGGTGGGTTGGTCAAATCCAAGGATTTCATCCAACCTCTTAGTAATGTTTTATTCTGAATTGTAAATTGCAAGCTTAATGTTTCTAAATTGCATATTTCCCATATTTTCATATATATTTACATAAGAATTTGAGCCAGTATAGTGTTTTTTTTTTTGTTTGTTTTTTTTTTTTTTTTTGTTTTTTTTTTTTGTTTTTTTGTTCTTGGTGGCTGTTGCAGGTAATGGCAAACATGTGCAGTGGCTACGTGGGATGGATGGTGAGGTCTGGGTCTGGGTTATGGGAGAAGCCCCAGGTGACAAGCCGTATGAACAGATATCAGAGGAGCTAATAGCAGAGAGAGCCAGGCAGCAAGCACAGAAGGAGGCAGAAGAACTATGGTGAGGATTTAAGAATCTGATTTCGGGGTCCACTTGGCTAATGGGAGACATGGCCTTGTAGAAATGTGGCAGGTAATGGTGGGTAAAACTGGTAAGTATGTTTTGCGAACATTTACTTTCATTTATTTTTGGCAATGTTTCAGTGTATGAAAAATATAATTTTATTTTTATTGAATATTGAAAAGCACAACCCCTCTTTCATTAAAAAAAAAGTGAAACAAACATTTTTCTTTTGGGGAATTTTGCTAAATCATTGACCAGTTTGTAAATAAGAAAAATGAAACAATCTTGTTTTGAGATTATTAAATGAGAAATGTTTATTGTATCATACATCTAGGCCCACAATGGGAATTTGGTACGTAAAATCCTTTTCGAAATTGATTTTATGTGCATATTGCTTGTATTAATTCTTATCCCAGTAGTTCAGAAATTGATTACACAAAGTGCCATGCTGGTGTTTCCAACAGGGCTTCTTCCAGTTTTGGGAGAGCTTCAGAAGTCTTGTCATGATTTACGTTGTTGGGAAGTAGACCACCTGCATCCTGCACTTCCTTTTGTAGCACAGCACTGTAGTGACAATTTTAAATATCAGATTATTCTATATTATTCCTTTTCACACGAGATTCTCCTTGCTTGTAGTGACTGTATGTTTAAGCAGGGATTAAAAACTTCAACCTGTCCTCTGCGTTCCTTTTGCTTTGTTAGTACTAATAAAAAACTTAATGTAAGAATTTGTTAGACATCTGCATTTATGTTTGAGAGACAACAAATTCCCAATCATGCTTTGCTAGACTGACAGAAAACTCTTTTTTTTTAGCCAGGAAAGGAAAAATTTAGGGCGTGACTCAAAGACATTCAAAAAGTACTTGTTCAGTTTAGAAGGTGCTATTTTAATTAGTCATTTATAAAAAACTGAAAATACCTGCTTTCTGGATAGTTTCCTCAGATCTGATTTGTGGTAGGTCTCTTGTTAAATAGATTTTAGTTCTTTCCATGTATATTTCCATGAAGTCTTATGCTAATTATTTGTTGTAATCAGTGAGCAAGTATTGATTTCAGTTTAAAAAATAACCTTTTATTTTCAAATAAATTTTTATTTTTAAATTCATTTCTGAAGGAGACAAAAGGAGGCTGAAATTACAAAGAAATTCCGGGATGCTATGGCTCAAGAAAAAGCCAGAATAGTGGCAGAAAAATGGAAAATAGAAATAGAAGATCGGAAAGCTGCCAAATTGGAGGAAGAAAAAGTTCAGGAGGAACTGAAGGTTTGCATAGAATAATTTAGCTTTTTAAATATTATTTTTATATAGAATGAAAGTTCTTGTCACCTTCAGTGCATATGAGCTTTAAAACCAAGAGTTGTAATTTTTCATCCTGGAAAGTACATGGTGTTCACTAGAACAGCCGGGTGTGTGATGCAAAAAAATTACGTATCTCATTCAAAAAATGTCAGGACAATCAAACTGGTTATTCAGCTCACACATTATCAGAATTGTTCAGTTAGCTGTGCTGAGTGAATCATACTGGGGAAAAACGTACAATTGTGAAATGTCTCATTCTAAGTTAGTTTGCTTGAATATATTCTGTGTATTTTGGATGAGTTGTTCACACATTTAACTCAAATTCTGTCACTACTTTCTTAAAGAAAATTAGTGGTGAATCCTTGTCCTACTCAACGTATAGGAAAAAATCCAGTTGGCTTTGCTGGGAAAAGTTCATTTGCCTGATTTTTATTGACTTCATCGTGAATTTTCTGTGAGCTCAGTTATAGTATTTTAATGTTTGTTTGAAATAATTTTTTTACATTCTCTTGTCGAAAATAACAATTTGAAAACTAAACAGGAAAAGGAGGACTCTGTCTAGCCTTTTCATGCCACTTTGTAAAGATAACAACTTGTTTAAAAGATGAAAAAGAAAATATAATTGGTTTACTGTCCAGAGAAATTGTCACAGGCTTCTGAGTCTGGGGTGTGCCCTGTGTGACTGCACAGAATCAGAGAAGCTGGGTTTCCATGGAGAAAATCTGTAGCAACATGACTCCTAGGAAATCTGCATCCAGTGACTTCTGTCTACGTGCCTCTACCCTGCTGACACCTTGCTATGCCATTTTTCCCTTCCTGGGATGGCAATTAAAGGTTTGGAAAGTGCAGGCAGACTCCCCCATTGCCCCTCTGTGATGTGAGGAATGCTGAAAAAACTTAGTGCTAAATTTATGCAGTTTGATTACGAACTAGATTCAGCAAGTTCCTTGTAATTCTATAAACTGTGGGACTAAGGTTTGAGGGTAGTTATGTAGCTCAAAGAAAGGATAGTTCCCGTAGCATCCTCTGCACGAAGGTGCTGATTTACCTTTGCACATTTAGTTTGAATAGGAGAGAACAGGGGCTTTGAAATTTGATGTCAATGAGTAATGGAACTATACCTTTCAAGTGCCTTTATTAATGTATGAATAATGAGCAGAGCAACTAATTAAATGCTCTTTCATCTGCTTTCTGGAAAGCAAAGCCCTCTTGAGCAAAGGCTGATACAGACCTGTTCGCTTATATCTCTCTGGTTGATTTACAGTGCACTTGATGGGGTAAATGTCCACAACCTCACTGCTGTTCTTCTCTTTCAAAGATACTTTTTGAAAAAGCAGAGTGAGCAACTTGTGAGTCTTTTAGTGGCCAGCAGTCATAGTTTTCTATTAAGGAAAACTAGTCTTTCGGTTATAGCTACAATTTAAAAGGAATGGCACCAAATTCTGCTCGTCTTCATATTGATGGAAAGGTAATGTCTCAGTGATCTGTGTTCCTACTGTTTCCTGGGACATGAGGAGATATCCACCATCCAGCTGTGTGCCTTGTAGGAGCAAGAATTGCACTGCTGTAAGTGGGATGAGAATTTCATTCAGTTTCTACTTTGAATTTCAAATACTAACCTTTGGCCAGGATTTCTTTAGCCCTATTCATAGAGTCACCAACATCTTTATCTTATGAAAGAAACAGAATTTTTTTTCCACCTATTGTTTCCTTTAAATTAAGCAATTGAAGAGAATGTTTGCAAAAAATGAAATAAATGGACCACAATTTTTAAGACCCAGCAGAAATGAACTCTTTGGCTTCAAAACTTAGTTTGGAAGCAAGATATTACTCAGAGATAGCTTTTTAAGTGCCCCTTTATTGAGTGTGTTCTCAGCATTTGCTGTATTAATACAACAACGTAGTCTAATAACACTTCCAGCCTTGGGTCTTCAATTAGGTCTATACTTTTGAGATCTGTTAGGAGGGACTTAGACTAACATGGGGTTCCACCAGCAGAGACCCAAATGCGGGATTGACCCTGGTACTATACACCACACCTTTGCTACTTGGAAAAGCAGCTTATCTATGGGTTGGTCTTGAAAGAGCCAATCTTGTGCACAGTGCTGTAGAACTGCTTAAAAACAGTGAAGGCATTTCAAGGGCAAGTGAATCTCCCAGGCTAAGTTGGGAGTTGTTCACTGCTCTGTCCACTGGCTTCTTTAAGCTCACTTGGCTTTCCTTCTCCTTTCCATTTTACTCTTTTTATAACTGCTATTGTGTAGTCGAAAAAGGACATGAAATATTGACAAGCTGAATGAGTGGAAAGGTACTTAGACAGGAAAATAGGGAAGTTATATTTCTGGCATCTGACTCCAACTACAAAAAGTGAATAGAACTAAGGTGTTGGGAAGAAGATTAATGAATCTACTCATCTATGACTGCAATCATTGAAATCATGAAGAAATGTACCTTTCATTAATGATTCAGGGTGTGGAATGAGATGCAGATCCGCTAGCAAGCCCACTTTAACATATTAAATATTTAATGCATTAGTAATCATCCTTCTGTGACGAGGACCAGTCTGTGTTTAAAGCAGTCTCCAAACTGGGGTATAAAAAGTTCAGTCTCTGCTAATCCTTCATCCTCTTGAAGCATTTTGACTTGGGAGATTGAAACTCTGTCCTTTCTACTGATGTGTTCAGTTTCTAACCATATCATATCACAAACACTCCTTTTTAAAATACTTTTGTTCCTCTTGGCCTATCATGGGATTTTAGGGCTGTCCGCACTAGATAAATGATATCTTGCATATCAAAGTGAATGATGATCCCTTATTCCTTTTCCAGTGCTATTAGAAAAGTATTGCCTACCTTGGTGTTTCTTAAGCAGAAATGCTTTTAGTTTATGATAACAGAACATAAATGTTGACTGCTCTATTTTTGCAGTTTAAGAACAGCTAGTCTTTTATGCACCTGTTGCAAAGGACTAATAAGAGAGCCAATTACTACCATTAATCTTTCTGCTAATTCATAAAGACTATGAGATCATAGGCATGACTTCCTGCTGTTATCTGTTGCTGTCATTAAGAATCTTGAACAATGTTCAGAGCTTGGGTATGAGTGTCAGCCAGCAAGGGTGCGTGATATCCTTGAGCCACATTTCTAAACAACAGGGAGACACTCTCTTAGCTTGTTCTTCATTTGGTCTACATAAAGCAAGAGAATATTAATAGTGAAGTACTACTTGCATGACAACATCACAGAATCACAGAATCACAGAATGTTAGGGATTGGAAGGGACCTCGAAAGATCATCTAGTCCAATCCCCCTGCCGGAGCAGGAACACCTAGATCAGATCGCACAGGAACGCATCCAGGCGGGCTTTGAATGTCTCCAGAGAAGGAGACTCCACAACCTCTCTGGGCAGCCTGTTCCAGTGCTCTGTCACCCTCACTGTAAAGAAGTTTTTTCTCATAT
>WKFP01015562.1:2512323-2533059 GCA_011057875.1 Pterocles orientalis | reverse complement strand
TGTTCCAGTGCTCTGTCACCCTCACTGTAAAGAAGTTTTTTCTCATATTCAAATGGAACCTCCTATGTTCCAGCTTGAACCCATTGCCCCTTGTCCTATCACTGGATGTCACAGAGAAGAGCCTGGTTCCATCCTCCTGACACTCACCCTTCACATATTTATAAACATTAATTAGGTCACCCCTCAGTCTCCTCTTTTCCAGCATCAGATACCTGCCAAATATAACAAGCACAGTTCGCAGTAAACCTAGAATGCTTCTTAAAAATTCCTTGGGAGACAGAATGTGTGTTAACCAAAAACTGCATATAAAATTTTATACGCATTGTTTTTCTTCATTAATCAAAAAATATTTAGTAGGAGTTTTAAAGACAGTGGCACTTAAGTAGAAATAACTGTTGTTCTGTTGGTAGGCAACAAGACAGTAATAGTGCATTATAATTTCCTTCAACTATATTTATTTTTTATTTGTGCAAATCCATGACCTTTAATTCCAGTTGGGATTGTGGTTTGTGAAGTGAGCTTCTTTAAGATGTGGATCCAAGAGTTTCTATGTCCTGGCTGTTTCTGTTCTCATCAAAGAAGACAGGTTGAGAATCAACCTTCAGAGAAAAACTGAATAATCAGTGCTTCAGCTGAGGAAATCTCTAATAAGGACAGCTTATGCTTAATAGGAAGAGCACACTTCAATCCTGTTGACTTAGACGGGCTTTCAACACGTCTGAGTGCTTCACTGTGCCCAAAAGTGCTGTGGACCTGATTCTTCAGGCAATTACTGACAGATGTAGAGTTTAAGAATACAGTAAAACAGTCACCATCACCAGTTGCAGCACGTGAGCTTATGATGTAGCAGTGAGCACTCTGTCCTGATCTCAAAAAACCTCTTGTCTCCAGGTAAACATCAAGCACTTGAATGGGCCTGTTATCTTTAAGTGCAAATAAGCTGTAAAGTGAGCTCTCTGCTTTGCTGTGCCAAGAAAACACTGAACGCTTTCCCAAGGAAGATGTACTTAGAATTCAGGAATATGACAACAGCTCCTTGTTGGGGTTTGACACCCGGCTCATTCTGAAAATGTATCAGTTGGGTCCATTCAGTCACAGTTGCAATAATTCTGTATATACTTAATTTTGTTTGCTTTTGTGAGACCACAGTTCAGAAATTATTTTTCTATGCAGTTTTCTCTCTAATAATTTTGGAAGTGAGGCAGCTGTTGGTTTCAGCTAGGAATTGGGTCTTGAGGATATTTCTGTCCTACTTTTGAGGAAATGTGATATTAATTCTAAAGAAAAATCTTTTTCCCAGTGACATCAGTAATGATTACGCTGCTGAAGCCACTGTCTCTATTCTGAATCATTAGTGAAAACTAGCAAAGCTCTGGTATTTTCTAGAAGTAAATGAGAAAATCTGAGCCACTAAACAAGAATAGTTTACGTATCAGGAATTCAAGCTGTGAAGGGTCCCTATGATCCAGAGACAAACTCTTTGTAGATTGTCACTGGATCCATGGCAAGTTACCCAAGCAGACTCCAGCATCTGCAGTGAATCTCAGATCTGTCAGGAATAGTCCTTGTCTTTGTTTTCTGTCTCATCTAAAGAATCATAGAATCATTAAGGTTGGAAAAGACCTCAAGGACCATCAAGTCCAACCATCAACCCAACACCACCTAACTCACAAAACCGTGTCCCTAAGCACCACGTCTACACGTTTCTTGAACACCCCCAGGGATGGTGATTCCACCACTTCCCTGGCCAGCCTGTTCCAATGCCTGATCACTCTTTCAGTGAAGAAATTCTTTCTAATATCCAGCCTAAACCTCCCCAGCTCAACTTGAGGCCATTTCCTCTTGTCCTATCACTTGTTACTTTAGAGAAGAGGCCAGCACCTGCCTCACTACAACCTCCTTTTAGGTAGTTGTAGAGAGTGACAAGGTCTCCTCTCAGCCTCCTCTTCTCTAGACTAAACAACCCCAGCTCCCTCAGCCGCTCCTCATAAGACCTGCGCTCCAGACCCTTCACCATCTTCGTTGCCCTTGTCTGGACCTGCTCCAGCACCTCAACGTCCTTCTTGTGGTGAGGGGCCCAAAACTGAACACAGGATTCAAGTTGCAGCCTCACCAGTGCCGAGTACAGGGGCACAATCTCTTCCCTAGTCCTGCTGGCCACACTATTTGTGATCCAGGCCAGGATGCTGTTGGCCTTCTTGGCCACCTGGGCACACTGCTGGCTCATGTTCAGCTGGCTTTTGACCAGCACCCCTAGTTCCCTCTCTGCTCAGCAGCTTTCCAGCCACTCTGCCCCAAGCCTGTAGCATTGCAGGGGGTTGTTGTGACCAAAGTGCAGGACCCAGCACTTGGCTTTATTGAACCTCATACAATTGGCCTCAGCCCATTGGTCCAGCCTGTCCAGATCCCTCTGCAAAGCCTCCCTACCGTCAAGGAGGTCAACACACCCGCTCAATTTGGTATCATCTGCAAACTTACCGAGGGAGCACTCAATCCCCTCATCCAGGTCATTGATAAAGATGTTAAACAGGACAGGCCCCCAAACCTATCCCTGGGGAACACCACTGGTGACCGGCCGCCACCTGGACTTAACTCTGTTCACCACAACTCTCTGGTCTAGGCCATCCAGCCAGTTTTTTATCCAGCAAAAGGAGGGTCTTTGTGAACCAGAGTATGTTGTTAACTCCCTAGATGAGCCACGTGTGAATAGCATGTCCTGGGGCATATCCATGACTGAAATGTCACTTCTACATAAAGCATAACTGCATTTCATACATTTGTGTGTGTTCAAATACATGCACAGACCAGCAAAGTAATGCAAACCCTGTGTTTATTTTGAGACACCAGTAGTAGAGAAGAAAATAACGTCTCTGCAAACACTTTATTTTTTGAGGCAACTGAGGCAATTTTCTCAGAAAAAAGTTGTGAAGGAGTTGGACAGATTTCTGCTGATACTCGCTCACAGCTCTGTTGGAAACTGCCAGGTGGAGAACGCTGATCTCTGAATTCAGCCTGCTGTGTCAGCCTTGCTCAGAACAGGCTGTCCTGGAGCTGTGCACCGTGGGATTTCCAGATTCCTTCCTTCAGAGCAGGGAGTCCTAAGGGCTCAGATCTGAAGGCCAGCAGTGCTCCCAGGTCTGTGGCAGGTAGTCTACCCTGGCTCAGGGGTGATTGCTGAGGGGTCTCGGGAGAGTCACAATAGCTGTGATGCAGCCGAGAGGCTGCAGCTCTGGGGGCTGCCAGAGACACTGCCAGCCTGAAGCATTGAGGGAATCCAAGTCACCTTTGCTTCAGTGAGAACTATTGTAGCACATATGTCTTGCAGGTTGGCCCTGAGCAGGATGGCAGTCATTTAGCTGCCCGTAAGACTCCCCAGAGAGATGCCAAGAGCCATGGCAATCGGAAGCTCAGTTTTCCATTGTAAAAAAAATAGATTAATGTATTTTGGCTTTTCCTCAGTGCATTTTTAAAATCGTTCTGCAGTAAAAAATAAATGCTGACCTCATGTCCTCTCATCTACATTGAACTGAAACAGAAGCTAACCATGGCTAATATTAAATATTATTTAGAGCTGGCTATAGTTAAGCTATGAAACATTGTGAGGCACGCATTTGCAGTAACAAGTCACAAGCTTGTGGTAAATGCTCAACTGCCAGAGGCTAGATGAGATCATTTAGCATGTTCAAATTCTCCAGTGGAGTTAAAGCTGGAGAGGATTACTGCTGCCTGTCCAATTGCCAGTGTGATTTGCTGCATCAGGTTGGTATTTCTTGGCAATTTGCAAATGCATATTGAATTATCACCTTCCTAATTATTCTGGAAGAGCTGAAAGGGTCACAGCAGACAGTATACTCTCTCTTAACTGTCAGGAAGAAAGTGACGTTTGGAGATTATTATAGCTCTTGACTCTCAGCTCTGATGTGGGGGATTGAGTTCATGAGGAGAAGCAGATAAATCGGCTGCTGTATTCTTCCAGGGAAGTAAATGTGAAAAGTTCAATTGTTATTCATTTTAAATACAAACGTATACTTTTAACTCATACTTGACAAAAGGATCACTTTTCTTTCCTGTGTCATGCTAGCATGGGTTGTTTCTCCTCACACACCTTTAAGAAGTTACATAATGTACTTGCACATGCATCCATACACTAATTTGAATAAATAGATTTTAAAATTTTGTTTCCTTTTAAAAGGAAGATGTGACGGGTTGGCCCTTGGCTGGAGGCCAAACCACACATACCCGCTCACACAGTCCCTGCCCCCACCCAATCATAGGGGAGAGAATTAAAGAGGTAAATGGCAAAGAGGACTCGTGGGTTGAGATATTTATGAAGAGAAGGGAAAAGGAAAAGGAAAATTAACTCTGCTCTGCTTAACCCACGACAGAAGATTATATGAAAAAAGTGCCATTGCTGAGGCATTTTTTGTTGTTATTTCTTCTTTGGCTGAAATCTCCTCCTTCCAACTGAAAAAATGTATAATTTTCTTAGTAGACACTACTGCCTTCCATTCAGAACTCAAACCATGCCTGAATTCTGGTTTGTTAGGTTTTTTTGTTTTATTTTTTTAGTCACTTTCATCTTTTTAGTACAAATCCTTCAACAATAGCTACATTAAAAAAAACCCAACTTGGTGACAAAACTATTGTGTGATTCAGGGAAACTGCTGTGAGATTGATTTTTTTTTTCTTTTTTTTTTTTCCTTTTCCCTTGTTAAGTTTACCTTGTGGTTTGAGATATTGAACAGAAAACACTTTGATAACCCAAGATTGTCCCTGTGTCTGTCCATCTTCCTGAAAAGGTAGCCTAGACATCCTGGATTTTTTTTTAGGTAGCAAAGCTAAGTGAATAAATGTGCTCCTCATAAGAATAAAGAATAGCTGATTGCATATTTTTTCCAATAAGGTAATAATGCCATTTACTAGAAGCTGAAATATAGAATCCCTAGTTCTATGGGGTTTGTAAAAAAGTAATTTATTTTTTAGTTTATTTTTTTTATTCTGAAGAGGTGTTGGGCTCTGAAATCTGTGCTTCCTAAAAGCATTGACCTTTCAGAAATAATGAACTGTCCATTCAACTAATCTTTTTAGGACTCAGGAGATAACAATGGAAGGATGATGTCAGAAATAATGAAAGATACTAGCACTAAAATATAAATAACGACTGAAGAATGATACTAGGCTTTTCTTTCTCAGAAATAATAAGAGCAGTCTAATTTACTGTTCATCATGCATGTTATGGAACTATTCTTTGCACAGGTACATCACTATTAATACACAATATTTTGGGTCTTTTGATTTGTTGTATTGTCAAGAAGACAGATCCGCTACTTTCATAAACTGGTGGAGTTCGTCTGTGCTAAACAGAGAAATGTTGATTTATGATATTTAGGGAAATGGAAAAGTGGTTGAATTCTCTCAAAGGGTGGAGATTTACATTTGTTCCATTTTCCACCTGTGAAGATGGTGTTGCCTGTCATTGCTAAATTCCTTGCTTCTTTTCAGTCTTTTTGAATTGTCAGAGGACAAAACTATTTAGAGCTGTGTCAGTTGGCTGACTACTCCTGTGAACCGTCCCTGTGAAACTGAAGGTGCCTGTCACACTTCGATTTACACTGTTATTTCCATATTAATACAAATATAACATGTCATTCTTCCTTAAACATGCTGTTATGGTCCATGACCAGAACAACCAAACGGTCCTGACTCCTGCTGCTGCTCCTGGCCCTCACTGAACTTCTAGAGGTTGCAAACAGCAATATTGTTTGCTTTGGAAAGCTGTCTTCTGAAAACAATTAAAGTTGTCTTCCTTTAATTCTGGATTTCTGTTTAACAACCAATAACTTTTGTGGAGTTAGAAAGAACTAGGGGCAGTGGGGAGGAGGAGAGAAAGAAAAACCCTTTCTTTCCCCATGGTGGAAAAAAGTGTTTTTTCTGTTTCTCAGTCAGACATTCCAGATACTGTTTCACCACTGGGAAAATGTGTATGAGTCCTTCTTAGGGGCATTAAACAACAACGTTGTTTGGATATCCATATTACTATATTTGGGCTACTTTTGCTACCTGGCAGGTGGGTAAGAAAGCCAGAAAACCTTTGAATGAGTACTTTTCAAATGTATTATAGAACACAACTGTTTCCTATAGGAAAGTGTAAATCAATTAACATATGTTTTTACTAAATTAATATAGCTTTTGAGTAGTTCAGCCGTTCTAAAAAGACTCCGAATTATAACAAGTATATGTAGTGTGAATTTTCGTGTAAGTGGTATCTTCAAACACTGAACAGGAAGAACCTACATGTAAAAAAATCAGGCATACAAGTTACTTTTTGCAGGATTATGAGTAACATCATGAAAGCTCAGCTTTAAATCTCCTGAACTCACAGACTAAGTTCAGAGAATAATAGAAGGCAGCTTTTAGCCCCATTTTTAAAATCTCTCCACTGGTATTTGTAGTGCTATTAAAATAGATGGATGGTTTTGGTCATGTTGTGAAGCCTGCTGTGATGAAAATTTGCTTTCAAACTTAGAAAATGTGTCCTTCCACAAAGTTCACAGTGCACAACTATGATATAATAAAAAGGAAGCTAAATATTTTTTATTCCCCTTTGAGAGCATGAGTAATCCCATCTGAAAGAGAAGAAGAAAAAAGAAATTACCAGTTAAAAGTCTGTAGCTAAATGTTTGCTCAAATATGTCAGCTCAGCTGACTGGTAGAACATGTTGGTGCATTTGAGAAAATTGCTGTCCAGTTTACAGTAATTGTGGGGTTTTGTTTATATTTTTCCTGTGCTCAACTATTGCTGGTCCCACTGAAATTAGACTTTAAAATCCCTCACAGTGTACTTTGGGCTTCGCTTGCTTATGGTTTAGGTTAGGTAAGTAGGTTAGTAATTCAGAGTGATTTTACTCAGTGACTTATAACAAAATTCTTATCCGTGTTTGTTCCCCAAAAGAGTATAGTGTTGGTTACATTTTGAATTCAACAAAAAAACTGTTAGTATTTATAATCCAAATTATTTCAATCATTTGAATAACAATTCATAACGTTCAGTTTTGGGTGTTTTAAGGGGTTCATTTGAACAATTAATTAAATTTGCTTCTTTGCTTCATAAGGAAACTGGGAAAATTTATTAAGAAGCAGATGCAGATTCCTGTTTCTGCATTAGTCAAGCAACTGTGTTATTGATAGCATGCAGAAGGTCAGCTTTGTCAGATTTACATATCTTTTAAGGTGTCCTTGGAAGGAAACTTTTTTTGTATGTTACTTTTAGCTACCTTTTGCAAAGTGTCTGGCGTGTGCTGAAGCATCTGTCTTTTCTTCCAGAATGTAATGATCTTCATATTTGGAACCATTATTCTCTGTGTTGATTATGGTGACAGTTGCTAAACTAAGAACACCACTAAATCAGTTGTCGAATTCCCAAGATTCTGGAGATGATGTGTGTACTGCTTGAGTGAGAGTGCCATCTCCAAAGGCAGTCGGCGTGGAGTTAAAACAAGCACTGTTTATGGATTGTAGGATAGTACAGGCTTTGGGGCCACATGGTAAAATGTTTTCAATATAGATTTTAGGTCTTAGACACTTATGTGTTCCTTATTCCTACAATCATAGAATCATAGAATGATTAGGGTTGGAAGGGACCTTAAAGATCATCAAGTTCCAACCTCCCACTAGAGCAGGTTGCTCAAAGCCACATCCAGCCTGGCCTTGAACACTTCCAGGGATGGGGCATCCACAACTTCCCTGGGCAACCTGTTCCAGTGTTTTACCACCCTCATAGTGAAAAATTTCTTCCTAATGTCTAACCTAAATTTACCCTCTTTTAGCTTATACCCATTACCCCTTGTCCTCTCACTACACTCCCCGGTAAAGAGTGCCTCCCCATCTCTCCTGTAGGCCCCTTTCAGGTACTGGAAGGCTGCTATCAAGTCCCCTCGAAGCCTTCTCTTCTCCAGGCTGAACAACCCCAACTCTCTCAAAACCTGTGCATCTCAAAACACCTTCCTCAGAAATTCCTGAGATAGGAAACTTTTATTAGCCTGTTGTGATAGGTGGGAAACCCAAAGTTAGAAGAGACAGTGGTTTGACCAAGGTAATGTAGCTACTCTGTGGGAGGAAGCAACTGAAGCAGTGTCCTAACTTTTGGCACATTCTTCCTCTTTAGTCAACTCTGTTTTACTTCATTCTGCCTAGAAAAGAGAAGAGGAAGAAAGACAAAGGGGTGAAGAACTAATAAGGCAGCAGGAAGAAATCCGAGCAAAAGAGTTGTATCTGAGCCTCAAGCAAGCTCAGCAGCATAGTCAACACAGTGATGATGACCAGGAGTGGGAAGAGCAGTGTGAGTAAAATTACCTTCACAGGATTCATGTATATCTTAAAGCAATTAAAAGAAGACTTGTAGAATGGAAAAAGAGATTGCCAAACATCTTCTACCTAAAGCAGTGCAAACAAAATGCTAAATATTTTGCAAGAAATTACCAGCTTGAACTTAAAAACAGAAGTTACTGTGAGTTTAACAATTTCTGTTTTCTTTCTGAATAAGAATCTATGTCAAAGCCTTATAGAAAATTTTTCATGTATAGTTACTGAGATCATTATTTTTTATCTGATGTGTTTAATTAACAGTTTTGGCTTAGTAATAATAGTTCTAGACACAGTTATTTCAACAGCTTGTACTCAGCTATCTCTGAAGAGGTAAAATCTGTCTTCATCTGTATTTTAATTGCTTCCATATGGTGATGGGGTCAAGCTATAATATCAGCACTGAAAGTCACTTCATTTCAAAAGAGTAAATACTTAGATTGTCACACTGAAAAAAATCCTTATGATGGTCTTACTCTATGGAGGTTCTGTTCCTTTTTTGGCAGCCCTGAAATTCTTTATTAATCATTGTGACTGATTTTAAAATACATTAGCAATGAGGAAAAGAACAAATATATTACTATATATATATATATGGATATATGTATACATACACACTGTGGGTAAGTAAAGGTCCACATTATAAGTAAATAAGATGTAACAGGTTATTGTGAATAAAATGTACATCTACTTCATCTGGAGTCTATCGTATAATTGGCTTTAGAAGTAGGAAATTTTTTTACAGTAAGAATTGTGCATTTTTGTTGGGGAAGAATATTTTTTATTTGTCACATCTATACTGTTTTGATTTCAGAAAAATGAAATCTCATGATTGGAAAGTTTTAGCTCATGTGGGGTTATTGTATTAGTTACATATAACACAAAGGTTGATCAACTAATAATAAAAATGGAGTTTTGGAGAGCTGATAGTCCATATGTGCTACATGAAATACCTCATGAAGTAGGAAAAAAGTACTGCTGTAGTGTTATTTATTTCCTGACAGAAGTAAAAGAAATGCTTGAAAATATGCAATGAGCTTATTTTATGGTTTTAGTCGTCAGCTCAGGAGTTCCTGTAGACTAATTACTGAGGTCCTGTAACCTGGGATTAACGTGAAGGTGAATTATCCTGTACAACATGAATTAAATCTATGTAAGGTACACTGGTGCCATTTTCCAAGCTCATTGCAGGCTATGCTCATTTTTGATCAATAAAACCTCCATATATTACACTGTCAATAAAGAGAAGGTAATTGTTTCCTGGAGAATTATCTAAAGCCAGGAATACATTTTTATTGGAGGGGAAGCTATAGCTTTCTGTATTCTGGGTGTTTAAGAGCAGGGAGGATTGGGGAAAAAATAGCCCTTTAGTTTTGTTGCAAATGAAGCGTTGTCAATTAGCATTGTAGTTTAGCATTTCTTTAATGGCAGATGAGGAAAGAAAATACATTTCTGACCATGTTATTAAAAAAAACAACCAACCAAAACCCCACAAAACAAAACCAAAGCAAACCAGCCTATCTTTACATTGAAATTGACAATAAAGCACAGTACTATAAAAGTTACTGAAGCCAGCTATTGTTTTCTTACTACTGCATTAGAAATGTGACTGAGATTTTAAATTGTTGTCTCAGTTTTCTCAAGGTATTCCTGGCTGAACAGGGACAGATATCAGAAATGCAACAGAAGAATTATGGGAGAAGGCAGAGAGGAAAGGAACAAGCTATGAAAATTTTTGACCGTGATTTCTGCAATGGTGTTCTTGGTCTGTCAAAACACTTTTGACTATATTGTATGCTGATGAATATAATCTACCACCAGTACTTTTTTCTTGGGTAACCTTTGGAGAATTCTGTATGCTCTGAAGGAGTTCTATCACCTTCAGTCTGTGTGCCTCAATACCTGTAGACTTGTCTGCTTGTGGTCAAAAGGGTGACCGACTGCAATAATTTCAAGGAATCTAGTCTGGCCACCAATAAGAGTGCTGCCATGGCAAAACAAAAGCTCAGCACCTTCTAGCTGGCGGCAGCACATTTGGGTTTTGCAGCCTACTATACAGTCTGTGCTGCAGTTTATGGTGTTATCAGTAATTGATTTAGCATTAAACTAACTGCAGACTAATGACTATCACATCCTTGTTTATCCTCTTATGCTTATCTCAGTGGCTCAATTTATTCCAGCTGGTTTGTGGGCTTAGAACTGTGTTCCATTAGCAAATGGGTGTGACAACTTAAGATATGAAGATGCAGTGTTTAGTGCCTTATCTGAAACCAGTTCCTGGCTGGTTTAAAGTGTGCCATGAGAGTTTGCATTGAGCTTCCTGAGGAATGCTAGTATCTTCCATTTCCTTAACTTTGCTGCAGAAGCCAGAACCTTCAGGAGAGAGGACATAACAAATATTTGGAAGTGGGAACATCCGAATTTTCTGTGGAACGAACAGGTTCACCAGATTTTCACTTCTGATTTCAGTTGCAGATTTTTTTTTCCTTTTTATGGTAATCCTTTAATTTAGTCTTCAAATATTTTTTTGGGACACTGAGAGGAAATTTAGCCAAGTCAGGCAAAGCTATCCACTTGTAATTTTTCTAAGCAATAAACAAATTCATGAATGCATAAGAGAGTTACAAGAAGATGTAATATTGACAACTTTTGTCCCTACACACCTGCAATGGAAACCCTACTGCCCACTAGGAACAGGGCCAGGAACCTTTCTGTGTTGTCTCCTTGAAGTCAGCCCTTCATGTTCAATGGTGCTGGGCGGTCAGTGAAGAGGAACAGCAGTGCTAGAGCAGGTATTGTGGAGAGCGACTCTAGCAATGATATTGATGACACTACTAATTTATTTAGTAGGTGGAATTTAGAATGTGATGAGGATTCTTCTCTCCTCATCACATTATCCCTCAGCTGTTCATTGCCAAGGCAATAAGCAAAGAGCTGCTAATATTAGTTTCTGTTGTTTGGTTCAGTTTCCTTCTGCTGTTTGCCTGATTGTGCCAAATAACAATAAAAGCACACGGAACCCGCTGTGTTAATTGAAATATATAATTTTAGTGCTTTTTAACATACTAAATGACAAATGTAGAATAGCTTGAGGAATCAGTACTAAAAAAGAAAATTACGTTGTAAGAGCAATTATACACTTTGATTTCATATAATGAATATATGTTGGGGTGTCTTAGAGGGCAGTTGTGAGTTAATATGTGGAACAAGTATATTGTTTGGTAAATGAGAAGATTAATGGTGTAAAAAACTGATTCAGAGAGTCTACTGTTCAAAGTTCTTATTCTTTGAAACTGAGAAGTCAGAACTAAGGCTAAGCTTGGATAGAGAAGAGTATATATCCTTATTAGTTCTGGACCTTTCTAAAGGCTGTTTCATTTTGTAGGTTTCTTGAGTATTCAGCAAACAATACCCTAAGTTACAGTCTCTAAGTGTGACCTCTCTTTTTGAGAGCAGAAAAGGAATCTGCAAAATATAATAGGAAGTCCTGCAGCGTAAATATTGCAATGTTCTAAATGAATATTGCAAAATGTGTTCCGTTAGTACACTTACAAACCTCTGCAAACTGCATCAAGCAGTGAAGTGCTCAGACACCATCTGACCAGCTGTACTCACCTGCAGACAAAAATTACTCCAGTAAAAAAGTAAATAGAGTTGAGTGACTTGATCTGTTCTTATGCTTTTCCTTAAGTACCCACTTTTTGGTCTCTGTTCGAAGTAGGATATCAGTATGACTCATTATAGTTTTTTTATACTGTTGTATTTTTATGTTCTTCTACAAACTATGTCTATGAATATTTTTTGTCTGAATTTTAAAGGAATTTATGCTTGGTACTTATCTTCCACAGAAATTCAAGTGAGTGAGTTTACTGGCAGGAGCATTTGATAAAGTGCTGAATTTTATAGTGAGTTGTCCCTAGTTCAGCTATGCATTAACTAAGCAAGTGCTCAACCTTAAGTATGTGCTTATGGAACTTCGATAGGTCTTGGAGTGCATTGTTGAATAGGGATGGGATTATTCATGTGCTTTCGGATAAAAAGGTTGCTGAACGGGAGCCATATTACAGAGTATTTGTGGGATGTTATTTTCCAATTATGAAAGGGAAAAATATTGTGTGATTTGTATGTGCACTCAGAAAATTTGAAGATTGACTTTGTCTATTAAATAGTCATTTTGAATTGCTCATAAACAAGCTTCAAAGAATTATTAACAAGGGTAAAGAAGCTGAAACAAAATAATTTAAAAATGAGGATGCATATTCATAGCACATGAGGTTTTTTCTGCTTTCACATAGCTCTGACTGTAACTCACAGCTCTTCAAAAGCGCAAAATCGATAATACAAAATAGCGAGTTCCTAGTCTTTCAAAAACTATATAATCAAGTTCAGCTGCAGCACAGCATGAATTAATCCTCATCTGTATCAAAGATTTGGTATTAGAACCTTTTCAGGACTGCTAGTAGAGAGTTTCCAATCCCACGTGAAAATATGAAAGGCAATCTTGCATTGTCACTTGTAAGACAGATGAGGTTAGCATAGAGGAAGAGTAGAGTCTCATAAATTGCTCAAGCAAAACACAGCAAACTGCAATTGGGACCTATGGGATCATGAGAGCTATTGCATGCACAAGCTTTGTGGTTTCTTCATTGTTGTTAGAGTATGTTCACACTGCAGGTCCAAGGTGGCTTTAAGATATTTTTTTTTTCTAGTGATGAATCGCATCATCTAATCGTAACAGCACAGACCTCAGACTGGATATTTTTGCTAGTTTACTGGGAGCATTTGGTAACCTATTTTTGGCCTGCTCTACTGCAGCTACAATCATATTGGCACCTAACCTATATAAACAGCTCAGGCATTTCTACACAAGTTACGGTGCTATTAGGGCAGAAGTGTGCTTAATTTTATGAGGGCTGAAGCAGGATGTACCTGCTGTTGGTATCACCAACGCCTGAAGAGAAAACTGGTCATGGAGGACGGTTTTATGGGACCCGGCTGAACTGTGAGCTTGAGAAATCAATCAAATTTATATTGTCCCACTCTTGTCAGTCCTGACATTATTCTGTAACATAAGAGGAAGACAAATAAAATATAAATTATTATTTGTAGTAATTCTCGATGCTAGTTACATGGACCCATAGTAATGATTCAGACATTTTTTAACAACAGAAAATATCATTCAGATATCTGTTCTCCCTACTGAAAATATTGACTTTTGAAATTAATGCATTGCACAGGGGTCATGTCAAAAGTACATTTACTGTAAAAGGACAGCCAGTCAAGAAAAGTAATCTGTTCCTACTGAAGACAGTACTAGCAGTCCTGACTACTTTTGCTTTCTTATTGTGAGAAAGGCTATGATGTGTCCTGAAATACACGTAATGCAGAATCTGTGGCTTATTCAGTCTTAAAATATTTATGCTAGATTTGATCCAGACATAAAGTTATTTCTAGTAAGATGGTTCAGAGTCAAAGAGAGAAATATGAATATTCACTAAATTCTATTGTAAAAAAAACCTGCTACAGAAATACAGATTTACCTTCAGATTTTGAGTGGCTTTCTCAAGATGGATGTTTGTGGGAGGTGTCAGTATGGGAGGACAGTTCATGTGGCACACATCATCTTGTCTGTAGTGTAATGGGAAACTTTTTAGTAGGTTCTTGATTACAATGGCTGGATGAATCTTTAGCCACTGTGCTGTTTCCAGACACCAAAACCAGTTATTGATGCCAGTGATTTTGATTATTTACCCAAGACAAAGTCCCTTGACAAGTCAGAGAGTTTTGTAAGAAACTTGGGATACCATAGGAACACAGATCCACAGTAGGAGCTGGACTAGACACCTCCTAAGTTAGAAGAATGTGAGGAAAGAGAGAGAGGTTTCTGGGAATAACTATAAAAAATGGGATAGGGAGAAAACCGTGACTCCAGTAATAAGAAATACAGATTAAAAGACACTATGCGTCCCTATGGTCAATGATACAGTTCTTCAGATATTTTAGCTGAGAAATTTCAATAAAAGTTCTTAATAATGTTAAAGAGATGTTTATGTGTGTATATATATATAAAAAATCTATATGCATACATTTAGATATCTGTGACATGCAGCCTTCCCTATCCCAAATTCTATACAGACACATATACACCTCTATGGGTATATACATATATGTAAGTACATATGGAATCATAGAATGGTTTGCGTTGGAAGGGAACTTAGAGATCATCAAATTCCAACCCGCCTGCTATGGGCAGGGACACCCTCCACTAGCCCACGTTGTTCAAAGCCTCATCCAGCCTGGCCTTGAACACCTCCAGGGGTGGGGCATCCACAGCTTCCCTGGGCAGCCTGTTCCAGTGTCTCACCACCCTCACAGTGAAAAACTTCTTCCTAATGTATAGTCTAAATCTACCCTCTTTCAGCTTATACCAATTACCCCTTGTCCTATCGCTACACTCCCTGATAAAGAGTGCCTCCCCATCTCTCCTGTAGGCCCCCTTCAGGTACTGGAAGGCTGCTATTAATTCTCCTCAGAGCCTTCTCTTCTCCAGGCTGAACAACCCCAACTCCTTCAGCCTGTCCTCATAGGGGAGGTACTCCAGCCTTCTGACCAATTTTGTGGCTGTCCTCTGGACTCTCTCCAACAGGTCCATGTCTTTTTTTATGTTGGGGGCCCCACATCCGAACACAGTACTCCAGGTGGGATCTCATGAGAGCAGAGTAGAGGGGGAGAATCACCTCCTTTGACCTGCTGCTAATGCTTCTTTTGATGCAGCCCAGGACACAGTTGGCTTTCTGAGCTGCAAGCGCACACTGTCGGCTCATGTTCAGCTTCTCATCCACCAACACCCCCAAGTCCTTCTCCTCAGAGCTGCTCTCTATCCATTCTCTGCCCAGCTTGTATTTGTGCTTGGGATTGCCTCAACCCGCGTGCAGGACCTTGCACTTGGCCTTGTTAAATTTCATGAGGTTTGCATTGGCCCACCTCTCAAGCCTGTCATGGCATCCCTTCCCTCCAGCGTGTCCACCACACCACACAGCTTGGTGTCATCAGCAAACTTGCTGAGGGTGCTCTCCATCCCACTGTCCATGTCTCCAACAAAGATGTTGAACAACACTGGTCCTGGTACTGACCCCTACGGAACACCAGTTGTCACTGGTCTCCATTTGGACATTGAGCCATTGACCGCAACTCTTTGAGTGCGGCCATCTAGCCAGTTCCTTATCCAGCAAGTGGTCCTTCCGTCAAATCCATGTCCCTCCAGCTTAGATACAAGGATGTTGTGTGGGACTGTGTCAAAGGCTTTGCACAAGTCCAGGTAGATGATGTCAGTTGCTCTTCCTCTATCCACCAGCGCTGTGGCCCTGTCATAGGCCACCAAATTTGTCAGGCACGATTTTCCCTTGGTAACCTGCTTGTTTTCCATGTGCCTTAGCATAGATTCAAGGAAGATTTGCTCCATGATCTTGCAGGCACAGAGGTGAGACTGGTGTGTGTGTATATATATGTATATATGTATATTGTATATATGTATATGTATATATATATATGTATATATGTATATGTGTGTATATATATTCGTGTATATGGATGAATAGGGAAGGCCTCATCTCATGCAAACTTTAAAAAAAATCTGAATGTTGATATTTGACAACTGGAAACTATGCTACTCCTCTCCCTTTTGTTTTATGACAAGAAATATTAAAATTTGACAGTTTCGGAAAATGTAGTTCAAGTCACTAGCGTCTCACAGTATAGACTTATTAGCTAGCTAAAATACAGTAGGAATGTCTGTTAAAAAACGTATCTGTTGCTGAGGGAAGTGGGACATGAAGATGCCTTGCCTTTTTCATTACCAGACAGCCTGTACATCAGTAGAAAATCCCAGAAAGCTCTAGGCAGTCTGCCCTCCATCTGTATACTGTGATTGTGACAAGCAATGACTGGTTTTAAATGTCTTACAGAGCTGCATTGCACTTACCTTCCTCGCTGTCTCTCGTGTTGCAAACACAAGGTCCACACTTAAAGCAGCCATTACTGAGTGGCTTTACAAAGGATAAGTCGTAGAAATTTTGTAACTAGTATACTTGAACCATTGAAGTAGCGTATTTAGATGACATTATCTACTCTTAAAAGTAATGGCCTGTAAAACAAATAATGAAACTTGTGGTTTCTGTGCTGTACTGTTATTTGTTACTGTGTTTAGCTAAAACTACAGGGTATGTAGTTAAGTGAAACTGGAATCCTGACAGTTGTGTACATGTGAAGCATCTATGATTCATTTATTATGTAATCTTTATGAGCTTTTAGTCCTGTATATCTTTCTACCTATGGTAATATTATATAACTCTAAGCTTAAAGGTCTTTCCTCTTTCCCTTATTTGTCCGGAGAGTTTTGTTTTGTTCTGTTTTACTTTGAGACTTTTATTTCTTGATTCCATTAAACCTTTTCATAAGTTGGACAAATCCATTCAAGCTTCTGCTTGCTTTAAATCAGGAGTGCAAACCAGAGGCATGCAAACAGCCTAATGAAATGCAGCTATCTGGTATTATGTCACGCATTCTTAGTCACAGGTACAATCACAGCAGAGTAAGAAATAGTGTGTGTACTTTATGAATTGGGTATGATCTACGCCAGGATAGTCATGGCAGTATTGATAATTGCTACTGGAGGCAATAGGTTGCTGCTTTAATATTTGCTTCACTGGATGTTAAAGGTTTGTTTCGAACTGGAATAATTTGCCTGCCTGAAGTTATTTGTGTCTTAAAAGAATCATCAAAATGGGACTTGAGGCACCTGAAAAGAGCTCATAGATGACAAATATTTTCAGCACAATTCTTGGTGCATTTTGAAGACAGGATTGTTAGTATGTTAGTTTTAGAATGAAGAAGCTTTACTGAAAGATGCCTGACCTGAAGTGCCCAGAGTAGCAGTCTTGTTTCAGGTTATGGAAATATGTAGGTCCCTGGTCAGTGCCATTCGTAGGTGTGTGTTAAACCTTCCAGTACAGGTTCTGGTTCTTTGTATGCAATTTCAGAGACTTAGAGTGTGAGACAACCCCATACATAGCATCAGCATGCCCTTTCTAACGGCTATTGTAACAGAAACCATTTATAGACTGCAGTTTTCAAGATGGAGACTTCTGTGACTTTAAGTACTGCAAGAAAGATCGCATATGCCTTTGAGGAAGAGTGCAACATTAAGAACAAAAAGTGTGACCTACATATTAGTTTTTATAGCTGCAAATTTGAGGAGTAGCTCCTGCAATTCTAGTTATGTGCATAGTTGCAAAGAACACAAATTTAATTTTAGGCAGTAGTTAACTTTGTTTCTTGAAACATAAAATTTGGTGTGCTGCCAGTGGAAGAGATGTCCTGAAGCAGAAATTCTCTTATTATAGCCAAAGCAAGTGTCAGATGCAGTTGCAGTGTATGGAGGTTCGGTTATTGCCAGTATTGATTGGATTATTGATAGCTCCAATCTGGCATGTTTCTGTGGTGGGCCTGTATGTGAAGCATCAGGGAAGTCATCCAGTCAGCCATCTCTTTGACAGTGCATTGTAATTTGGACATTCTGAAAATCAGATCATACAAGGAATAAAGATAGTAAGTTGTTCTATAAGGAAAGGGGTAAATGGCTGTTTGCATTTCTAAAGTCTCTCCTCCCCCCCCTTCCCATTCGTTCCACCCAGTGCGCCGCTCCAAAGCTGCAGATGAGGAAAGGAGCCACAAAGCACGCAGGGCCCGGGATGAATACCGACGACAATCGTTGCGTGCCATCCAGAAGGGAAGAGTGGCTGGCCTGAGCAATTTGTTCCAGGGGACAAGCCTGAATAACGATCAGGAGATAAAAGTGAACAACAACAGTGCAAGTCCTTTGCTGTCTCTCTCCACAGCATCCAGGTTGGTTTGTACAGGAGTGACTTTGAAGTAGTTTTCTGTTGAATTGCTCCCTCTCCAGCCCCCACCATTTCAATGAGTTCTTCTTCGGTTGCTGGAAATTCTCAGAGTCTTATTCATTTTTATTCCTTTTGTCTACTGTATTTTTTTTTATTTTTATTATTGTGGTTATATTTCTTTCTTTGTGCTCCTACTGCACCAGGTGACTACTGTAGCTGTGTAGAAACTGACACAGTAATTTTGAGATCTGGCTTCAGGCAGAAAAAATTGTGGATTTGACAAGTTTTTCAAAACTAAACTGAATTAGGGATGAATCAGTTAAAAAATGAGAATGGACTGTAGAGTCCTGGAATTCAAGGGGTTTCTTGTTTCTTTACAGAAAATATTCAAAACAGAAATAAGAAACACATATAGTTTGTTTTTTTTGGTGTGTCTAAAACTGAATTCTCACTTTTTTCCCTCATTCATGGTTACATTTCAAATTTTATGGTGAATATTTTTTCAGATCTACCCACACGTGTTCATGTAGTTTAGCGATAACTACTACATTCACTGAAGGCTTCATCACTTGACATCAACAGAGTGAATCACTAGTTTTAGTAACAGTAAGTCAAGCTAGAAGGAGGAGTCAGTGGCATATCATCAAGCAGACAACATCTACCTTTTTGCTTTTAACCCTTTCTAAAGAGCACCTTGGTGTCATGAATTGCAGAACCTTGATTGGTTTTAAGGGTTCTTGATTATCTTGCAAATTAGCTTAACGCTGTTTGGTGACTTCTGAGCTGATGTTCTAATTTTAGTAATAGTTCTCTGTAATGTTGTCTAGAAACACACAACATGAACTGGCAGCTCCATGGCAGGTGGAATAGGAAAGCTAGAAGCATGTAGCTACTCTGCTGGGCACTGTGAAGTGTATGTCTCACCAAATGAAAGTGAAATGATAGTATAAGTAGACATACCTACACTAGCTTTCATTCTATTTATCTGAAGAAGATCAGTAACGAAGATTTGGTAATTTGTGTTAGCAGTTTGAGAACCCAGAAATTCATGGGATTTCAAACGACACAGAAATCCATTGTAAAACCTCACTTCTACTACTGTTATGACAAAAGAAATTGTATGCTTAATTGGAATGCAGTCACACTTTCATTTGATATAATATACCTTAGTCCTTATTTGGGGTAGCTGGATGAATTTGCCACATATCTTACCTGATTTGCCTCCTACTAGCTAGAATAATCTAAAATGCACAGAAAGTAGTAGAAACAGTAAGGGAGGCTGTGAAACAGAGAATACAAAGGGAGCATAGGAGTTTAAACAGAACATTGTTCATATTATGCTCAATGATTTGGACACACAGCCTATTATAGCTGATTCTGATTTGGAATTTCTTGCCAGTGAAAAGGAGTATACTCATAGCATAATGTAAAATCAAAACCTTTAGTTTCCAAAAAAACTAAAATAATTTTAACAAACTTAAAAAGTTTAAAATTTCAGTGAGCTATATTGAACAGCTGTTACACTGACCATTTTGTAATTATGTATTTTGTAAATATATTAAAAATAAATATTTATATTGTCCCTTGCTTTCATACTCTGCTGATAGTCTGTATACTGTTTTCTGTAACTACTTGCCTTTCAATGCAGTAACATCTGGGAGCGTCCTTCTAGACCCTTTTCCCGAGATGTCATCGTTCGCTGGTTCAAAGAAGAGCAAATCCCCCGACGTGCTGGGTTTGAGAGGAATACCAACAGGATTGCTCAGTGGTTTCATGGTAATACATTGATCCCTCATTTCTCATATAATAGTGCTGTAAGCATATGCTCAGGAAATAAATCTTGCCAGTTTTCATAATGAAAAGAAATGTCTACTGACACTGTGAATCCTAGTGTCTCTTAAAAGAAGATTTTTTTCATCATTCCTATTATTAGCATATTGTTTTCCTTTTTTTTTCTTCTGATTAAGTAATTTGTGACTTATATCACAATTTTCAGGAATATTTTGGCCAAAATACACTTGCTGTAAAGTAACAAACTAAGCAGGAGGAATAAAACCAAGACAGGGTGAAGGAGAACTCCAAATTAAACTGGAAAATACCATAGTGATATGGCATGTGGATGACTGGTATTCAAGTTTTTGCTTTAACTGATTTGCAAGAAGGAATTGAACTCAGACATAGAAAAAGCTGAGGTACTTAATGAGTGCTTTGCCTCAGTCTTCAGCAGTGGTCAGGCTTCTCGTATCTGCCAGGACCATGAGCCTCTAGGTGAGGGTGTGGGGAGTGGTTTCTGTCCCACTGTAATGGTGGAACAAGTCCGAGTCCTCCTCATGAAATTGAACGTGTATAAGTCCATGGGACCGGATGATATCCATCCTAGGGTTCTGAAAGAGATGGCTGATGTGGTTGCTGAGCCGCTCTCCATCATATTTGAAAAATCCTGGCTGTCTGGGGAGGTCCCCGAAGACTGGAAAAA
>WKFP01015562.1:2482503-2512135 GCA_011057875.1 Pterocles orientalis | reverse complement strand
GACAGGGGAGGTTTAGGTTAGAGATTAGGAGAAAGTTTTTCACCCAAAGGGTGGTGGCACACTGGAACAGGTTGCCCGGGGAGGTCGTGGATGCCCCATCCCTGGAGGCATTCAAGGCCAGGCTGGATGTGGCTCTGAGCAGCCTGGTCTAGTGGTTGGCGGCCCTGCGCATGGCGGGGGTGTTGAAACTAGTTGATCACTATGGTCCTTTTCAACCCAGGCCATTCTATGATTCTATGATTCTATGATTCAGGTCTGTTTGGTCTCTGTTGTACTTTTTAAACCAGGGTAGCATTTTTTCTTGCTTGCTTTCTTCTGCAAACAAAAATTATTGAAATATCTTGTTTTTTGTCAGAAAGACTTGGGAGTGTATGATTTTAGGTGGTTTTCGTGAAATTGGGAAAAACAATTCCTGTTCAGATCCACTATTTGATGTCACTTCTGCTGGTGTTCCTAACATCTCTGAGGCTTTTGCTCTGTATAACTTTTGCTATGCAGCTGAATCTTTTATATCAAATTCACAGGTAAGACATACATCTAATTTTCATAAATATTATTTGTTAAACATGAGAAAAAGAATTCTGGCTTAAGAGCTGACATAACTGAGGTCCTGGAAAGACTTCAAAATTAAAGTCAAAGTTTAATATTAAAATAGTTTGTAGTTGCTGCTTTTGGTGAGTCTGATATTTCTTAGTGTTCAAAGCACTAAGGTGACCTAATCTTGTTTTCGTGATTGTCTAAGCATAGGATGGAGATGTGTGGGTGTTCTAAACTAAACCAGTCAAGGAAGATTTCTGAACAAGTTCAGCATTTCATATATTTCAGATTTCTTTTTATTATACACAAATCCTTACATGTTAAAAGACATCAGCAAGCTGATATTTTCATTGGCTTAATTAATCAAAGGCACTGAAGTCAGTCATGAATAGCTTTTAGATGCTGCATACTTCCATTTCTTACGAACAGTTATGCAGACAGGGTGTTTTGTTTTCTTACAAAAGACATTTGGTGTGGCTTATTTCTGATAGACAAACTGATTGAAATTTCATTTGTGGACATTTTTAAAAAGTGTTTTCAACCATGACATTTTTGTGTGGTCCAATGGTAAATATTTTGCCTGCTTCTGGGAAGTTCACATCCATACAACTTGACATGAGTAGTTATGAACATAATTCATGCCTTAAGTTAAGAAGGCATCTGGGCTTGAGCTGATGCCTGTGCGGTCTTTCTCCTAACTGAAGTGGTTTTTGGATTAGCCTGTTAATCACTGCAAGAATTGAGGAATTCGTGATCTTTCTTTAGTTTCTCAGATCGTGCTGTTCATATCTTAAGAAACTGTGACTATTCAATCACATTTATAAAAGTGAGCAAAGTACCTCATTTGTCCTCCTCCGACTCAAGGGGCCTGACAAATATAATTAAAATAGATTCCCAGCACAATACTCAATGGTTTTCTTTGCGGAGATCCACACGAATGCTGCTTTGGTACCTATTTGCTGTGTTAGCTGTTTTAGCTTCTGCAGCTCTGGTCAGATTCACAATAATCCTTAGTGAAAAACTCAGATGTCTTGTAACTCTTCTGGAGTGGTGGAAGCTAAACATCAGGTTGTGACAGATGCACTAGTCAGTGTTTTGTAGCGTTACGTAGTGTTTATGTTGCATTTTGTAATGTAGACAAACTTTGAGGAAAGACAAACAAAAAAGAGCAAAATATTAGTAAGTATTGACATAGTTTTAACTTCCTTTTTTTGGCAAAAAAACCCTCTTCATTGAATTGGCTTCCAATTTGGGGGTGGAGGGAGGCAGGAAAGGGGAAGGCAATGGAAAAACTTTTGATCCAGCCAATAATCTTTTTTCTATTCTGTATTTACTTCTTATTAAAGTAAAAACTGTGACTTCCATTGTACAGGTCTATTTAGGATCTTCCGTGTGGTAGTGTTTTGTATTGTATTCAGGGAACCAGGACATTATATATGTGTTTTGTGTATGAACAAAAATACAGCAGACTATGACTGACCTGTATAAGAAATTCGCGATACAAATGAAAGTCATTCTGCAAAGCCCACTGACTGACCACTTGAGCCAATGGGGCAACAGTATAATAATCATTTGGATGGGTGAGTGTTTCTGTGGAGAAAACTGTTGACTAGTATTTAGCTCTCTAGTGTCATGATGACAGATTCTTAAAACTCCAAGCATCTCTCACAATAATCAGGTCCTTCACATCCTTGAACAACTTGTGTATTTTCTTATATCCCAGCTTTAGACCATAAAATGGGAATATAATATTCTGCCTCACGTTAAGGGTTTTTTAAATTCAATGCACCAAGAGATCTATTAACAGCAGTACTGAAGAAGTAGATATTAGTTTGCTAAAGAATTACATGGTTTTGCCGAGGTCAATTTGCCAAGACCTTTGCTTACCTGCTTTGACTGTCAGGTTGTTCAGCTTTTTAGCTAAAGTTAAGTGTTAGCCAATTCACTGTCTTCAAATTGCACTATGGACATATGATATTTTTTAATTATACAGAGATAAAGCTTTGAGACAGATGCATTTGGCTGAAATAGTGAAGTCCAAATAATAACAGAAATCTGTCTTTACCCACATATATTTGGCATATTTCCCACATTAAGTCATCAAGCTGATCTCTGGATTCAGTTTTAAAATATATATCATCTAGGCCATTTTCATGATATGTGAAAAGGGTAACATACGGCATATTTGCTGTGAAGTTTTCCTTTTGTCTTCATTTGAAGAATCACTACAAAATGTTTCACTTGGAGTGGTAAAATATGTAGTAAAGAAGAGTCTTTTTCAGATCTGAGAATTTCCTTCCTTATTCACAAAGTTATTTCTTAAATGAGTGTCAGCTACAACTTCATTCATCCCTTTTTGTCTATTGAAATTATCATCAGTTATCTGAAGTCCACTAACATGTTTTTAGCTCATTTTGAATAGGCTTTACTGTTTTCTTGATTAAAAAAATGTTAAAGATATAAACTGTATCAGCTGCATTTTGGATGTAAATTCTATTGGTTTTGCTATGTTTGAGGAATAGATGCCTGCCAAAAACTAGATCAGTTACCCCTTCAATGAAGGATGATTTTTTTAAAAGTTTGTAATGAAAAAATGTTCTTTAAAATATCTATTTTAAAATGTTGTTCATAACTTAAAATCATCTTTAATCGCCCCAGAAACCATAAAATTAGGTGATCTTTGGATTGGGAAGCAATGAACCTTTTTTTTTTTTTTAAAGTGGCTTATGCTCGCTTAGTGGCCACAGTGCAATGATGCTCAGTTCCCAAACTGCTAAAATAAAGCTGAATCAGAGAAAGCAATTAAGGTGTCCCTGAGACCATTTTGGTTTGTAAGGTAATTGGTGCCTATTTCTTTTGTATAAAACCCAGGTGTTTCTTTTGTATTGTAAGAATTATGCCTTAAATTTTTTTATGAAAATTAAAAATTGGACTAAATATAGTTAAGTTCTGATCATTTTGATAACCAGGAAGTTAACAGTCATATTCTGATTTTTTACCTGCTAATGGATGAAGGTGGGCAGATTATCTATCTTACAAGGGCATCCCAATGTTGAAACAAAATGTATGAAACTTTTTTGTAAATCTGAATTTAGAACATGCTTGGTCAAGATCTCAGTTGCTGGTACATTTTGCAAGCTGGGAAGTAATTTGGTGTTTAGGATGGGAGGTCTGTCTCTCAAATGGGCTAGAAAGGGAGTCACGCTCATTGTTTTCTCCAAGTTTAACTTTGAACTGGAATTTTCTTTTCAAGTTTCTGTATGACCCATTTCAAGAAAAGGGAAAGTTGCCAACCTTCTTTATATGTTGAAGAGTTTTGTGAAATTCTATCAGAAACATTAGCAAATTTAAGCTTTCAGTTTAGTGCAGCCGTAAGACACTGGGAATAGAATTCCATATGGCAACAAAACTCGGGGCCTCTTCCTTCCACCCATTAACAAAAGGATGCTGGTGGCTGAAAGAGGTAATAATTTCCATTTGCTTGCTCTGTCTTTCATTTGTCCTTTAACCTTTCTCTTTTGCTTGAATTCTGTTTCAGCATTTTTTTCCATTCCCAGTATTTTGTCAGCTGTTATTTTTGATGGTTTTGATTTTTTTTTTTAACTTCAGATGTTTGGTTATTTGCCATTCAGAACATAGAGTGTTGTTGTTTGCAGCAGGGGCTGGTGTCTAAATATTTCCCCAGCTTTAGTTGAGACCAATATTTCATGACTGATGTTATGTATCCATAATATAAGAGCTATCCCTTGGATCTATAGTGAGTATAATATAGTATGACAAAATGAGGAATTTATTCATTGCCTGTCTGTGTGGTGGTGATATGCATGTTTGCCAAGCATCTGCTGTAGCACTATCTGATCTCTACTTGGCTTCAGGTTGAAAGGAAAGTTCAGAGGCTGATATCACAGATCAGGAAACATGAGGTAGTTGCCCTAAAGGTTGTGCCTTTAAAATGTAATTGCACTAGCATGGTTCCTATTGTGGTGAACTATTTTGCCAAGGCAAGTGAATGTGGCAGTGCAGGTACTGGCTAAGAGAGTGGCACGCCGTGAAGAAGGTGATCAGCGCGAGCTGAAGGATCAATTGAAAAATGCTGAGAGAAGCAGAAGCTGAGTAATCCCTTAGGTCAGGGGAGCCAGGGAAGACAATTTTCAGTTTAACAGGATCATGTTGCAAGTGTTTATAGATCAAGGTTTAATTTCAGATGGCTAATACTGTTTTCAAGAAGAAACATGTTTTCAAGAGGAAAATCTAGCAGACGTAAACAGTGACAGTGGTTCTGCCAATCAGATGCTTTCAGTAAAGGATTCAAGACTTAATATTTTTGAAAATCTACTAATCTTGAGTCCTTGAACAGCAGTGGCAACATGGGGCATATTGGTATAGCTGAATTGTGGGAAATATATCTTATAAAATATGGCTTGTATTGTAATATTTTCTAAGGGACACAAATGGCAGTGATTTGGTTTGAAAAACATCTACCAGTGAATACAGTGGGCTGCTTTGAACATAAAAGCAAACTTTTTCTTCTGCTCTTGAAGAAGAACCTTGCAATCATTCTAAATATGCATGTTAGGAAGAAGTGAAGCAAGTTGTAAATCCAGCAGAAGTACAATCGCCTTGAGAGTAATTATCTGTTTTCTAATTCACTAATTTATCATTACCTAGGTTTTATTTCTGTTTGAGAATGTGCACAGATAGATTTCCTGCTTAAGTAAACTGAGCCTCAAGGGTCTTGGATTTTTTTCCCCTTGTAGAATTGTTGATCGGGTACTCTGTTGGGAAAAAATAAGATGATCATGTTAAAAATCTGAATTCAATTGAGAGCTTTTCCACTGTCTTCCACAGGTCTTGAAAGATGCATCCGAAAAGCAGCTATATGCAAAGCTTGGTATCTAAAATATCTTGTGATTGGGAAACATCTGGAATGGAATCACAGAATTCCCGACTCAAACGATGAAAAAAAGTTTTCAGTTACAATGTACCTGTTCTCTTGTACACATTTTCAGGACAGCTCTGGGTCTCTAATTTGTGCAAATAAATTAAGAAGGAGAAATGTAAGATTAAAAAAAAGTTACAGAATATAAAAATTTATTTTGAACAATTCTCTGGGAAAGATTAAAAAAAAGCAAACTTTCAAGATGGTAGATTTAGGAGAGACACTGTCTACTCTCTTTATCAAGAGGGTAGATCGCTCTGTTTTCTACTCTGCCAGACTGTTCTCAGAGAGAAAGGGCTGACACAGCTGTGAATCAGCAGTTCAAATATCTGTAGATGTTGTGCTTGTGACTGCTGCAGGGATACACCCAGGTCAACACAGGCTGATAGCTGTTGTCACCTGGTTGATTGTGTGTAAAACAAGAAATGCCACCATCATTCAATATTAATCATCAGTCCTAATCCATGTGGATTTATCCAAAAACTTTTATAGGAATGAGCATTGCCTTTGCTGGGAATCTTGGCAGGAAGAAGAGACACGGAACAAGTTTGGACACCATATTACATTATGGTCTCATCACATTAACCCTATGTTAGAAAGTGGGCTGAGGCATACTGTTAGGCCTGAGTGGGGAGACTTGCACTTCTGTCACCTCTGTTGTCCCTGTCCTGTGCTTAAAAGGAGCACATTGGTTTCAAGGCTGTGTAGTCCTGTGCTTTTCATCACTGCTGAATTCAGACACAGAGTTGAATGATATTCATATCTCAATGGTTACACAGGATGAATGAGAGCCCTCATATTGTAAAGGGGTTGTTACACACTGAATGGGACAAGTCAGGCTGGAAAATCTGTGTCTAGCATTTGAAGGACTGATGATAGGTTCACTCTGGTTTTGCACCATAGCCTTTAAATAATAACACTGTTATTTTACTTTACTTTGAAATAATTATAAAGCAGTAATGTTTATAACCTACACATACAGGTTTTACTGTGGCACTATACAAGAACCATTTTGGCCTTGCAGATTTATATGTATTCTCTATATGGGTGGATTTACACTTAGAGCCATGATCATCTGTTTACTTGCTGTGAGATGGAATACTACTTTTTATATTCCCAGAACATATTCCAGTCAAACATCTACTGTACTTTCTGATGGTATTTTTCAAGGATAGTATAGAATTTGGAGTTAAGCGTTTAGATCCTTTGGTAGATTCTGGTATTCGATTACAGATGTCTCAAGTCAACTCAGTCTCTTAACATATGATAAAACCCAAATACATCGTCACCTCTGATTTGGTTCTGAGTTTCTTGCTTAAGAAATGAGAGGTCTTTTGCTGTTTTCTGAGAAATAAGACGATCCTTCATATACTAAGTAATTCCACTTAGGTCATAATGATTGTTTCAGTCTGTCAGTTCTTTCGAAGGCTTTGGAATTGTTTTTCTAGTGCCATTACAGTTTCAAAGTGTCTACACAGGCAGGTTATTAGCAAACAAAATAAATGTTTTAGACTCGTAGCTCCCCTTGGAAGGGAGCAAAGTATCAAAGTGAGGTAATGTGAGCTGTAACACACTGCAAGGAGAAAGGAAGCACAAAAGAACGTCAGGGAAATTGTAGAATGAGGCGACTGAATAATTAATGTAAATAGGCTAATTGCTAATGTGAAATGAGCTTTCTTATTCTTTTACAATACATTTTCCTTCTTGACTGCTTTTTAACTTGAAACTGTATTCTAAAGATTAGTCATGTTCTAAAGACAGAAAGCAGCAATTTTTCTGAGCAGGTATTGTAGACACTAAAAGGGAGAGATAATAAAGAACATGTGACAACAAAAGGGAAACAAGTTTGATGAAGTGTTAATGGTCTCATGGATACAAATAGGTCAGGTGCAGTGCCCATAGAGTGTACTGCTAGTCAAAGATTAAACAAAACGTAAAAAGATTAATCCTTTCAAATTCAAGCTTGTGCCAGACGACTCTTTGTATTTGTGAAGAATATGCTCCAGCTTTTTCATAGTTTCATTCCAAGTGAATTTACTAATCTCTTAATGAAAAAACATTTTGCTATTCAAAATCAAATTGCTTTACATTCTGAAGGCTTCTCGCCCCCTTTATTTAAAACACATTAAGATTTTCTTCTGTGTGCTACTATTAGAGAATGACATAGCAATTATGATTTCATTTAGCAAGCCACCATGGTAGCTTAATGTATTTACCTGTAATTTTACGTTAGTTCTGTGTTCTGTCTCCTCATTGAACCCAGGTGTCCTGTGCAGAACCTTGTTCATCTTGGATGAATTGCTGATATCCTGCTTGTTGCTAGTCCACATCTAACTGTTTATCAGCTGTGCCTCCAGCTCTTCTTCCTTTGTGTGCTTGCTTACAGTAACACGCTGTATTTTACAGGATTACGTGTATTTTTCTTCAGCTCATTCTAGACTAAGTTATATTTATTATTTTATCTGCAGTATTTTCTATTTAAAGCACAGCAAATGCTTGCAGACCCAAGGTCAGAAAATTTTACTGGTTTCCCAGCAGACGGCCTTCTTACTGGTCCTTCTGTCTTGCTATGCAAGGTATTGAAACCACAGTCCTGTTGATCCAGCCTCAAGGCAAAAGATTACAAGTTACTAGTTTGACAGCTCCTTTGAAACAATGCTATTTGCCTGCTAAGCAAACACAAGCCTCTCAAATGGTATCAGCAGGTGTGGTGTGCAGTCATGCAGAGGGGAAAGGCGTGCGACTGTGCAAAATTATGTTGCTGGTTTGGTTTAACTGCCGTTCACCCAGTTAGGACCAGATTGTGACACAAACTGCTCTCACCACAGGAGGTAAACAGCGGGAGATGACATGAAAACAAAGGGAAGAGGTTTCTGTGACCATGGGCAACTAACCTGCATGTGCAACTTCATCAGGTGATACTGGAATGGAGGCAGAATGAGGTGAAGTGTGGGAAACATAAACTTGCCTTTCCCTTGCAAAAATTAAGGGAATGACGGTTCTCTTTCCTACCTCTTGGATTTCAGAAAGGTCAGTTCTTCCTTCTTCTCCTGGCCTTTCACTGAATGGGACTGTCAAATCATAAACTTGTGAATCTTTTTAAAAGGTAAAGCTCCAAAAGAGCTGTGCAGATTATCGTGATGATTAGCATTTTCTCTGTCTGGATCATACCCTACCTCTCTATCCAAGGTTAACATCTGTAATATAACACACAATAGTTCTTAATACATGACAGAGAGGAGTCATATGTAAATTATGTATCATTCCAGGGGACATTCTGCCACTGCTGTTACCACTGCTTCTTACAATTAAACATAGCAAGGATCTTTCATGAGTGCATATGTCTCTTGTAAAATTATTCCAGTGTGCTTGACAAAAAGCTTCTTTTGTATGTGAAGTGAGCTGCAAACTTCTACAGATAATTCAATCCAAGATACAAGAAAGTAATAGTTCATTAGTGATGGGACAGAGCTCCCTCTCCTATTTTCTCTGTTAACCGTGCTGCTGTTTACAGGGTGGGGATGGAAGCTTTGAGAGCTGAATTTGTGGTAGCAACAAATCATTCTGCACGTTTGCTGTCTGTGTACTGATCCTCTTATCATGGAAATTGGAACAGTTTCATTGATGAAATTTAGCATAAATGAAAGAATGGAAATTCATTCCAGGCTTTGTATTAGAAATTAAGTAAAAAATTCTGTTTGCTTCTGTTTGTAACTTTTTCAGAACCTCAGATGAAATTGGTCCTTCTATTGAAGCCGTTTCTGCTTACAGAGTAGTGGCTTCAAACACCTACTTCACATTATCCTGCTGTGAGTTTGAGCCTAGCTGCTAGTTTACTTACCTTAAACCCAGTGTTGGTAGGAAATGAGGCAATTTTGTGGCCATTTTGTAGTGAAAACTAGGTCAAACCCCAGAGGATGTCCAAAACTCGATCATTGTAAGAGCTGCACGTGGTTATTGTACTGCTGATCATTAGGCACGAAGTTTTTACTATCCCAATGTTATTCTCGTTTGACTTTCAACAGTACTTCAGTGTCTGGCTCGTTTTATTGAGTGATTAAAGGTACCTTTTTTCCCCTGAGGAACAGTACACTAAATCAATATGTGAGAATGTTGCAAGTAGCTAGAAAGCACTGTAATTAACAGAGTTAGCTTAAAGTTCCCAAATTTAGACAAGTGTGTGAGAAGAAAAATTAGTTATCAATATTATACCTAGATTTATTTTTCTTTGATCTGGATAAAGTATAGTATCTTACAGAAAATACCACAATCAAACTGCTTTGTAGAAATCTATCTGGGAAGTGCTATTTTAATTTCAATATAGCAAAATACTCCAGACATAGCATGATTTAAATTTGTATCACTTTAATCAAGAAAAGTTTTAATGATTGATTGATTAAAAAACACATAAAAATATTTCTTCTAAGCCCACTGATGTCATCTGGAAGAATCTCTCAGGTGTAAATAGATTTCAGATTTGGCTGCTAATGTATGTCTAAAAACTATGCATTCTTAAGCCTTACACAAATGGAATATATTTAAGGAAAAAACATTCTCCTTCACCTGTGAAAAAAGCATGGAAAGCAAAGAACACAGTATATTTTCTGCTTAGTTTTCTTTTGTAACACCAGCTGTAAAATTTGAATTCCAGGGCCTCTATGTTAACAGTGGCTTTTATATTTCTTCTTCTATTGAGTGAGCTCTGCTGGCACTGATTTACTATTACAGTTGTCATTTAGGTTTATGGAAAATGTATTTTGACAGCTTCACCACCTATGAGATTGTAGTGTTCTAGGTAAGCTGTAAAATATATGCTTTTGAAGACCATCATGGGCACATATGTGCATTGTTTTCTTACTTTTTTGGATCTATTAATTTTATTATAAAAATGGGAAGGGTTAATCAGTTATTTTTGAGTGTAGCCGCATAAACATCACTTTTTATCAACTTTCTTCTGAGCATAAATCCAAAACACAGCCTCTTGCTAGCTATTATGAAGAAAGTTAACTCTGTCTCAGATTACCCAGGACAGATGTATTTTTGTCAATAACCAAGTGGTTTTTTATTATTTAAAGACAGATTGTATGTATTCAAATGCTTTTCTTCCATCTAATTCGCAATCAAGAACATTATCATTAAAGCCTACTGAAAATTTTTTATATCTTATACTCACAAATTTTTGTGGTGATTGCAGAGCCAATTGTGCTGTATAGTTGCCATTATCAGTTGATATCTGCTTGGTGTATTCGCAATAGTGTGTCCAACTATGGGCCAAACTTCTAACAATAGTCTAGGTTCTTCCTGAAATTGATAGTTTGTCCCAGGAGCATACAGCAACATTCATCTATGTCATAAGCTACAAGGAACCATACCATGGGAAGAGAGTAGCTGGAGCTTACTTCACCCTGGTGATGGTGCCATTCTTGTCCCTACCCACCCAAATGAGCTTTGGGCTGTCTTTCTAGGGCTGGTGTAGAATGGACCCTAGAATCAAAAAGTCAACTCTTGTTGCTTATGGAACTGGAAGTCCAACTAGAGGTTTAATGAGTCTTACTGGATGAAATGAAGAGTCAAAATATAACTTCCATATACTCACTTAGGAAGGAAAAGGAAATTAAAATAACATAGGTACATCAATACAAATTGGTGTCAATATAGAAAGGCCAGTGGAAAACATTACCAACTCTGGCAAATTAGCAGCTTGTTAGAGGATGTAATGTGATATTTTGTTTACTGCCATGTAACTCAATTAACTTCTAGACATTTCAGTGTCCATTCATTGGGCAAATGCTCTTACAGTGAGACCACTAAATTAATGAAGTTGTATTTATGATGCATTCCCACTATACTGAATGGCAAATCAATACCAGCATAAAACAAAGCCATTTAAATTAGCAATATACCAGGAAGACTCCCGAAGAAGTCTCTGAACATTCCTAATGCTCAAAACAATGATCAACCTAGGTATCACCTCTCTGTCATTAACAAATAGGATGACAAAGCCTTTCCCACACAGCCATGCATTTTGTATTACACTGTTCAAGACATTTGTGCACAGAAATTTGACATTTGCATAAAATTTATTAAGTCTGGACGTATGTAGAGAGAGTTGGTTTTCAGTTTACATACAAGCAGATTTTGGATGTCTAATAGTCCTTACTCATGTCAATATCTTACCTGTCTGTTTCACAGTAGTAATTATGAAGCTTGTTTTTTAGGTAGAACTGCAAATTAATTGCCTTTATAGAAAGCAATTTAAGTATTTATTAAATACTATTTCTGCTACAGACATGCTTCATAACGAAAACTATTTGGATCCATAGAAGTACCAGTGACATTTGCTAGTCTGAAGCCAGTCCAGTTGTCTTCCGTTTTATGCCATGAGCATGATCATTGTCTTCAGATGTTTTTAAAATGTGATTTCGTTCAGCACATCTCTTTTTTTTTTTTTTTTTTTTAAGTTTTATTCTAAATAAGATTAGGGTATATTTCCTGTTTGCCTGAAGCTGTAATCTATATTTTTTGTTGCTTTATATCACCCAAATAACATATGTCAACCCTCTAATAAAGACAGTAAGTTCAGTTTCTAAGTCCAGATTTGAAGTGTTGGGCTTTATCCTAATTCACCAAAACTGTGAAAAGCTTATGTATTGAAGATATTCTTAAACGTGCTTTGTTTTTGTAATGAAGAGTTTATACTGCTTTTATACAAGATATTGACAAGCTTTATGGCAATGTGGAGAATGAAAGAATGCCTGACTTGTTGTTTGTTTTTTTTTTTGCTAGGGATGAGCTTGAGAAAGCAGCACTGCTGATTTTCTCTGAGTTTTAACCATTAAAAATTGCAGGCTGTTTATAATTTGGCTTGTGACCGAACGCACTCTTTTTCCCTTCTGTTTTGGTGTGTTTTTGTGTGTGTGTGTGTGTGTGTGTGTTTCTTGGAGATGCTCTGACAAAGGCAGGAGTACCCATAAGATGTGGTGATATAGATAGGGGTGCTTTGCCTTTGTTTATCTTTTTATAGTCAATCTCTGCATCATGCAGCCTCCAGTGCAATTAACTCATGATATAAAAATCTTCTTGTTTGTTTCGCTGCTTCTCACATACCCTGATGAAAATTTCCAGTAGCTTCCTATTATCTAAGTAATTCCTTTTATTTATTTAGTAAATCCAGTGGCTATGTTTTGTATTTACAGCTGTGGCAGTAGTGGCACAGGAAAACTGCACTAGGACTGAACATTGGCATCATAGCATAATACGATTCTCAATAATTAATTACTATTATTTTTAGAACACTTTTTGACAGCTTATCTCAGTCCAGTCTGTGTGGACAAGGGCCTGTTTTTTTAATTTCCCTGTATTTTCTGTACTCAATTACACAATGGAAAAGCAGGTATAATGGGTCACAAACACTACAGAAAAAAATGACTGCTCAACATAAATGGCAAAAACTAATCAGGCTCCACCTGTTCTGCCAGTGTTTATGTTGATTTTGTTATATAACTTATTCAATATAATGTCAAAGTCACAGCCTAGACATTAAGAATTTCATGGACACTGAAATAAATAATTAATTTTCTTCTAGAAGTGGTATATTTATGATAGTGCATGCAAATTGTGGGGTAACCACAGTGGGCTTTTTTAATGAATGTGCATTATTGCTGTCTGTTCTACACATCCTTACATGCGGCCACGTTTTCAGAAGAGGGGCTGGTTACACAAAGGATCCAATCTGCCTTTGCAACCATAAATGATTTTTTGCCTAAGCATCCACATATTCGCAAATTGGAAGCATCAAAAATGTTTTACATATCAATACTGTAAGACTGTAAGTGAAACCATATATAATTAGTTTTAGCATATTACGTTTTTTTAATGTCAAAATCATTTAAGGACAGAAAGAAGCATCTTACCCCTTAAGAAACATCAATATATTAAAATGTGTAGTACAGTAGGAGAACCTAGTGCGAAAATAAATATATTGTATATTTTTTAGCATTTAATTTTTTAGGTAGTACTTATGGAATTACATGTTTCGTGAAGTATTCCACACTCCAGTCAGCAATGCTTGTCTCAGAGCTAGTAAAACATGTGTTCTGTTTTAAAGGATTGCAAAGTTTATCCTTCTCGGTAGAAGTTTTGTGATTGACTTGACTTTCCTGTTGAGATTAAACACCCACTGATTTGCAAGTTACAAGTATTTCTTCTAGCACTGCTTTTCAAAGAAAATCTTAGTGGTTAAATGTACAGACATACTTGAGTGAAGGGAGAGGAGGCAAGCTGATAAAAATCTGATGAGACATGGTTTTTTTCAAAAGCCCTCTCTGAGACTGACAGTAGTTTTAATGCTTGTAATTTTTCGTACCCATCTTTCACTTGTAGAAAGTGGGAAATAGTAACATTTACATGTACTAAGTGAGCAGTGTGTAGAGTTTTAAGTTCCAAATGCAGCTTACATGGCAAATCAGAGAACTTGCACTCAATTCTGATTCTAGTGCCTTCTGCAGTTAAAGTGTCGAGCAACGGATGATTTTGAATTGCAAATAATGTCTACTTTCATATAAATATTTATTTAAATTCATTTTTTAAATGAGCCTTTGATTCAAAGAAGAATTCCCCAACCTCACAAACTTTTCTCAGTTTGTGTGTTCAGAACTGTACCTCCCAGCTCTCCTTCACAACTATCTGTCAGCCAGTAATGGGCTCTTCAAAGCAGTGTGTCTCCAGGAATGTCATTCCTGCCAAGGCTATTTAGTAGTAGTGCTATTCCATGCACTATTCTTATCTTTGGTCCACTTATTTCCCCTGGAGCATCATCTGGAAGCGTTGTCTAAGAGTTAATTGTACAAATCCAGGAAGACGCTACCAAGAGACTGCCTTTAACTAATTCTTCTACTTTGCCTTTTTTACAGAAATGTAAAGCCAACAAAAATCTACTGTGGACTTTGTTTTCTGCAGTTGGTTTGATAAATGTTCAGTCTTCCATGTTTTATTATGTCTATGCTGCCCTCAGAAGTATTTAGGAGGAACAAGGACTTACAACGGCTGGAGTTATAAGAACATAAATAGATCGATCCCAGGAGGGCTTTTGCTCTCTCATCCTCTCCTCTCACAGATCAGCTTTCTTATCTTTTCCATTGATTTAGATCTCATTTGCATACCAGAAGATTTTTTTCCTCTCATTTTCAAATTCAGCAAAGTTTGAGGATTTAAATGAGAAGTAATAAGGTGAGTAATGTAAATAAGTGAAGTGGTTAAGAAGTGCGCACAAATGATACCCACAAGCTAGAATTTCCCTTTCTTTTTCCTCTGTTGCTTTCAAGACCAAGACCGAACAAATGTGAATATTTTCCTGCCTGGAGAAAGAATGGTGAATACTGGCCAATAACCTGAGAAACTGCCATGCTTTTCAATTTTCGCACACAGTGACTGTTGTACCAGAACAGATGTGTTTCACTTTGCTGAACCAGGATCAGAGCTTAAATCAGCTTCTTTGCTCTACAGTTTTTTTTTGTATTACACCACTGTATTATTTCTAGTCCTGTCAGGCTTCTAGTGAGGTATTTCTGTGTGCTCTACAGATTAAGCAAATTTTAATGTTTCAGAAGATACAGTAAAGTCTTAATATCTAGTTTGCATATGTCACATCACACACCTATCACAAAGTTGACTGGTAGTCTTTATACCTGGCTATCTTTTTCACACATAATAGAACAAAAATTCAATCCCATACGTGGTGTAAGGAGGTGAATACATTCTACAGGAATAATATTTGAAACAAAGTTGCCTGTCTGGATTGGTGTACTGTTTCTCAAAGCATGTTTGTTTCTTATTTAGAGTTTGCAGACATCTTCATGAATACACTGATTTTTTCATGCTATTTGCATATAACTATCTGTAACAATGTCTATGATGTTTATATATGCTCAAAAGTATTTACTGATTTTTTTTTAAACCCACTTTCTTATTTTCCAGTCATCCTACCAGCAAAGAAAAAAATAATCATTATTAAGAATATTTGTACAGTTTATGTAAGTGTGATGGGTTTGGCCTGGGCTGGGGGCCAAACCACACACCCACTCAGACAGATCTGGAACCAAAAGTGACAATCTTCCAGAGGGTCCTCACCCATATACTGCGCATGACGTGTATGTTATGGAATAGATTATTGGCCACTTTGGGTCTCAATACCAATCCTAAAATCAAATCCTGGGCTAGTAACTGGGGCTGTGCTCCCCCCCCCAGATTCTCTGGTCTGCAGAACTTGGCAGCTGCGTAAACATTACTTTTTATCAGCTTTCTTCTGACCACAAATCCAAAACACAGCCTCTTGCTACCTATTATGAAGGGTGTTAACTCTGTCTCGGCTTAACCCAGGACAATAAGCCATCTTATTTAGCTGCCTGGAACCTCCCTGTTGTTGATCTTCCAGTGACTTTACTAGAACATAGAGGCTTCCAACTTTAGTCAATGAAAACAATATAAAATTAGATTTTCTTGCCCCTAAATTTCTGTCAATTTACTGATCATACATGGTAAACTGCACACAGAGTGTAGTTTGACAGGCCACTGAAAATTGAACGATTAACTGTTCCATTTTTTAAATGAGGTTTTTTTCAGATGCTGTTCAGATGAGAAAACTCACAAAATTTAAAGGGTTGTGGCAGAGGTTTAATGCAAGTATTTCAGGTCAGATGAGACCATCTCTAAAGAAAATAAATCAAGAAAAAATATAAAATACATAATATATATGGTTTTTTATATGTGATAATTACTAATACACAAAGAGAAGAGACAGTTATGAAATCTTTGTTTTCATCCTTGCTAATACTTTCTATAAGCTGATCTGAAAGAAAGGAAAGAAAGAAACCAATACTATGCTTTGAGGAGACCTTAACAAAAACTTATAGTTTTATTATACCAGAGGTGTATTCAGGCAAGTAATGCAAACACCTATCTTTTATGTGCTGCACTGCCTGTTAGTGAATATGGTGTAAATATTTTGACAGTGAGTATAAAGGGTTTTTACAATATCTGATAGTTGAAATATAGAATGAATTTTAAAGGAGACAATTAAGGGATATATTTTCTGAAGAGTACATAGGGAATTAACTGTGAGCCACACTGGCAACCATGGATGTAGCACATCTTATTTTCTGTAAACCTGAAAGAAAATACCCATTATATCTGCATTACTCGTTTAGACAGGCTTTTCAAGGATTTCTAGGGGAGTAAGGCACCCATTTCCTTCAGAATTTGAGTAGGTTTTTAATGGCTTTAAGGAGTCTCAGCCTTAGGGAATTAAGAAAGCTCCTGAGGTCTGAGTTTTCTTTATTCTAAGAACTGCTTTATCCTGACAGAAGAGAGAGATGAATCCATAGTATTAAAAAAACAAACAACAACCCCCCCATCCCCAAAACCCCCAACCCACTGAAAAACCAAAACAGGCTTATGTATTTTCACATATGATACTTTTCCTTGGTGAATTTCTCATGTGCATGGAGGCTCAAGATATTCCTATGCACCACATAAGTCTTCAAGGAGAGCTTGTTCAGGACATGGTGCATTATCAGTATGCCCCATCCTTGTCTGAAGGGATCTTTTGACATCAGAAAAACATTATTCATCTGGGCCTTGGTTTTCTGTACCTGTCTGAACACAGCCCAGAGCACACCTTCCATACTGAGCAAAGCCTGTTGAGGAGGCAGCTGAGATTCACGGATGTGTTGTTGCCCAGTTCTGTGTATGTCATAAATGTACCAGGATGGTTACATAAGAAAGGAATGGTGAAGAATGGGTAATAGACTCCTGTTCACCTTTCTACAGCATAGATTTATCTCTGTCTTATGTGTGCTATACATTGCTCCTAAGCTTGCGCAGAAGAAAAGGTGGTGAGGCTCCCTATCCAGCATCACTTCCCTTTGCCTATGTAGCTCAGAGAGGAGGCCCCAGCCCCGTACTGACCACTGAGTACTCACATAACCTCTCTGTGGCATGCCCAGGGTATTTCAAATGTGCATTTTACCTGTTGATATCTAGATACATCCTGGCTTTTCCTACCATTGCAGTTCTAGGTAGACGGGAAGGTTTTAGTTTATTTACTCATATTTTAGGTCTTGCTTTTTGTGACCTATTGTACATTTTTTCTCTGTTATCAGCACAGAGGCCTAGAGCCCCTTACTTAGTAACATTTATGGATACTGTGCTATTTTCTAGGACTTAAATCAGATTACCAACATGCAGCGCAGCATGAAATATCTGTGTTTTCACTAGCTAAGTAGGAAAAGCTTTTCAAGTAACTTGGCCCCCCTTAGCTTTTGGGCTCTTGCCATGACACTTGTGGCCAGGTTTTGAAAACAAACAAACAAACAAACAAACAAACTACCTGAAAAACAGTCATGCTGGTTTTGTTTGATTTTTTTTTTTTTAAAAAAACCTGGCCACTTATTTTGATGCCTAAACGGGAACCCAACTTTTTTTAAGATCTAGTCCCATGTGAGTTTATCCTGCATTAACAGCAGATGGTGAATCGCTTCAACAGCTTTATTTCTATAACTAGCCAACTTTGATTTGCTCTCTTGCTTTGTTTTTCAGTCTTTATTGCTTCTATTTTGAAACAGTAGAGGCAGAACTATTGTTATCTCTCAGCCATAGCTTTTCTTGAACAATACTATTGACCTCTTCTTTCACTGTTTTTTTTTTTGTTTTGTTTTGTTGCACTATCCAAAAAAGTGTTGTAACTAACAGGAAGGAGAAGAAGAGGATGAAACCTTTTTAATAGACTGGCAGAATAGACTGTAAGAATGTGTTGTTGCAAATATCTGTGCATGCATTTATTTGCTCATGCTACTCCTGCTGGAAATGGCAGAGAAATGTCAAGGTATGACCCAGATATGTACATTATCCTTCAGCTATTTCAGTTGCAAATCAGTCCATAAAACACCATAACTGGTAACAGTGTTCTTTATATTGTATGTGGCATCAGTAGTCTCAAGGATAACATAAAGAATTAATTCTAAACATCAGAATTCTGTAAACTGTGTCCTTTCCAATGAAAAACCATAAGTATGTTCAGTCAGTTTGAGTCCACATATAGACTTGCACCTGCGGGAGAGAATTGAAAAAGTCAATCTGAGAAAACTATTGCTTTGAGTAATACAGAGACTGCTTTTGCTTGGGAGCATAAACTGTAGCTGGTCTAGTTCTCACACTGCAGGGCAGCAATCACTTCATCTTCCCTGCTTTTATACTTTTGATCTTTCTGAGTGGTTGAAGGAGCTGGATTTTTCATCTTCTCCTAGACCAAAGCTTGGTGTTAGTGTCATGCATTTGAACGTTTGTTTCAAGCCTTTACTGTTCCCACCTTATGGGATCTAAAAAAGGTGAGAATTATTCTAAACCTTAGATCTTAGCTTGTGTTTATTCCTCATGTATATCTTCCTTTGTTGTGGGCTCCAAAATCTGTGACCCCCCCCCCATTAGGTTCATAGATGAGTGTTCTTAGAAGCTGTTCTTGCACTTCGTGACTGGTTTATGGTAGTGCTGGCATGCTAACACGGGCTGTCAGCTCTTCCTAAACTATACTGGCTACAGTTGGATTAATCCCTTCTGAATTTCTTTTTACTTTTCTAATTATTTATTTCAAAACTGATTACCTTTGTTCATATTTTGGTCCCAAGTATGTTGGGTCTTCCAATTATGTAATTTTTATTATTATTATGATAATGTAGGCAGAAAAACCTATGATCTATTTTCCTCTTCTCAACCTGGAACTTTTCTGTTTTGATTAAAAATACCCAAGACTCTCAAATCTGTTCTATACAAATTTATTTTTAGGCTTTTATAGTGGTTTGTTCTGAAATTTGTTTCAACTTTTTTTCGAGGTGAGGTGTAATCTAACTTTTTACTCTCAGAATAAGTCTTGGAGGAAATTTATTTGGAAATTTTTGAAAAATATGGTTGTTTATTTCCATTTGGGAAACATTTTATTCCAAATTATATAGTTATAGTAGTATGTGTGTCTAGTTCAGTTTTTCAGTTCAAAAAAATGGGAGGGCCTGGCTGCTTAGCAAACTGATCCTTCTAACCCTTGTGCCATTTTATCACTATCTTTCAAATTACTGTTTAGATCTGGCTGTATAGTTGGACAAATAGAGTCTTTTACATTACTCGGGAGTTATCTGATAATTCCTCATAATTCCTTGTGTTTACTCATTTATTGTTTACTCTTGCTCTAGGTGTAATGTATCCGTATGACCTTAGCATGTGAATTATTCACGTAACGATTGCCAAGAATATTTGTATTCATACGGGCTTTGGTCTAATCCTATTGAAAACAAAAGAGATACTGATACTGGCTTCTCTATGTTTTGGATCCTGCTCCTAATTTTCATTGGTGACCTAAATCACGCACTTCCCTGGTTAGATGGCTTAAGTTGTATAAACAGGATGAGTCTGTCTCCTCTTCATTGATTACCTGTGAATATTCATAACTGTTCAACAAATTAATTTTGCATGAAATAAAAGGCTTTTCATAATGGTCCTGAAAGTACTTTTGGCATGAATGCTCTCATCAATATTTATTTGTAACAGTATTTGTGACGCTTTTGCTCTGTGAGTAAGACCTCATGCAGTAGAGTGTTTGAGATCAAGCTAATGAAAAACTATGAAAAGGGAAAACATCAGCTAAGCAAATACCTTCTGTTGCAGATGGACAAATTAATGCTTCTGGGCTGTGTTTGTACCTGCTGTCCCTCCAATCTTAGTCAACCTCATGGCATATATAAATGCACATACACATATTAAAAATATATTGATCATTAAGGGCCAAGTTCCCTCTGTATACTGACATTGTTATTACATGTGGTACATTAGACCACTGGTAGATTACAGCAATGGACATGATGTAACATTGTCTGTATAATAAAAAAAAATAATTTTAGAATTCTAGCATATAGTCTTGCCTTGTTGGCAAAGTTTATCAGCTTTTCTAGTTTGGGCTCGTGCTTGTTATGGCATTCTCTTAACAAATATTTATGTATGTCATCTCCTGAGTTTCACTCAAGAATGTATGTAGGATAATGCTGAGAGAAGAGTGGGAAGCTGAAGTGTCATTGCATAATATTTCAGAACAGCATTTTTTGATATTGAGGCTGCTGTAAACTTGGAAGACGGCATCAAGGTTTCTCAGCTGTGCCCACTAAATTCATAATGGACTCTGCAGTTCCCATGTGAGCTTAATATACTCTAAATGTTAAGATGTTCTTTTTCCTTTTTAGAATATTGGTGGCAATAAAAAGAACATAATTACAACAAAAATGTTAAGACTTGCCTATCATCTATAAATTGTCATGACAGGCACTGTATTTACAAATGAAGCTGTTAATTATGAACATGTCAGTTGATGATGAATATCCTGTGATTTGAAATGTCTCTTCCAAAATGTTATTCTCGTACTAAGAATCCAAAATATTAATACGTATAAGCATTGTAAAACTAGAACATTTAAAGTGGACGTGTAGATGCATGTAATGTGAGAGATGCATGCAGTGAATTTGGGAGGTAGGGGGCTAAAACTCAAGTCAGCTGATAGGGTTTCCATGCTTTCAAGAGGAGTTAATTACACCTTTGATCCCCTCCCAGTCAAAACGGTACTGCTCTTTTACAGTTTGGTATAGACAACAGTAGTTAGTATACTCTTGAGAGAAATAATTTGTCATGACAGGTAGAAGATGTGAGTTTCAATGGGGTAGCTAACGGCTGTCCTAATATGCTATTGTGTATTTGACCACATGACAAATTAAAAAGATGATGCTGATGACAGCTTGATTAATCGTGAGGTATTTATTTAAATGACTGATTTGCAAAATTGTGCTTAAGTGAAAGGATTACTGCTTTTGAGACAGTGTTGCTTTACACCAAGTGAAGATGTTGCCTTTTTTTTTTTTTTTTTAAGAGATTAACAAGAATTAGAGAGAGGGTAAAGTTAAGCATCAGTGGTTTCTTTTCCAAATAATTCCAATTAGTATCCTAACTAGCACAAATAAAAACATCGGTGTTTCTAAACCTCTTACCAGAGCCTTGGGAAACTAGTTTGTTGACTTCAGTTCAAACAATTTTAAATGTGCATGTAGGGGTTTCACAGATGTTGTTTATTTCTCTACTGTGTCTCAGGAGTGAGCAGTGACACTCTTTCTAGTTGTCTTGAGAACAGTATAATGTTTTTTTAAGGTCGGGGGAGACTTTCATTGCTGCAGTCACCACCCACTGAAGAACTGAACTAGTGAAAAATATATACTAACTGGGAGGCAGAGAGAGGGAGGAGGTGGTGGGGAGAGATGGTTTCTCATGAGCTGTTAACAGAATCAGGAGAGAAAAAGGGAAGAAAGCAGCTAGCTGATAATTTATTACACCATCTTTAGCAGAAAAGAGAATTAAAACAAGAAAGAACTTGGCCATGAGCAATGTAGCATTTCTCACCTACTCAATGATATAAAGTGCCCAGAACAAAAATAAGGTCTGGCAAAGAAGATAACATCATGTGGGAGCCTGCAGTGTTTTAGCTCTACCAGTGGGAGTTGAGAGCAGGTGAACAGATTGTTTAGCATTAAACTAATCGATGCTAAATGAATTTCATATTATATGCCTGATAGTGGTGGTCATTCAAACCCTAGAAATATCCTAAGACTCATGTTCACCATATAATACAAAACCTCCTTTTTTTTTCTTTTTTTACATCTCTGTTTTTTACAAACCCTCTATTTTCATAAGTGCTAAATTGTCTAGGCCACCTCATACCCTAGCAGGGCTGCATAACAGTTCTGACACTGCTTAGAGAAGGGGTAGTTGTAACAGCACCCAGTTCCTATTCCAAAAGTTACCAGCATGGTTTCAATCTAGAATTACAATACAAATATTGATTATTGGAATAAACGTAACATTTGATGGTGATGGAACTGTTCATCCTACCCTGTATCACTGAATCCTCTGAGCTTGTTAGTGTGTCTTATCTACATGTATTTACAGCAGAGATTTGTCAAGGAAGTAGGCATCATAATCACTAATTAAACCTTTCATTGTATATTTAAATTAGGGAAATTTGAGACAAGACTGGATTTTTGTTTTAACAAATACTGTGATTTTGGAATCAATTTCTGTGTAATTCTTAGCATGTGGCACCTGGTATTGGGATCTAGAGCTGCAGCTTCACATAATGTGCTGTATCATACTATCTTTTCATTTGAACAGAGTTTAGGAATTTTCAACAATTCATTTTGGAGTTCTTCCAATAAAACTGTTTTTAGTTCTGTGAAGAGAGGTAATTGACACTGTCGGGTGAGCAGTTGCATGCTGTTTCTAAACAGATGCATATGTTTGCATGTTTACAGCCTGTTTTGCACTTCTGATGCAAAGATGATATAATATCCTCCAGAAAAGGGAACCATGCGTCATTCAGCAGGGTATATGTATGTATGTTTCTTGGTGCTGAGAATATTTCAGTAGGCACCTCTGAGCCCCACTGAGACTGAGTCCTTGCCATGTTGTAAAAGAAATTCGTTGCCTCAAAGACAAAAACTGAAAGAAGGAGATGCTTGTCTGTCTTTCCTAACGTGGCATGGTGCTTGCTTTTAGGACCCAGATCTCCTCAGTCCCTTCTTATGTCTCCCAGAGGCATAATTTTCCCTGTGGGCCTAATTAGAACATCCCAAACTTTGGTCTTTTAGGTCCTTCTTTGTAAAAATTGGTAATCCCTGGACTATGGTTGTTATTACACTGAAACAATGTGGCTTTTCCGTATCACTAGGATGTGTAGGATTTTGCAATGACAAGCAGTTCCATTAAATATTACCTGTACTGTTTTGAGACAGTTTAGCTTCACAAAGAGTAACTCTGGAAGATGTACATACATTATTTATTGACATTTGTGCCATGTTTGCTTTCAGGATGGCCTAACTCAACATCTGTTCCTGATTAAAGTGAGCATCTGGTTATTTCACAGATAATTATGAGACATGAGCTTACTGTCCTCTAGGCCTACCAGGCAAATTGGAACCAGGCTCTCTAGGTGGATGGTAAGACCTGGTTCAGTGCTGGGTGCAATTCTGATCACACCTTTTACATGGAGTGCGGTCGGAACAGGGTTTATCTGTTGTACCCTGTTTGCTAGCAGAAGAACCTACAACTTCAGTGTTGTGTCCTAGAATCAGAAAGAAAAAAGAGAGGTGAAGGTTTCTCTGTCTCACAATAAAATGGGAAAGTTCTTGAAAGCTCTGCTTCTGTTAAACTTCACCCCTTGCTTACTCTGAAAATCTGAATTTGTGATCTTTTTTTTGCCCTGGCAAATAAGCTTGTCATACAGCAAAGGAATGAATTCACCATTAGTAGAACAACTGCTTCGCGACTAGGGTATGTGGAGAGAGTTTGTTCCCTGGTAGAGTTTGTCCAGAGAAGTAAGTTGTCTCATGGAGAAAATGACCACATGATTACAGTTGTGACCTGCAAGAAGCCCCAACTAATTTTGCCTTCTCTTCTCCTGGAGCAAGGTGCATAACTCATTAGCGCTCATTATGAATTGTAAAGACTGGCTTACTTCTGGTCAGCAAATGCAATATTAAATCTTTTCTTTGTGTTGGTACTCTGTTTAGTTCATAGCTACAGTTTTTAACTAGAGGAGACTATGACTCTAGTATTAAGCCTGAAAGGCCTCAGAAGGAAAGGACTATGATCTTTGTTTCTTGTTTACCTCTGTGTGGCAATGTTCCCTAGAAATGCAAGCCTGCAAACAAGTAATCTCACATACCCATCTCTATTGGCAGCTCTGCCAGTTGCAGGATTTGATTTCTTTATGCTCCAATTTATCTATAAGAATTTGTGGATATGTGTCTGTATGGATGTACAAAAGTGCACAAATGCTTTTTGTCCTGGCTCTTGCTTTGTGTTCCTTCCTTAGGACCTATAAAACAGTTGTAAGGCAACACAGTCAGAAATACTGCAATACAATTGCAAATATCAGCAATGTATTACAAATTCAAATTGCAATGCCAAACCATGCTAGTCTGCTAAACTATCGCTTTGACAGAATTCGTTCATCTGATTGGCCAGTTGTGTTTATGGAATTCCTTTGGAAAAGCAGTACAGGTGGGACAAAGCACTTCTTAATCATAGTTAAAAAGCGTATCCCACCAGACTCTGTAAAAATTCATAGCTATCCTTCAGAAGCAAATAGCATAAACATCTTCATAGCTCTAGCTCCTCCTATAAACAATTCAGTCCTGAGAAATTTTAACTTCACTTCTGCTCTGTATTTGTTGCATTTGATTTACTGTAACCGACTTGTTATCTGCATAACCATAGGGTTTTTTTTCTTGACAGGTATTATCAGCCGCCAGGAGGCAGAAGAGTTGTTGATGAATAAATCTGAAGGAACATTCCTGGTACGAGTCAGTGAGAAAATCTGGGGCTATGCATTGTCTTATCGCCAGCAAAGCGGGTTCAAACACTTCCTGGTTGATGCTTCGGGGGATTTCTACAGCTTCCTGGGGGTAGATCCAAACCGACATGCAACACTGACAGATCTTATTGATTTTCACAAGGTAACACTTGCTAGGTGGAGATCAATAGCTCAGTGGAATGGATTAATAATTTAAAGAGGAACCATGTAATTTGAAACCACACTGGAATGTAGAAGTAATCATACTGGGAGAAAGAATATACATATATATTCTACAGTAAGACTAGCTGTAACATTGATAATTTCTGTCTTTTGTTGCAGTGAATCAGAAGGCTTTTCCCCTTCTTTCAAATGCTCCAGCATGTATTTGTGTCACTTCTAAGCGGATTCTTATGCAATGCATGCTTTCCTGGGCTAAAAATGGACTAATAAGGGCTGACAGAGCTAACACTTTTTCAGCCTCTTTGCTGTGCAAAATTGGATTGGAAATACCATAGAAAGGTCTTTCAATGAAATTTCAGCGTTTTCTGACCTTTAATGTAAGGTCTGTAATGTGCAAAAGCAAAGGAGTTGGGGCCCTGCAGTAAAGAAGGGAACATGGGAGGGGTTCTCTTTCAGGAATGCGCTACCGGTCGTTCCTTATTATCAAAACAATCTTGCAAGAGTAATTTACTACTTGTCTTTGACTTTAGATGGGCTTGAATTACTTTGCCTCTAACTTGTGTTTCTTGTTGCCAGTCTGTGACTAAACAGTAGCGCTGTTTCTGATAGCACAGGTTGTTTTCGTCATCTAGCATTTCTTATCATCTTCATCAGTTTTCATTATGCTTTTTTCCTAGCTGCCCTTACAATTTGTCTTCATCCTCTCTTTTCTAGTTCCCTTTCCTTTTTTTTAATGCTTTTCTTACTCTTGTCTCAAAGTAAGTCTAGTAATTTTTTGCTCCTCCTTTTCTTTGCAGCTTTTAGTTTTTTTCAGTATTCAGTCTCACAGACACTAGGAAGAGTTTATTTTTCTTCTAAATTCCTTCCTCTTTTAAAACTTTCTTTTATTTCAGCTGGTTTGCAGCATCTCTTCAGTCAAACCTGCACACTATTTCTTCAGCCTTTAATCCTGACATTTCAATTGTTATTAGCAGTATGGTAGAAGTATATTATTTTGTATTTTATTGGCTTAACAGAAAGAAGTCAAGTTGCTCAGAATTTGCATTACATGAAGGAACAGAGATTATAATGTGATATCCTTCATAAAAACTTCCTAAGTAGGATTTTTAAGTTCCCAAACAAAAACAAAACAAAGCAAAAAAAATCAAGGGGAGAAAATCGCAAATTCACTCAGTTTCACTGAAAATTGTTAATTTGTTCTGAAAGTTAGAATTTGGTTGGCCTCCTCTCCCTCACCTTCTTTTTCCTATCTTAGCAACTGGCATGTGTGCACACAGAGGTGACTTTATCTTGAGATCAAATAAAAAGTTAAGACAAATGAGGTTTGCCTTAGTGTCCCCTCACAGATCTATATTAAAATTGGTCTCTTTGGCAACCACTTCAGGAGGCATCTTATCCTGTGTCTCACATGGGGTTTTTCTGAAGATTTTCTGCCTGCCCTTTCTGGTGAAGTACATTGTCAAGTGTCCCAAAGTCTTCTGGCAACCAGCTATGCAATCTGTATGTAAACAGTTGTGCTGCAGGAACACATTCTGTAGTGGCTACTGCTATATTGTTTTGAAAAGTTGCTGCTTCCTCAAGACTATTTTTGTCAAGAGTATACTTCCCCACCCCAAAAGCTGCATGGATTTCCCTTTGAGGGTTCTTTTCACTTTCAATCAGGGCTGACATAAGTGGCATCAGTACTTTTAAAAAATTGCTTATATTCTTCGTCTAAAACTGCTTCATTTTGATTTTAAAAAAATTAAGAAAATGTCACTCAAGCAACTCATCTGACAGATACAAGGAGGTGGTAACTATTAGCTGGAAGACTAAACTTCTTATGGAAGAGGGTGTGAGGGTGCACATTCTCTCTTATTACTATTTGCATTTAAATACTGTGTGGTAAGCAACAATAACATCCAAGATAATTGATAAATATGTATATATACTTCCTCATAACCTGCTCAAAAGCATTTAATTTGAGTAGTAATTTTCTGAACTTAGTCTGAAGTGATTGGGAAGGAACCACAACTGGGAGCCTGCATGTGTTCTGAAGAAATCAGGCACCAAATTTCCGTTGAATTGCAATAGAAACTAGATAAGTTTTGCAAATATTAGGACCATTTAGATCCATAACGTGGACCTAAACTTTCAGATGAAGGATTGCTATTTTAGTCAATGTAATTCTGGATTCTGGCTCATTTTGGTGCATCTATAAATCTTAAACTTCTACAAAAAATAAAAACGATCATTACTATGAGAATCAGTGCAAAGACCAAGTTCTCTACTTTTCCAGTAAGCTTTTTTTTCTGTATTCATCTTGGTAATCAATTACTGGAATGACAGACTTGGCATGTGAGTATTTAATTAATGAGAATAGGTGCTATTTGTAAAGACTGTCTTTACCCTATCAAGGTTAATATCTTTCACCTCTCTGTAATCAGTCAGAAAGCTGTTACTGTGGTGTGTGAGCACTCAATGCTAAGCTCTTGTTCAGTCTGCCTGGGGGAGCTTCTTTCATCCCAGTGACTATGGAAGTAGCATAGTAGGACTTGCATATGTCTGTTAAATCAACCCTTGAGACCATCCTTTATAGGCATGTGTGGCTGTTATTCTTAAGTAGCATGCAGCAACTTGCAGGTAGTACAAATTGTTTGATTCCACTGTTTGATGCTAGCACAAGTTATAACTACCATAAGTACAAGATAAAGCATGAAGAAAACGAATAGTTAATAGGATCCCTTTGCTGGTCTGTACTTATTTTATCATGAGGTTATTCGTAATTGCTTACCAATTACAGTGGAGTGATGCTCTTTATTGCTACTGGTTGCTTTTCTTAGAAGACTGGGAAAGGCTTAGGCATCTATGAATGATATTTTAATTGGTTTTATCTTTCTAGGAGGAAATCATCACATCATCAGGTGGGGAGCTACTACTGGAGCCGTGTGGACAGCAAAAGAATCCTCCAGACTACAGTCCTTTATTTGAATAACTGATCCAGGACTGAGAGGGATGCATTCTCAATAGCTGTAGAAATAGATAGCTACAAAAGTAAACACTGAAAAATAGTTAATAAACTTCCATAGCCACTGGTTTTGTGGCCAAAAAGTATCTTCATTAGAAGGCACAAAATATATGTTTTGCGTCTGAATCATCATCATTATTCATATTGCTAACATTTTAAACGTGAGAAGTTACTGGAAAATTGCAAATGAAGACTATTCCCAGAAATTTTTCAACGATTTGTGGGCGATTGCACTGAACACTAAGTTCCTATCTTAATTTTCTTAAAGTCTGAGATTGAAAATGCAAAATGCAGCTAGAAATATGGGTGCAAACTGTTCACAGAGTACTGTACAAAGTACCAATATTGGTGAACAGATTCTTTTTTCCAAATCAAGTTTTGTCAGTTTCTGTTGACAATCTCATTACTCAGTGGTGCACTTCTGATAACAAGAGAAGCAGTCTTAAAATGTCCTTTTGTAGGTTGTGATTGCCCAAATGGTTAGGTGTAGCTGGAAACTTGCCATTGTGCTTTTTAATTCAGGCCTACAGTGTTCACCACAGCAGACACAGGATAAGGTCATTCACGTTATATTTACAAATTCAGGCAGTCCAACAGCCTTGGAAATAATTTTTACTTCTGTACAGAAAGTAGTCAGTTTATTCTAAACTAGTTATTCTAGTGAAAGCAGTTTGATTTGCAGCAAGACCAACTCTCACTGGCCTTGTCATGTTCTCTGCTTTCTGATATGCGAGATACATGCTGGAGATACCTAGCTTTACTGTGCTTTGGGAACAGATATTTTCCTTAGCTGAGCTATTAGTGAAGGTAGGGGTGGTATATTTACCTGTAGAAAAGGTACAACTAATTACATTATCATCATGCTGTTTTTGTGTTCAAAAAGATGCACACAACACGTTCTTGGTCCATTTGTTATACACGTTAAACTCCATGAAAACAGGCCCATAGCCTGGAACTATGGAGCAGTTTTTTAATGTTTGGACTATAAAAAAATCTCATCACTGTAGTTAATTTGCTGTCCTGAAATTTGTGTCTTAGAAGTCCTTGCACTCTGGGCTGTTACACGGTGTAGGTGTAGTCCTGCATTGTTTCACTGGTGAACTTGATACTACTGAGGCAGCAGATTCATGAAATGGAGAGTTGCAGAACTGTTACTAATACCTTCCTTTGCCCCTTGCTCTATTGTGATTAATGGCTAGATAGAAACTGCTGGGTATAGAAGTGTTCTTTTCAGCTCCAAAAATTCATTTTGGCAGTGCAATATTTCAAATAACAGGGTTGTGCCAGTTTTGTGTGCAGCTGATTTATTTCAAGAGTAAAGTGGGACTTGAGGGGTATGGTTCTTGTACCTACCTATTGGTTACTCTCATAACCATGACTTTAATAGACAGTTTCTCAGTACTTTTTTCATGCGCTGTGTATTTTGAGATGTAAAGTGGACGAATTCATATGTGTTACTATGCCTATATGTTTGTGTTTGGGTTTTTTGTGGGTTTTTTTTGTTTGTTTGTTTCTTTTTTTTTTTTTTTTTTTTGGA
>WKFP01015562.1:2445554-2475478 GCA_011057875.1 Pterocles orientalis | reverse complement strand
TTTTTTTTTTTTTTTTTTTTTTTTTTTTTTTTTTTTTTTTTGTAGGAATCTCTGTACACATAGGAAAGGCACACTGAGTGTATTTCTATATGCTACTGCTTTGGGCTGTCTCTGAATTCCTGTGTGGTTGTCTTCCAGATCCCAACGTGGACTTCCCTCCTGAACCCTATGTAAAACCATTCCTCAAATAGTAGTTTCTTTTGACTCGCTGTTACCTTCTATACTTTGTCTAACCTACATGGTAAGCTATCCAGGAAAAGAAACTTGACTTGTACAAACTTATAAAACATACTATACATTTAAGGTGCTACAATAGTAATAAATACCTATCATAATAATAGCAATAAGTTTTTCATAATTAATTCTACTGGTGCATAATTCTACAGTTAGCCCACATTAAAGTCTAGATTTTTTGCATACAAACTTCATTGCTGTTCAGGAAATTTTTCTTTTGTTAACATTGCTTTTTTGTGTGATTTAATCCATCAGTGTTTGTGACCTGTGAAAAGAAAATTCTGGTGAGCTTTCCAAAGAAACTTACCTGCACAGTTTCTGTATTAGTCATTTGGGATGCTGCCTCAGGAGGTTTTAAATACTGTTAGCACCTCATAACAAAGCAAATCAGGACATAGCAAATAAGCAATGCTTACTAGCTGGAGCAGCTGTTCTTAGTGCACAGTGCTCAGATAAGAGCCAGCTGGGCTTTTCACAGCAAGTCGGCTTAGAGAGGTAGGACATTCTTTAGCTGTGTGTCTGATACCTTGAGAAACAAAGTGACCTTGCAGCTAGGTAAAGGCTCAAGGTATACTAGTGATCTTGGAATTTTGTTAAAGTGTGGTCCTCTGCAGGTCACTGGGGCTGGATTCTCAAAATGGAATGCAGCTCTGCAATTTTCTGAACATAGTAGGCCTCTAGTAGGATCTATAGTCTCCGTTAAATGAGAAGACTGGTGTGTGTGATCTGGGATCAGAATACATCTGGTACTGGCCTATACAGACATTGAACCCAGCTACTGGAATGTGAAGCTCAGCACTCACTATGCTTCAGATATGGACTCTGTGAAATGTAATGGACTAAGCTGCTTTTTTTCCAACAGAGCATTCACTAAGTGCAATCTACTTCCTCCAAACATCCCCAGTATATACCAGCTGCTTCCTCTGAGAAACTAGCTCTGCACTTAGAATCATAGAATCACAGAATCATAGAATGTTTTGGGTTGGAAAGGACCTTAAAGATCGTCAAGTTCCAACCCCTCTGCCATGGGCAGGGACACCCTCCACTAGACCACATTGCTCAAAGCCTCATCCAGCCTGGCCTTGAACACCTCCAGGGATGGGGCATCCACAGCTTCCCTGGGCAACCTGTTCTAGTTCTTCACCACCGTCATAGTGAAAAACTTCTTCCTAATGTCTAGTCTAAATCTACCCTCTTTCAGCTTATACCCATTACCCCTTGTCCTATCGCTACACTCCCGGATAAAGAGTGCCTCCCCATCTCTCCTGTAGGCCCCGTTCAGGTACTGGAAGGCTGCTATTAAGTCTCCTCGGAGCCTTCTCTTCTCCAGGCTGAACAACCCCAACTCTTTCAGCCTGTCCTCATAGGGGAGGTACTCCAGCCTTCTGACCAATTTTGTGGCTCTCCTCTGGACTCTCTCCAATAGGTCCATGTCTTTTTTATGTTGGGGGCCTCACATGTGAACACAGTACTCCAGGCTGGGTCTCACGAGAGCAGAGTAGAGGGGGAGAATCACCTCCTTTGACCTGCTGCTAATGCTTCTTTTGATGCAGCCCAGGACACGATTGGCTTTCTGTGCTGCAAGCGCACACTGTCGGCTCATGTTGAGCTTCTCATCCACCAATACCCCCAAGTCCTTCTCCTCAGAGCTGCTCTCTATCCATTCTCCGCCCAGCCTGTATTTGTGCTTGGGATTGCCTCGATCCACGTGCAGGACCTTGCACTTGGCCTTGTTAAATTTCATGAGGTTTGCATGGGCCCACCTCTCCAGCCTGTCAAGGTCCCTCTGGATGGCATCCCTTCCCTCCAGCATGTCCACCACACCACACAGCTTGGTGTCATCAGCAAACTTGCTGAGGGTGCACTTGCTCCCTCTATGTAGATATCTCAAGAACCACCTGAACCTTAGGTTATTCACAGCTGTACGTGTTCCATCACAGAACAACTGGACCCCTAATTTAAAGGAGAATGGAAAAGTACCTGTTAAAGTTAAAAAAATGTAGGTATCCATTGAGTTACCTCTGAGGCCAGAGAGCTGCACCTGGCTGCATAGGACTGAGCATCTAAAGGCAGTACTGATTAATTAAGGTGGTATTTAGACACCTAGACATCTTTGCAGGCTGGTGTTTTGCCTTTATGAACTGTAAAAAATAATAAAAAAAATAAAATGCCACCTTCTCTTTGGAAAAGGTGCTAGGTGTGCTGGAAAAGATGACATGCAATTTTCAAAGTTTTCAGAAGATTACTCAATTCATTGTACACAATTTTCTGGTACTGTTTATAGACAGAATATTGAAGAACATGTTCAATGAGGAATTCACTTTCAGAGACTGATAATAATCCAGCTACTCATTTCTAGTGACACACTTCCCAGTGATTACTTGTGTTTTGTTTAGCCAGTAAAAAGGCTTGGAAATATTAGCTCTTTAGCTTATGTATCCTCTTGTGATATAATTAATGACAGTATCATCATTTTCGCTTCAGAGCAGATTTCCTACTTTTAATTTTATAAATTTCTCTGTCTGAATTCCATCCGTTTCTCATTCTGGGTATCACCTGGCTTTAAAATAAATCCCTTGTAAATTCCCCTGCAAATGAAATTACTTGGAAAACTGCAGTTTCATCTGAGTTTTATTATGCTAATAAATGTCAGAATGTTCTAGTAAAGGAATTGCCTTTTTTTTTTTTTTTTTTTTTTTTTCCATATCCCCACAGAAACAATGAAAAATAGCCAGCCAATTGATAGAGTTACCGGGAGAGAAAAACTCAACAATACAGAACCAGAAGCAGCAGCAATAACACAGAGTGCAACTTAACAAAAATGTTGAAGGAAACAAAAGGAGATCATAGCAAGCAGAAATTAAGAAGCAGGGAAGCTTTCCTTAGTAGAGATGTGCAGCTGCTGCTAATACACTTGAGGGCTGTGGGCAAAGTACAAGTGTGGAGATGTTTTATAAGCTATGAAATGCTTCTGGTTGCCTTCCAGAAAATAAATGGACTTCGAAAAGATAACCAGTTAGTAGGAAGAATAGAAGGGAAAGCAGTGAAGCAGTAAATATGGAAAATTAAGAAAATAAGAACAGGTGGAATGTTCTCATCCCATTGTTTCAAAAGAATTTTGTTTTTTTGCTACTCTGGAAGGAAGTCTGGGCACTGCTACAGCCCTTTTGCTTTGCAAGTCTCCAAGATTTCATCTTTGAGCTAAATCTACCTTGGAGCTAGATTTTACACTCTCAGTCTGTAAGAGTTGGGCTGGTCCGTACTGCAGCCTTGAATGCTGCCTCTGTTTCATGCTATCTGAAGCTGTCCATTACTGTATAAAAAAATCTTTTTAGTGCTGCAGTTTCATTGCCTGTAGTGGCTGGCTTTATTCTGTTACCCGGTGGCCTTCATATCTTGCTTTCTGATTTGTTTTTCTGGTGGTAGCTGTTGTTGGGTCACATGAGGTGCATGTTATGGATTTTCATTATAAGATTTCTTGTCAATACTTCTTGTCAGTAAGACCACTGAGAGACCTATTATGATAATTCTGTTTCATAAAGAAAATGCTACAGCAATAAAGAAAACTTTTAAATTAACTTTTCTTCATATCTGTTTCACAGCAATAAAATGTGGCACATAAGGTCCCAAGTTTGTTTGCATGTATGTTTGTAAAATCAGCTCTTGAGGATTTATTCTTGCTTCTTCCTGGATCCACAGATGCATCTGGTCTTTTTAATTTTGTCTTCATCTGTTATTATACATAGACATCTCCAAGTTAATACTGCTCTCTTTTCTAAAAGAGAACAAAGAACAGCAAAGAAATTGACAGCAATAATGGGTGAGATTTTTCAAAGCTACTCAAAGAATGTAGATGTCAGTCTGTTACCTCTTATAAATACTGTAATTAAATAATAATGTTTTATGAGTATTTACATATGAATTTTATAAAAGAACAGTCCAGGGCAGCTATTAAGTACTAAATCCTTATTGGGCTGAACAAAAGAAAATAGCTCCTGCCTCAAGAAAAAGATATCTAAAAATTTTTTATAACACAGATTATTTTCAGATTTACCGAGTAGAAACAGTTTCCAAAGACCAGTTTCAGAATGAGAATTTCCACGAGATATCAAGGTCTTTGAATCTAATTACTGGAACTTATTTATTTGATGAGATTAGCCAAGATTAATATACTGACTACAGTAAAACAATTCAGTTTTGTACGAACTAGGGATCCACTTCTGCTCATTCTTCCCCTAGGTCCCCACAGATGTGAACAAAGAGCATTAATGGAGTTACACCACATTTCACCACAGTCTAAATTCTTCTCTTTACATAATACCACAACACAAACCTACTCTAAGGTGAAATGTGGTACTTCACAGGCAGAGAAATTATTTTGTATTAATAAATTTATTTGCATAATTTACAGGTTGATTTATTTTTCAATTATTTTCAAGGACTGACTTTCTTTTCTGTTTTATTATGCCTTTGCTTTAAGATTCCTTTTTCCTGTCTCAAGAGGATAGGTTTAGTGACCTCTGTGAAGTGATAATGTGTCCCTGGCTGGTCTATCAATTGCAGAGTGAGGTGTTTGCACTTGACCAGATGTTTGATTTGTGTTTCCTGAGATGAGTCTTTTGCATACATACTGTCTAATGATAATGGTGTGTAATTGATTTTTATAGCTAATTTCTTGCCATATAAGTGCTGTGTGAACCCTTCTCTTCAAGTATTTGTTTACTGCTAGTGATTAGTCCTGTAGCTTGTATATTTTCACTATGACCCTTAGCTAATACAAATTTTCTACATGAGCCTTCAATGAGTTTGGTTTCTTCTCTCACAATTCCTTACGGTAGTTTTAAATGGAGGTAACATAATTTTATGGTATCTTTATTAATCATCAATAAGTGACTTTTCTTATGTAGGAGAAATTACTCCAAAAGAGATAGGGTATTTAGTTTGGTTCTAATTATGTTTCTTTCTACGTGCAAATAAAACTTAGTGTGTTAATGTCTCCTTTGAAGTTTAGCTGCCACTACTCCCCTGTTCTCAGTTTTAATGAGAACTATATTTGGGAGAGGGTCATACGCTCATGAGCAATGGAGAGGAAAGAGAGGAGGTAGGACTGCCTGTCATATTCCATATAATTTTACATATAAAGGCAGTCAAAGTCTTTAATGCAGTATTTCCTGAGATGCGGTGTTTTTCCTGCTTAGCGTTCAGAGGATCTAGGCTGAGACCTATTGTCACTACTTTTCCCCTATATGACAGCAACAAGTAGGTGTTCATACTGGGTGTGAAAAGAGCCCAAATGGAGTTGAATGAGTAACATTTCAGTGCTCCAAGAATGGTACAGAAGTAGCGTAGAACAAGAACATGGTAAAAATGTTTTTCTATGTAGGGGTGTAGAGCTAGGAGTAACCACAAATTCTTGTTTGATAGAAGTTAATTTATTTAATTATACAATTGTCATTAATGGTCAATGCCTGTGATGACACAGCCAATCTTAATGCATTTCCTATTCCGCAAATTCATAGAACATTGATTGCCCCAAAGGAAAATCAGAAATACATGCCTTAGACAAGAGTTAATATGCACTATTGTATGATACTTGAGGCAGAGAATTTTAAAATGTATTATGTTTCACTATCAGGATATGGGAATTTAGAAGCTAAACACTGCTAAGCATAAAGCATAACGAACTTCAAAATGTACTTTTTATAGCATCTAAAAAGTCAAAGAAGAATAAAGCTGTCCCTGATTCTACTCCTCTCCTGTAGGAAATGCTGTCAATATGGTAAAAAGGAAAATGTCTTCTCATCTAGTAGTTTAAGCTTGATGATGGATGTAAATATTACAGCAAATCATTTCAGAGAGCTTTACACTGAACACTACTCTCCAATTAGTAGGATAGCCTGTTGCACTTCTATTTGTTCTTGGTTCTCAAACATGTCTTGCTTGTGATACCCTGATGCTAATGAGAAATAAGTTTTTACTAAGTCATTCAAATCCAACTTTCTGAAAGATGTATTAGGCTATATGTTTCATTATCATTTTTACCATTAACATTTTCTCTCAGTGAATGCCAGAAAAAAAAAATTCTAAGAGCGATGACTAAATACATGCAGTTCTGGTCTGACTGCTAGACAGAATTTTATTACCTTTTGTGTGCTGTACTCACAGCACGCTGGTTCATTCATTTTGAATTTGAGTATGCTACGTACTACACTGGAACCTATCTACATTTTCAAATAACAAAACAGTAAAGATCTGTGCATGTGACCAAACTGTGCTGTGGGATGAAAATGTTCACCTCATTCCAGTGCTGAGTCCTGACAGCATCCACTGCAGTTCATGTGGCAATCCTTGGTTGATAAATATGAGAATTATTTAGAAGGACTGCCTGTCAGAGTCAGTTTTCACTTCCCCCAGAAAGAAATTGAGCTACTCTAAAATCTTCCATTGACAGATTTTAATGGAGAAATGTTCTGTTTTCAAAATGCAAATCTTCACAAATATGTTTCAATTTTTAGAGTAAAAAAGATTAAAAGTAGCAAAGTCATTTTTAATTGCAGAAAGTATGAAAAGTATGCACAAATTTAATACAAAAATCTATTTTTTTATTTAGCCCTGAGTGAGAATGTGCTGCATTAGGCTCCAAAGTCAATACAGATATTCAATATTTTTGACATTTCATTAGGCATCCATTCTCTCCCTTAATGCTAGTTTCCTTTTAAGGGACAATGAAAATACCCAGGGAACAGTTATTCAGAATGTCAAACCCATTAAATATCTGATTTGACAACTGAAATAAATTTATGAAGGTTTAAATAAGACCCCAGATAATGTTTTCTCCAGGAAAAAAACAAGCTAACAAGGTGGGTGAGTTAATAAAAAGACTCGATGTATATTGTTCACAAATTTGAATATTTTGTGTTACATGCTTGGATCCTTACAGTATGATTTCCATTTATATACTACTAAAAACTATGAGCATGGAAAAATAATTAATTTAAATGGAATAATAAATAACATAACAGAAGTTAAGTCTGCTATTCCAGTTTCTCTGAAAAAAGGGCTAATTCTGTCAACCCTATGGTTATGGAAAAGACTAAGCCTGTTAATAAACTTTCACAAGAAAAAGATTCTAATTTTCCAGGTTGTCATTGTGACTAGTCGAAACAGAAATCTCCTACTGGAAGCAAGTCTCTGATTAATAAATACAAAGTTCTGGCTACATGTTCAAATACTAAACAGAAACATTTGCAATGATCCAGTTGCATGCAATGAGAAACATCCCACAGCCATTGTCATGTGGCAAAAATGAGTGACTTGGACTCCAGTTGTTCACCTTAAGCTAGCCTAGAAACTTTCAGAGTTCCAGCTCACTGCGCTATCTGCTCCTCTGCCAAAAATCACTGGTTATTTGAGGATGTGTGGGGTCAGGAGAGAGTGTGTAAGCTTTTGAAACCTTGAAGTATTTCCATGACAGGAAAAAAATACTTCGACATCCCTACCCTAGATAAAAGCTTGCAAAAGGAAAAAAGGAAGTTATGTGAAACTGTTGCAGACATCTTTTTCCCATTGGTGGGTAGACATTTAGACAATTTGTTGAAGTCAACTAGGAGTAAGTGGGGAATAAGGATTTCACAGCCGGGTCATTTTTTATTCATTCTGTTCTACAGCATCACACATACAGATGTTCAGCTATCCCATCTGTTCTCTAAAGTTGTTCAAAATCCAATGGACTAAAAATATTCTGTCTGCCAAGGAGACAGTCAAGGTGATTTGAAAAGGCTCGGATGCTTTTACTTTGGGCCACGGTCTGCGGATAAATTAAGAGGAATCAGGGCTTTTTTTTTTTTTTTTTTTTTTTTTTTTTTTTTCTTCCTCCCCCAGACTTTATTAATAGTGAACCAAATTCACAACAACCAAGGAGAAACATGCCTGCTGGCTAATATTCTGTTTGCAATACTATGTCTGCACCTGCCCATAGTGCTAGAATTCGTTTCAAGTCACATTTTAGTAACTGATGATCACTTGCCATATCCCTTTATAAAGCTTTTTTATCAATGTCTTTGGTGGTTCATTCTGTATCAGCAGCAAATCAATGAAATTTTAATGGAACAGAGTGCTCTACTTGAGACTGAATTAATGTTGCTTTACTTGTTTCAATATCAAGTGAAGTTTTCAAAGTCTAGAAGGATAATAGCTTTTCATTTTTTTTTTCCTTGATAGCTTTGTTTCTGCACAATGGTGGCATCCTTGTGGTCAGCTGTAATAAAGATTAAATGCATTAATGAACTAATTTGACATTAGCAGTGTGCTGTGAGAGACAGTGGAAAAAGGTGGGGTTTGAAGCTGAGGGCTGGATCCTTGTGAATGTGGCTCCTGGGTGGCTTAGACCGTCCTTGCACTTGAACCTTCCCACAGTCTTGTGGCACTTTATAGGCTCCTGCACGATCTTTAGAACAGTTCGGTATCGGGCGCTAAAACTGCTCTCTTGGAGGAGAGAAGCACCCGCGTGGCCCGGCCCCGCCTGCTCTCGGCTGAGGCTCCATCAGCTGCAAATCGCGGGACAGCAAGAGGCGATGGTGCCCGCAGGTGTCAGCGGGATGACAAGAGTGTTTTGAAAAACACCGCTTTATGCCGGCCTTTCCAAAACAGGAGTGTTAGACTTTGCTCTTCAAATCTGGCAATTTGTATCCATTCTAAAAACAAACAAAAATCCTTTTACAAGTAAGAGAAAAATTGAGATAAGCATCAAACAAACAATGCTTCATGTTTTGCATTGGATAAAATGAATCGAATTGCTCTAAATTCACCTGAACCGATGTGGGTTTGTCGCCTGGCTTTGCTTTTGTCACCGGTTTTGATAGACTTCCCGCTTTTTCTCCTCCTACTTCCCTGCCCTGTCTCTCAGCGCAGCAGCTGGATGCAGGAACACTCCCTGGCTCAGCTTTGTCACCGTGTGGGTTTGGGATACGGGGTGGTGCAGCCCTGCTGGGGTGGCCAGAGGAGCTGACAGCTGCACCAGCTGCAGAGGAGAACATGGGGTGGAGCAGACACCGCATAGTTTGCTCATCAGTGCTCCAAGGAGGAGGCTCGGAGGTTAAGGGCTTAATTTTGCAGTTTTACTGCAGAAAACTTTCAATAGCAGTTTTCATCTGCCAAAACCCTCCTATTTACTGTGTCCTATCCAAACCAGGCCCCAGAATGCACACCTGATAAAAAACATTTTACATGGATTGATTTATCTCAGGTTGAACATAGCAGATAATTTACGGATTGACAAGATAAAACTGTCAGTAGGAAGTACACGGGGGAACACTGAACTATCCTGCTTTCTGGAGAGGACTTACTCACTTGTCCTGCTTGTGGCTGGATGATAGAAATGGGAAGGCCATAAGGAAGGAAGCTACCATATTGCCCACAAAGACAACGGGAAGGAACCCTCTTCTCCAAAAATATTCACTTGATGGAGGCAGACTGGTAGGTAAAATATATTTTTTTTGTTCTTGTTTGGCTTAGCTTCCCAAAATTGCCAGGGTAATGGTGGTAGAATGGAGGAGAGATGTTGACTGATTTTTGAAACAGGAACAGTGACTGCTAAGGAGGTTAGCATCCACTGTCCCAATTTGTTAACCAAGCCCAAGGTTCAAATCTGATCTAGGAAGAGTCTAAAGGAAAAAAATATCCAACATGTTTGTATCTCTGTGAATCACTAGGAGAAAATCAAATATTGGTTCAGTATTGAGGATATTTACAAGAATGTAAATATTTTCCCATGTTTCCAATGGGTATTGGATCAAGTCTTGAATGCAGGAGGAGATAAATCTGACTTCTCACCTTCACAGTCAGAGCTGGAATACACATTATCAAAGCAGCTTGTATTTCCCTTAATGGAACTGTTTCTAGTCAATGAAAGAAAGTGTATCTGTCTCTGAAATTGTAAATTTAAGTCTTATCAGTAACACCTTTCTCCATACAGCACTAAATGCAATTTCAGATACAGGACAGTGAAAACTGTCTGAAGACTCAGAAATGTCAAAATAAGAGATATCTAAAGTAGAATTGTTGTGGTAAAGAAAACAATAGCAAACAGCTATGTTCTGGTTGATTTGATCTGCTTTGATACAGTCTATAACATTTCAAAAGCTGGGACTATTCAATACATACTGAAATAATGTTTAGTAATATAATGTAATAAAGCTTTTGCATAACAGGAAACGTTGTAAGTAGCTACCAAGAATACAATGATGCCTGTTTTTCACAATGAAATTATTCTGTTTTGATTTCTTTTTCTAAAGTATTGTCAATATGCAACTTAGTCACCACACATTCTGGAGGACCATAGCTGGCTAATTTATTGGTCCAAATTTTCAAATCTGTCTTTGTATTGTTATAAATTTCTTTCAGATTGTGTGTAATAGAGCTACAGAGGTGGTTTTGTTGTTTTTTTGTCTGTTTGGTTTTTTTTTGTTTAAAAAACTATTTGATGGGATACCAGAGGATTTGTTGAAGGCTTTATTTTAGCTTAGACAGCTAGAGTTTCTTCTTTAAACTTCATATTTTATAGTGACAACTGTTGTTACATGTCTGGTAAAACACTACGAGTTCTGTAACAGATATGACTGATAAAGTGTCTGGGGTGTCGGGAGGTATATAAGTAAGAAAAAAAAAAAAAGCAGCTGTCTTCTAACCAAAGAATGCAAGGAAATAACTTGTCACCATTGACAGCAGGAAAATTAATAAATATTGCAATAGATAAATGTCTAAGCAGTGAATTTATATTAGTATCTGAGCGATGTCCTGTCTCAGGAAGGCTAGTAGACCAGTGTTATTAACTTCCTTGATGGAGATCTTTCCTTTTAGACATTGAATTTGTGGTGTGAAATCAACATCTTGTTTATTGGTTTTCTTGTATTCTTTTACTTCCCAAAGGATATGCACAGTATTGCGTTATGATAAGTCTAAAAAAAAAATGTCTTAGTTATATGTCCAGAGCTAGGCTCCAAAATTCACGTTTCAGTACCACAATAGGATTGGCCAAACTGAAAAGTCTCAGATATTCTACATAACTTTGTATGTACAATGTATGTTCATCATATTGGAAAAATTATAATTCAATATAGATCTAAAATAGTAAGTTTGGAGCCTATGTTGGGGCACATAAAGTTCTGACAGTTCTTGTCAATCTGTTTAGACAACCATTATGAGAGTTCCCCCATCAATAGTAATCATAAGGCTATAAAAGGTGCCCATGGATCATGCTCTCTGGGACAATAAACAGCTGATTGTAGCACAATTCAGCTTAAGAATGTGTTCAGTGTTTCTACTTGATTCTTCATGTTGTTCACTTGGTCCAGGATCTTTTGCTTCTTTTCAGAGATACAGATATTTTCTCCTTTTTGATTACTCCCTCCTGCTGCTTTTTTTTTTTTTTTTTTTTTTTTTTTTTATTTTTTTATTTTTTTTTTTTTTTTTTTTTTTTTAAACTCTCTAGTGTTTGCTGGTAAATTGTGGTCACTTGGGGGCACTATTATAGTGTACTTGAAGCATTCCTTTGGCAACTGTGTCAGAATAATTATTGTAGAGAAGTTATTGTCGAAAAAGTAGAGAAGGAAAACTCAGACAAACAATTTAGTTAAACAGAGGAAAACCATTCCAGGCAAACTGAATTCATTCTGGTTTTATACGTAACAATACCAGAACACTTTAGGTTTAAGAAATGCTCGGTGCCTCCACTTCCAGTCTCCCTTCAGCCTCTCCTAAGTTTCTGAGCCATACTAGTTTTGAACTGAGTGCTAAAAGAATGCTCTGTTAGTGCCTGCCTGATCCAAAACTCCTGGAAATCCATGCTTTATCTTAATTTTACAACTTGTTAAATGTTTGGTACAAGAAGATACATAAAGAATGGGAAGTCTCAAAAGAAGACCTTTCTAGGAATAAACATGATGCACCCCAAAGACCTGAATTCCATGAAGACATTTCAGATGAGTGTCTGAACTCTTGTGCTTCATATCAAAGTGTCTGAACTTTTTGAGAACAACCAATCTCTAATGAAAATGTCCTTATGTATTTTTTAATCTATCCTGCTACTTTGGATGATAAGTCCTTTAATAACTCTTCAGAGTACATCAAAATGTCACGCTGTATTGAACACCATCTTTTTTCCCTCTGGATTCTAGCTTAAAAGTGAATGCTGTACAGCAGGAGATCATTTTGGATTACAGAACAACTTCTCAAAATGTCACTGGTAAATAGTCAGCAAATCCCTCATTAGCAATAAAATGGCACTGATATTCAGTAAAAAAGCCATTCGTAATACTTTCAAATCCATATCCTCACAAGCCTTTTATCTTGTAGCAATCCCACCAGCACCAAGCAAAATACGGTTTAATGCGAGAGGGATATTCAGTTTTTCTTCATGCCTAATGAACTTGAGTAAAGGTTTTAGAAACTTTTACTGGATGAGGGACTTTTTAAATAGTGTTTTAAATGAAACCATTTAAAGATGTTTTTAATTCCCCATCTTTCATCACTGTGATAAATACAAAATCGTCTAGTATATGTCTAGATACCGTTCATTTTCTGAATAGCAGTCTATTATTGTTTATGGAACTGCTTTGTACTGAATAGTAGCTTGAATGTCACTAAATTAATCTTGGTGAGGGTTTTGGTCTCTGACTTGTGTTTTTTTGCCTTTTCGTTTACACATAATCCTTGAAAGTTCTCAATCTTGCATGAAGTGAAAAAAACATCTTTCTAGTGTTACTTGTGTGTAAATTATAACTCACTAGGTCTAAAGCCAGTATTTCTTTGATGTAAGTCAACTGTTACACCCCCATTGACTCAATTGTCAGAAGAGTTAGACCCGTATGAGAAGCAGAGAAATCAAACAAGTCGGTGGAAAAAGTACTATTAAAATTTTATACTGTCAGAGAAAATGAGGTGATGCCCAAGACAAACAGTGTGAGCATAATGACAGACATTGGTGGTGAATTGAAGAGTGCAAGGCTGTTTAACTGTAATGCTGGGCTTTCAGCACCACATTGCTATACAGTTTGTCTTGGTTGTGTAGATTTTAAGACTGAGAGGATGAATTCTACTCTATACTTTTGACTCACTTGCTGAGGTTTCTGACTGGCAATTAGGTAGCTGTTTACTGGGAATCCTTTTAATGTAAGGCACCTCATTTTACATTGACTTAGTTAACTCATCAACAAACTGAGCTGTCCTTGAATAAGTGACTCACAGGGGCAAGTCTAGGTATCTGTTTGCAAGTTTCTAGACAGTCAATCATATGTGAAGTATTAGGAGAGCTTGTAAAATATAACACACAAATAAATAAGTTTACCAGGAGAAAAGTGGATCTGTAAAATTTTTGGCAAAATAATAACAATGAAAATGATCTTGTAAAATACATCTTCTACATCTTTGATATTGTTGCTTACATGTAAACATTCTTACAGTAACATGCAGTACTAGGTCTTCAGATAGAGATATTTTTGAAAGCAAACAGCTTTCAAATTTTTGAATCACAATTGGCTAGATTTGACTTCCAGAGATGATCCAGTCTGAGTAAAAAAGTGTCATAAATGCATATCAAAGTTGTTTTCAAATACCAAACCATTTTAAAATCATATTAATGAATAGCAGCTAAGTTTGAAACATGTATTTTTTATAACATATACTCACATGCTCATAATAAAAGTTTGTAGACCTCTGGCTGACTTCACTAAAGCCTGGACTGCTTGCATAGCTTTTCTTTGTCAAACTTATGGTTCCTGAAAAAAATTCATGATTCTTTCTCCAGCTTCTTTTTTTCCTTCTAAACTGCCAACTGTGGTCCAAAATTGAACAGTCAGCAATGCTGATGACAGTTAGTGGATTGCATAGTTGAATCTCAAAGCACTTTCTGCTAGGAATACGGATTAGACTGCTCCAGTGGTGTGCCTCATTTAACACTCGAGCAGAGCTGGAAACAGCTAGGGTTGAACTTACTTGAGTAACTCCACTTAAAAAGGAGAGAGAGCATACAAGCTCCAGAGGATGATCTAGACACAGTTCAGGATGTAGAAAGCCGAGCTTTGAGGTGTAAAAACATGTCTCTAATGCTTGGTGGTCATCACAACAGTCCCCCTACAGTAAAAGCAAGTAATTGCGTGTCAGGCCATTTCCATAGTCTATGCCTTGGGTATTATGACTCTAAAGAACATAATCCTCAGTTTCCATTCTTTCTCTACATGAGGATTTAGATTATTTTATTCCCTTGACATTGTCTAGTCCTCTTGTCCTACAAGAGAAGAATTCAGCCCTGTTCAGACGACTGGCACACAGCCAACACAGATCTTAAATACTTCTTTTGAAGCTCTCAAGCTGCTGTGCAGTGCGAGTTGGTATACTGGGAAAACGGTAATGGTGTCTTGCCATGAAAACTGTGATTCCACAACCTGTAGAACAAGGCAGTTGGATGTGGGCTGGAGACAGAATTGGAAAGAGCGTTTTCTATGTGATGAGCTATATTCCAGTGAAGGTCCACCACAGCAATAAGGTAGTGACGGAACAACTTCAAGCCAAACACTAAATACTTCATACAAAATGTTTGCTTTGCTGGAAGGGTTTTTTTAATGTTACCCAAACAGTACATCAAGTTTGTGGAAAGGTATGCACTGCCTGAGGAAGAGAAAGGTTATTAAAACCCCATTGAAATTTACGTAAAGAGAAGGGCTTTAAAAGAACTGACTCCCTTGGAAACCCACTGTATCAAATTTATTTCCTTTTGAGCCTAGTGTACAGAATCTGAAAATAAGAATATAGTCTAGATAGTCTTATTCACACAGATATGAGTGAAGACTTTTGCTTTGCATATTCCTGCTGCAAGCAGATGTGAATGTATTCCTCCTGTGTTCAGAGATCTGAAGTCAGTGAGCATAATGCTCAGTCAAATGAATAATCCCTGAACTGAGTGAGTGTATATTAACTCAGGTCTGACACTGCGCAAATCATTAAGCCTAGCTTATCACTTTTGGTGCTCAGCTTGGTGATCATCTGTAACTCATAATGCTGGAGTCAGGAAACTCCTGGTGGACCAAAGTTGAAGAAAGAAGAAAAGGGAAAGACATTTTGCCAGAGTTGTTCCATTTTACTTTCTCTTCCTTTTTTTTTTAAAGTGCATTAACATGCTTCTTGATTTTGTTCAACTTGCATAATTCAACAGTGATAATTATTCTCAACCACATTTCTTGTAAGCTTTAGCCTTCTAAAAACATTTTTGTGTATGATAGTATTTATTCCAATGTTCAAGAGGTTTAGTTTAGTCACTAGAACAAGCCCGCTGAACTGGGATCATTCTTCTCACACCATCCCAGTACTTTGGCTAGTTACCACATCTTTTAAAACATTATTTTATTGAACCAGCTTACCAAATCATTTTTTTTTCACATTTGTTCTTGGTATAATAGAAGATCTTTGAGTGACTGTAGCATCCCCTTGTAGATGGCTTAGTTTTGTAAAATATATACATTGGAACAGACCCTTTCTCCTTATAAGGTAGGGGAAACCCTGCTGCCAAGATTTGATAAGGGTGCATAACTCGTAAATATATAAAGAGAGTAGTTTTAACAGGCATGGAGTCAAGGAAGTTGCATTGTGGTTTTGTCTGGACATTCACAACTAAACCTTTCTTAGGGTTTGGCAGACGCAGCAACCTTAAAAAGCTTCAAATCATGCTAAAATTGGAACAGACATAAAATCCTCCTTAGCTGGTGTGTCACTGAGTACTGAAATGTCAGTGAGTTCACTTTCTTGTTGTCCTTCTACTTGGGAGATCAGCAGACAACACACTCTCCTAAAATAAATATTTTAATAGTATTTGGTACTTGGGCTTGTGTGTGGTTTTATGCTTTTGAAATTAAAGCCAGAGAACAAGACAAAAAAAAAAAAAAGCAGCCATTTATGAGCTAGGATGATTCTATGCTCTTCCAAGAAATCTAACAGACAGGGCAGATCATCTTGGTAGACAGTACTCTGCAGTTCATACATTTGTATCTCAGCGTATATTTCAAGCACAGTCTTGTCTGGGAACATACCACAGCTCCACTTTTCAAATATGATGAGTAGTTTTGCATTGTGTTGTTTTGTTAGAGACATTTTGTAAGTTTTTATATTTGCTAGTGCTTTGCAGAACAAATACTTTTAAGGGAACTCAGGCTAAAAATTGAGGCATCCAAAATAATTGGTCATTTTGAACAATCTTTCTTTCCTTGTTATTTTATAAGATGCTTCTGAACAGTTCTTGATTAGAGCTTCTAAGGGAAATTGAGGGTCTGGAATATGGTTATCAACAAGAATGCTCAATTGGTGGTCTCCATTTTGTTGGATACTGTTTTACATATGTTATATGTGGTACATAGATGCAATGCTGTAAGCTAACTCGATCAAGAAAGTCTAGCTCCTATCTGTCCCACCACCACCTTTTTGAGAAGATAGGGGAATGTGTTGCCAAAACAGTAAATGCTGCTCCTGATCCAAGGATGTGTAGAGAAGTGGTGGTTTGTGCGGAAACAGAAATGCATTTGCCTACAAAGGAGAGGAATAAGAAATACCTCAACCCTTTTGGCTGACTCACCTTCAAGTGGATGTGGGGCATTTTGACGATCACAGCTGTGAGAGCTTTGGTACTTAGATGAGAGGGATGATAAGTGCCATTTTGCCCCACCAGTCCATTGGTATCTCCATTGGTTAATGCAAATTTAGGACCTCTCCTCATTCTCTCTCCACTTTGATGGGAATGTATGGGAAACTTCAGTGCAAGCTAAAAAGCCTTATAGGCTGAAAGCAAGTGGAAAGAAAATCGATCCCTGGTAGCAAGTCCCTAGATAGTAATTCATCAAAGAGTCTGGCTAAAGTCCTTGTCCCTTTTTCATGATTTGTTTCTACTACTTCCTCTCTTTTACATTATCATTCTGAAGACCTGTCTTTCAACTGTGTAAGCTTTCAAGGTCTCCAGGTAAGTGTCCTTAGGAAACTTTTTTTTTTTTTCCCAAGACTACGATGAACTAAAAATATTATTTTTCTTTTGATATCTCAAATTCATTTCAGTATTTGAAGGTTTCATTAAAGATGTAAAAGAAGATTACCCAGAGTTTCACAATTGTAATGACTATTGAAAATAGTAAACTCCATGAAACCATTGAGAACTGGCTTAAAACAGGAACTTGAATTTCAGTCTCCTACATCAGGTTGCTGCTTTAATAATTAGCCTGGTTTTTTACTATCTTGGATAAAAGCGCTTTTTTTTTTTTTCCTGTTCCTTCCTTCTTTTTCTTTACTTCTGTATTCAGAGAAAATGAATTTGTGCAATTGACTCATCTTCCTAATGTACCTTGTAGCCTTCTGGCTGTGCTACCAACACTGGATGAAAAAATCAGAAATAGATTTGTTGTTTCTGTGGGGGTTGTTTTTGTGTTTGTATTTTGATATGTTCTGCTAACTTTCTCCCACAACTTGAGCAAGAGATGCCTGAGAAAAACTGGGCTCCTCAAGTTAATCAAGGAAGGATGGTTGGCAATAGAGGGTGAAGACAGTGATTCATTATGTGGTCAGGAGAAGACAGGTGTCTAAGTTTGTGTGCTTATTTGTATCTCTTAAGAGAATAGTTGCAGATATTGCTAAGCAGCCCTAAATTTTGGGAATATGATTGTTATAAACCACATCACTGCCAAGGCAAAATTACAGACATAATGGCTTGAATAGCATAACATTTTTAATCACATTTACTAATGAAGAAAATGGTATTTTCTTCAAATATCATTACAGAGAATGTATACAGTGTTGACATTTCCATGCAAAATCAACACTAAAAATAGTGGGTTTTTTTCCTCATAGTGCAAGTAATTGAATAGTGAAAAAACAACATAAACACTAGGTTCCACGGGTTTCACACATGGGATAGGAGTAGATGTTGTGAATCAGAGTGTAAAGAAGAACTTGTCTTATGTGAATACTTTGTATCTTTTTTACAAGATTCAACTACAAAACATGGGACAGATTTAAACTATTTGTTTTGAAGAGCAGAAAATGTTACCTGTAAGATTCTCTTCTCTAGGTTGACCCTACTGGATTCCTGTAGCTTTTCCTTTTAGTTCACATTTTTGAAATCTGTAATTACTCTTAGTGTTCTCTTCAGGACTCAGTAATTTGCTTTTTTCTTAAGCAGGCTGGCCAAACTGCAGTCAATGTTCTAGCTGAGCTCTCTCTAAGGAGAGGAAAAATAGAGCAATTTGCTTCATTTTAGATTTACTGAATAATATGATTGTTGTTTCCCTTCTTTGTATTTATGCTCTTTATTTCTCCTTCCTGTAGGCAGTGCTTTGCCCTGGCCCTAACTGAATTTAGCTTACTGACTTTGAACCATTTTTCTGACTTAGCAGGGTCATTTCAAATTCTTATTGTCACCTCCAAAATGCTTGTAAATTCTCTTACTATGATGCTATGTGTGAATTTTTTTATATCTCATTACTCAAATAATTTACAGATATTACGACTTGAATAGTAAAAAATAAATATCTGAGGACAGACCTCTACCTCACTTAAATTTTCTTAGTCTGATAATGAGTCCTAAACTATTAGTTTTTGAGATTAATTATTTTGCTTGCCATTCTGCAACTATTTCCAGTTTATGAGAGTGTCACAGTGTCAAATACCTCACTAAAGCTGAGATGTGGCATATCTGTTACTTAACCTTGTTCATTAAGCTACCTAGAAGGAAATTCAGTTGCTCTAGTGAGATGTTTTTGGTAAGACTGTACATCATAGAGGGAGTTATTTTTGTTTACTTATCACTATTCTCAGGATGCTTAGCGACTTCTAGGATCTTCTTGGGTATCAGATAAACCCTGGTGATCTGTGATTCTCAGGTACTCCTTTATTCTTTTAAAGATAGGTATTATTCTGCTTTTGCAATCTCAGTCATACTTTTCCCTAAAAATCAGGATCAGTTTCTGATCTTGAGGCACAAGTGTGTACGCTTGTGTTTCTGGGGGAGCTCCTTCCAGCTGTAATTTTATTCACCTTGCAGGTTCATTGCGTTTCTCTCCTAGATGTTACTAGCTAGGCATGCGTACATGCATTCAAGCACTCCCAGAAATCTTCACATGAAAGCAGTGACTGCAGAAAAAGCAGAATAGGGCCCACAGAACAATATAGTATCTCACACTATCAGTATTTTGAAAATATACCCAAAGGAATGTTATTAGAGAAGGAAATCTTGTACCTTGTAAAATGGATGAGTTACTTGCTAAGATTTCACATTATACATAGATGTAAGTGAACATGCAAGGTACAGAACATTGGATAATTATTTTATTAATTTCTACATCCTAAACTTATGAAGAAAATTAACATAAGTATTTCAGAAAAATGTGAGCTATGACTGTGACTGCAAAACTTAAACAGTTTGTATAGTTTGTATAAATTAGTTTGGAAGTGCAAACACACCCGAACTCCCCCCTTCTCCACCACCAATCAACCAACTATTTACCTGTTCCGTCATTTGGGGAGCAAGGGCAAGGGTGGAGGGATTTCTGTTAACATGCATTTGATGTAGTCTGCTTATAGGTCACAATCTAGTGGGTGAATTAAGATGTTTTTAGTGAAATACATGTCAGAGGAAGGACCTAATTTAATGAGATGGTGGAAAATCATATCAAAATAATAAAACATGAGTTAGGAAAGTTGCAAAAGCTAAGATTGCTCTGTAAATTTTACTTTAAATTAACAAAGCATCAGCCTTGTAGCATGGGTGGTTATTTGCTCGTGTTTATTTAAGAACTGCAACAAGAATGCTGCACTGTTAGAGCCCAGCCACTGTCACTAGATACGTGCAAGTAAGCAAAGTGAGAACAAAGGCACAAGAAAATGTTCAGTATATTTTAGCCTGCTGCAATTACTGGTGGAAATGATTCAGAGCATGTTTAAGTCCTCAAGGATGGTCAGGGGAAAACTTTAAGCATATGATGTCAATATATAGAGCCTATCTCTGAATTCCATGCAAGGCCATTACAAATTGAGGTCTTGCATAAGACCTCAAGGAAGCATTACAGTGGATTTACACCATTCAGCCAGGATTACCATCTCAAAGCGCTGTTTCTGGTATTTTCATGTGCTGACACAAGTCAATTCAAAGACCAGTTGAATGTAAGAGATTTTTTTTTAATGTGCTGAAACTATGAATAACACTAGTTAATATTATTGTGTTGGAATAGTAAGAAAGCATGCCTTTAAAGAAGCTCTGGCAAGAGCCCTGTGGCTTGATTATTACAGGTGAAGCGTATCAGTTGCAAGAAAATGGAGCAGACCTTTGTCAAGGTATTCTTCTTCTGAGATCTTTTGGAGCACTGCCTCACTTTCAGTGAGAATCTTCGTGGGAGGCTGAGATTGCTACAAGGTTAGACAAAAGACTAGGAGCAGAATTTATTTTGAAGTAATTTGAATGACTAATTAGGTGATTGATATACAGCTTGGAGCAAGGCATCTAGCGGCAGTCAATACTCTGTTCCAAACTCGGTTGGAGTCTCGCAACAGAACAGAGTTTTGCAAATTCTCATAATGAAATGTCAGACCTTCAGAGGAAGTTGCCCAGCTTCTGTAGAATCAGTTGAATTGTATCAGTGTACACCAGCTGAGGATTTCTTCCATGGACTTGTAACAACAGAAGCAGGGACAGCAAGATAAATGAAATTGGCATGCTAGGTTTCCTTTTCAGGAGCTACAGTTTATCTGGGAATTAAGCATTAGCATTACAGGGCAGTAAAAGACTTAAACATGAAAATAATTAATGAACATTAAGCAGCAATTAAAACAAACTTAAAAGTGGATAATCATGCTTTGCATTAGTAGTTTGGATATAATGTGTTGTTATTTTTCGTTCAGAATGCTCAGTCAAAAGGATTGAATTAAGAAAGGAAAGCAAGATAATAATAGCTTCCTACTTTAATCATAAATACCGATTTCTACATCAAAGCAGAGAATGTTTTGAGGATTTAATATTTTTTTCCCAAGCCTATGTTTTTCAACTCCAGCATTCCAAAACCAATTCTACTCTCCCAATATGTGGTCTTTTATCACAGTGTTAACTTTGAGAAAAGACTTTCCAACATTTCAGAAATTCTTTAATAGAATAAATGGCTACAGCTACAGTAACTGGTTCTTCTAGCCCATGGGGTTCATTTTTCTGATAGCTGAGGAGCAAACATCTTTTTATATGTTGAAAGGGAAGTACACCACATTCAAGCTGTGACACATTTTATTGCCTGAGACTTCGTCTTGTTCATTAGGCCTTGAAATTAAAGTTTCTTGTAAAATTGGACATGCTTTTAGTAAGATTTGCCTGGATAGATGCAAGAGCCTAGTTGTACTGAGCACAAAACACCCTCTCCTCACCCCCCCCCCCTTTGTTTTTTTTTAAGTAAGTTACAATGTTCATGTGTACAAAGTTACGTATATTCAATTTTTGTGTTAAGTCAAAAGCTACTATATTCTGAAGCACTAACATGGGTTTAAGGGTGGTAGCTCAATATGATCATTAATTTTTACGTGTTTGCTAAAGGACCTTTTTCATGCTGGAGATGTGGGACAAAAGTATTATTATATGCGTTCTTTATAGCTCTTAGTAGAAACCTCATGACTACAATTTTGCAGCGTGACTTATTTCTTCCTAATCGTAACAACATGGAGAATGAGAGCGGAAAAGGTCTGGTGCCATTTTTTCCTGCAGGATCTATGTCTGAATCAAGCAGCGTCTCAAGAATCCTTCTATTAACTTCACTGGTTTGCTATGAGTACATTTTAGAGGCTGATTTGATGGTCTAGCACTGTAAAAGGGCTGAAAAAATTCTTTATGCCAGTGTTGTAATTGCTGCTACTATAAAGAACTTTTTTACTGTTTCAGTCATTTTTTTGTAACTATGAATGTAACTATGCCTAAGTGGAAATTAGTGCCATGCCTTCTTAAGGTTATTTGATGCTTCCAACAAAAGCCTTATTTTTCTATTTTTTTTTTTTTTGGGGGGGGGGGGGAGGAAATTTTGCCTTTCTTAAGTATGTAGGATAAAGAAGAAAAAAGGAGAGGTTCTAAAAAAACTGTATCAAACATTCCATCTTGTAGCAAATTGTATACAAATTTTCCATGACTGCAAAGTAAGTTTTTCCTCTTACTGTAGTTTTGAGATGTTTTGAAACACAAATAATAGCATAAAAAGGAATAGCGTTATGACAGGGAAGACCATATTGAGTACATTTAGCTAAATAAATAAATTCTCTGGTCCCCAATGATTTGATGGAACACCAAGATTCTCTGTGTTACCACCATTTCGAGTTTAGAATATACCACCCTCACTTTCTTTCTTTTAATTTCTACATTTATACACGCACATGCTTGCACAACACATATGTAAATATTTTTAATCTTCAGTGACAACTATGGCATGTGTTGGAGACATGCAAGTGGAATTGTTAATCTTGTTTTTTTTCAGCCTGAAATTTCTATTGTTCTAGAAGAGGAAGGTACATTATCCAAGCCTCAAAATGAAACTGGTGTCTCTTATTCATAAAATCCACTAGGGGAGAATGTCCAATATAGAGAATCGTCTTAGTTGTCAATACAGAAGGGAAATGGTGTATGTACAACAGTCCCAGTAGTAATATAAGAATAGGAGTCTAACTAGACTAGATTTTTTTTCTTACTTACACCTTGCTAAACATTCATTCAGTATGAGCCAAATGAGTAATCATTCAGAATGTTACATATAGACTAATAACATTCAAGAGCCTTTGGTTAATGTTTTGGTTAGTGAGTTAGGAAATTATAGACATGCACCATGAAAATACTGAAAATAAGTCAATTATGCTGGCTCAGTTGACATTTAAGCACTGGAATGAAACTGTATATTATTTAAAAAGATACCTTAAGGAACTCTGTGTATTTTTCTTATGTACTGAAGTCATTATGATTGGTAACTTCTTAGGAAATTCCTAGTACCATGCAGCTGTTGATACTCGAAGTAGTTATAGTGGAATCTGAGTATTTGCATGTCCATATTCTTGGAGCATATGCAACTTGCAAGTTGCACAAGCAACAATTATTAAGTTCATACTACTGTGGCACAGTTGCCATGTAGTGAGATAGCTTCATGATGCTTCTGCTGGAAGTAGAACCTGAGTGGAGTAATCAAGCTATTTTTCTTTGTTTCATGTGTCTCTGATACACACGGTTTAGGATAAAGACCCTTTATCAATTCCCTGAGAGTCCAGTGTATCTGATTTCATGTTGCCTTGAGCTCTTCCATAGAGAATCCTTGCAGGAATGTGTTTGCACCCAGGAAAATGAGGTCAACAGAACTGAAAGCAAATCAGGAAAAATCTTGTCCGTTTTAGGTGATCACTGTTTCACACCTTTCAGGCACAGAAAAAAAACCCAGTCTGAGTAGCAGTTAGACGACGTTATTTATTTTAGCAGATCAACAAAAACCAAGTTATAATCTTGGAGAGAAGATATAGCAAACAATTAACATATGTCTATTACCAGTGCAGAGGAAGAAACCTAAACGTTCATGGTAGTTTGTTTAAGATTTAGAAAAAAAAAAAAATCTTCCTAAAATTTGTGAAACTGACCGAAGGCCTATGATGAGACCAAGAACTTGGGATCAAAACAAAGAAGTTCCAAGTGGAGAGTCAACCATATCTTGCAAGATGAAACCTTGTATGGTATGAGATGTCCCTGATATATTGCAACATTTTCTTGCATCCAGTAATGTGAAAGACAATCCATTTTGTAACATTAACTTTTGATCATTGCATACTTGCCTTCATAGGCATCGCTATTTGTAGTTGTGATTTCAAAATCTTTCTAGTTCCTTTCTAGTATCTGCAGGATTTCCATACTTTTCTGGCTTGGTACGGCATAGCATAATACTAGTAGGGCAAATGTCTCCTTTACACAATGCCAAAGCAGTTGTACTATGAAGGTCTTGAACAGTGACTCCTGTTTGCTGGTTTGGGCAGATTACACGTCTGTCAAAAGAAGAGATTATATAGCTGTGGCACTAGCGGAAGCAGTGTTGATGGTAATATTATAACAGAAGTACGTTGACTGGGGTGTGCAGGAAAAACGTTGTGTGTTGAACGTATGTGAAATTCCTAGTTGGGAGCATGTTCCTGATCAGGTTCGTCAGGACACCCTGATCTAGAAAGAGGTATGAACTAGGAAGTGAGTTATTGATATTCTGTCCCTTCAGTGTGAGTGGGTAAGAAAAAGCGGACAGTCTTTGTAGTATGTGTCATGATGCTCTTATCCTGGCTCATTCAGTTTCCACAACTAATAATACTCACAGCTACTATTGTTCACACTTCTCTAGCCCGCAGTCTGTAGACTCTGGAGACACATCCTTCTTAATGAGTTTTTCTGTGGACTTTCTGGCTTCTTCCAGTCAAGTATTCATTTCATTTATCCAGTATTGTTTTAAAATCTGTATTCTAGTCTAATATAATCCAGGACATTTTAAGATGAGGGATTCTTGCAGCATTTGTTGGGATGGAAAAAAAATGATTGTAAAATTATGGATAAAAATTAGAGTAAAGCCAGTCCTTACTGAGGCCAATCGCAAAATCCCAAACATAGCAGTAAGGCCAGTGCTTGTGGTCTTACATAAAATTTATTTGCATGTTTTAAAATTATATAGAATAAGTGATAAATGTTTAGTTAAAATCCTGAGGACAGGTCAAACAACACTTAGATAGAATCCTGTTCTCTATTAAATTTCTACAGGGAAACCTTACATTTAAAAAAACTCTTATTACCAAACTAAATAGTCTTGAAAGGTCTTTTCTTTTCACAAGCTGACTTTGCTGATCAATGGATATTTAGTGTGTATATGTTTTTCACCCTTGAGAATAGGATGAGAAATAGAACTTCAATGAGTTTTCCTCCTCTAAAGAGTTTTGGATTAGGTCTGAATTTTTTTTTTAATTTGTTTTTAAAGAGTATCTGGCTTTATACATATACCAGAAAGAGCTTAACTTGTATTGTTTTCCATAACCATTGATAATTTTGGTCCTTTCACCTATTGTTATCTAATATTACAGTGTTTTGTTGTTGTTGTTGCCCATGAAGTTACTGCCTGATCAGAAACAGATCAGAGGAAAGTATTATAGGTCAATATTTAAAAAGACTCTATTTGAAAGTGAGTTAGCCCTTATAATCATGATTTATATAATCTTGGCCTGATTTGGGATAATAACGAAGGACCAAAGGCCAAAATAATTTTTTGTGAACACTGTCTCATAATTGCATTGGGCCAAGATAGAGAAGGAGGGATTAGCCATCTGCTGAAAGGTGGTAGGGGCAGCTTTCTGAAAAGTAGGCACAGGATTTTGTCTAAAGGTGCATTTTTGCCTGCATCCAACTGAAATGCATAAGACCTGAGGTGATGAAATCTAACTGGAATGTAATTTAGTAAGTTTAACCTTTGAGTTGTAATCAAGTGTGTGATTCCTCTGGAAAATTACTCAGGTTCTATGGCTTGGTTCTGTTTGTAGGGTGGGATTAATACTAACAGGTAGCAGCACATGCTGCGAAAGGACAAAGAGGCTGATACTGAATGCCTCTCTGGATGCCCACCTCTGCATGTCCTTCTGGGTGTTTGTATGATTGGTGTTGCTGTTCTGCGTTAGAACATCCAGCTGCATTTCATGCCGATGTTGTTATATTTGTATATGTACATGGCATCTCTTGACTATGTTTTTTGTGTTCTCTTGGAAATCTAAATACTTAAAGTTGTTGTAAGAACAGATGCTTCCATGACTCTCTTAATCAGGCTGTTCACATGCTTCACCAAGATGTAAAGCTAAAATTCTGTAGAGAGAATCTTTTTATTCCTTCTGCTAGCACCATCCAGAGGCAGAAAAATTTATCTTGAAAAATGACCGTGGCTTTTCTTTGCAAAATTTTATGTAAATTCTTATCAGCAGATAAATCTTCCAAAACCAAAAGGCTTAAAACGTTCACTGTGTCATTGTTTTGGCAATTAATGAGGCCTGAAGTTTAAATGAACTCAAACAAATCAATATAGTCCCTTTAGAAGTATAAGGAAAAATAAAGTAATGAATAAAAGAGATGATTGAGATATTATTTTATATGATTACCTGTTTGAGACTATTGTGTGTGTCCTCATTGTTTTAGACAGAATTACCTTTCACTCTTCATCCATTTCTAACTGAATAGTACTATGCAGTACTCTGGTAAGGTCTTATAAAGTGAATAAAAAACAAGTTTAAGTAAATGAGGCCACAATTCCACTGTCTTAGATGTGCATCTGAATTGCAGAGGAAGCCTAAACAGCCCGAAGAAAAATAGCACTGACTTGAAGTGTAAGCCAAAGTTTGAGCTTAGCCTTTTTTTTGGATAGGACATAAGTCAGGTAAGTTTAACACATGCCAACCCACTTCCCTGAGATTTAATATGTAAGTGTAGACCTCTGGGCTCTACCTCTACCTCTCCACCACACCATTTATAGGGTATAGAATTCACTAGTTTGCTCTAGTTGCCTCTGGTATGGAACTGAGTAGACATGCGGATTTATTATTTAAGATGACATCTTACAGAAATTAGTCCACAGAAATCAGTGGTTACCTGCCTAGCTGGTCACTTCAATGGATATATTCAATATTTACTTGTACATTTACATTTGCTTGAGCAAAACAAGTCAGCTGATGTTGTCATCCTAGTGGTAATTACAAGAAAATTTCCTCATCATACGAAACTAAAGGGGAAATTATATTTTGACAGAATAGTCATCAAGATAGAATTCGTACAGACTGAAACACGTCTGGGAAAATTAAGCGCACGAACCTGACAAATAGATTTGTCTTTCTCCAAAGTAATGTTGCATTTCCTTGCCTATGGTGAAAGAAATCAGGAGACCCATGGCAAAACATGACCATTTTCTCCTTTGGAAGTATTTACTTGTAGAACAGGATATCTTATATAACATATTAGAGATAAAATTCAAAATACTTAAGAAAATAGTTCTGCATGTCACACTTGAAAATTTTCACACACTCCGTTTTTGTACGTTTCCCCTGAAAGTTCATGTCACAGTTACACAAAGGAAAGAAATTGGAAGCATGATGGGTAATACTCTGAAGCTCAATGGCAGTCTGCCTGAGAGTTGATATAACTAGTTAACACACTGGTGGCATCTTCTTATTCAAACTGTAATTCATTCTTCATTATAGAAAAAAAAAAAAGAGAGAACTCTATTTTTTTCTGGGAAACTTAGTAAGTGAAGGGACGGCCAAGTCTAGTGCACCCTCCTTATAGATAAGTCACTTAGGAACTCCCAAGCACCATCAATGTACATGGCTGCCACTTAAGAATTTGAATATTTATTGGAAAGAACTACTTTTTCTCTCTGAATGGTGTAGTAAACTATTGTAGGAGAACAAGAAGAAATTGGATTAAGGTTTGACCTCAAAGATATGAAGCTCTGCCTTTGAAGCAGGCAAACACAGAAGAAAATAGATGTGGCAGAAAACAACGAGAGCTAACAAACACAGCAAGAATGTAGAAGATAGGACTCAGTCAATTGTTAAGCTAATCAGGGCGTGTGGACAATAGTAGTTAATCAATAAAAGCACTGCTTCCATTGCATACATGTGGAGCTGCCTAGACTATAAAGACTGATGTAAAAGGACAAGTGATTCTGATTCATCCTCCATCATAGTCCGTGCCTTAATCTGCCACAATGTCAGTTTAAAAGTGCCATTGTAGCAGAGGGGACCAAGCAGTTCTGATAATGTGATTTTTGGAACACAGCATTTGAAAGCAAACCCCCCCCCCCCCCCAAACCTACAGAAATTCCTTTATTAGAAAGCTTGATGTTGTGTTCTGTTTCCATTTTTTTTTCAGAAATCATAAGGATTAGAACAGAAAATTCAGATAAAACCAAATAGGATGGATCAAAACACCTGTGGCTACTTAATTTTGTAATTTGATGTTTGTTTAAAATTATGGCAGATTTCTTGCACAAAGCCTAATAAATACCTCTTGTAATGAAATGTGAGTGACAAAGCAAGCCTAACATCCTGGGCTCTAATTGCTCAGAATTTTCTCTCTAATTTTTTATTTTTTCGCTATTTTTCTCAAGTACCTACAAAGGCTTCAAGGAGAATACTTAGATTTGATTTACTGGGTTCGGTGCAGTGGAAACTGGGTACTTTCTGTTGGTTTGTATTACATGGTAGATCTTGGTGGTTGGCTGAGTTTACCAGTTTCAAAATGTATGGGTCAAGATGTCCTTCCATGTTGTACCTTTAGAGACTGTCTACTGCCTACACTTGATTTTTCTCTTCAGAATATTTCTGGAATGATACTTGCTAACAGGTTATCCATGTAGGCTTCATTTCCACACCAGGAAGCACAGGTTTACAATTTGTGAAACAGATCACCCTGTCTGTACCCTTGGCTTTCTTTATGTTTCCATTGCTTTGAAAGGACATGTGTCGTTTGTGGGTTTTCCCCTTTTGTTTCTCTCTTTACCATGAGAAGATGTTGCAGAGAAGAAAAAGCAAAATTTATGTGCTTCAGGCTCCTGAATTATCCCTCTGTTACAGGGCAATGTATGTCAAGGGCAATGCTAAGTATATGCATATAGGGACAGCAAGCTATGTCATACAAACAGGAGTCCATGTCTTCTGGAGGTATGCAGGATTTCTGATGCTTGGACTCCTGTCGGGTGCTTGAAAGCATTCTTCCTTGTTTCTGAGTGGTTGTGGCACTATGGTGCAGTAAGTCCAGTCCCAAAGAGGATTTAGATCTTCAGCTCAGTATTTGCCCTTTGCTGGTGCGTAACCTTGACTGTGAGAATTTTGTCTGGAGGTTTAACAGGAATGCTGTGTTAACTGTAGGAGCTGAGCAGCGTTTGACGTACATTGAGACCTTTTGATGTGAAAACACAAGCATTCACTTACAGAATGAGATCTGTAGTCTCTTCAATTTTATGAGCTTGACAGTGGAAACTGTGTCTGCTACCCTTCATTTCTGTACCTTCATGCGCACTGTGGTTGTATCTCTCTTGAAATAACTTGTCTCTTACCTGTAACAAAGGAAAAGGGTGCCTACTGCTTGAGCTGTGAACATGTACCAATACAGGATGACAACAGCCTGATTGAGCTAAGAAAGGAAACCGTATTAAGAACATATTAATAATTATTTGAAGGTAGAGCCTTTAAACCTACTATTGTAATGTGAGAAAGAGACAGATGGATAACATGCCATCTTCCAAATCCGCAGCCCGTTTTCACCTCAGCTGAGACAGATTTCTAGACATCTGCCAGACAGATGCTGTCCTCGTTTGTCTTTGTCCACCTCTAAAAGAGGATGAAGTCCGGCCAGGGGAAGGGAGCCTTACTGCGGTATGTTATGCAAAGCAGGACTGTGAAAAATCTGACCATGAGCAGTGCAGGCGGTGTAAAATGAGCTTTATGGTCTGAACCACCGGCCGCGGAGGCACAAGTGCCGTGAGCTTTTCTCAGCAGGTGGCACCATTGCGCTTACCGTGTCGGCACAGCCCGCTCCTCGCTGGATTCCTGCCCCCTCAGCTTTTTTTTTTTTTTTTTTTTTTTTTTTTAGTTTTTTTTTTTTTTTT
>WKFP01015562.1:2378812-2445354 GCA_011057875.1 Pterocles orientalis | reverse complement strand
TGTCTGAATTAGCTTCTTCTATTTAAAAGAAGTGCAGGCTAATTCAGATCTGTGTACTTTTTTTACTTGAAAAGAGCAGGGCCAATGACAGATGATGAATAGGAAGAATCAGGAATAACACCTCAGAGTAATTAGCCCTGCAAACCGTTCCTCAGTATAATTTGTAGGAGATATTCTACGTTAAGACTCAAGAGGAAAAAAAAGAAAGGAAAACAGTCACTTGAAAATGTTTACAACTGGAATGTTAGTATTCTTAGCATGTAAATAATAACATTCTTCATACATCCTCATTTATGTGCATGACACTTTAGAAGTAAATATAGGTTCCACAAAGCAATTAATTGTGTCTGTGTTCAGCATTTCCACTCAGGCTTCAGCTCCACTGTTTTTAATGTAGATCACATCCACTCTGGGGTAAACTCTGCCCATGACACAATACGATACAGATGTGTCTGAGTTATTCCTGTGCATATATTGTGATGTCTTACTCATTATTTTTAACACTTTATTTTTTTTGCAAATGTCAGCTGTACTCATGTACTCAACAACGTGAAGCAAGAACACATTGCATATTAAATGTTCAGTTTTGCTTGACTTTGTATCGGCAAGCAGGAACTGAAAAGTGACTAAAAGAGGCATGGTACATGTAGTTCTGATTGTGGTCTGTCCTTAGCTGCTTGAAAACACGGGTGTAGTCATGATATATTAAAAATGTATTATGGAGAGCTAGAATAATACTGACTGCTTTTAGCAAGGATCTTGATATTTTGTTCAGAAACCATCTGTTGATCAGCTACTGCCTAGGTTTTTCACTTCATGAAGAAGAGAGTATGTTTCTTTACTCATTACTTCTGAGACACTAGCAGCTTTTCAGGCAGGTATTCCATCCAACTAGAAATTCGAAAGATTATAGGGGTGTTATATCAGATGTTGCTGAAACATCTGGTCTGACTAATCATGGATTGCTTCGGCAATGAAGAGATGCTACTGGAATATCAAAACTTACCCTCTCTTAAGACTGGTATGAAATAATCAAACTGCAGAGATGGTGCTCAGAAGTATGAAACATGACATGTTTCAAGGATCTGCCTCCAAACCTTTGTTGCTCAAAGGACATGTGAAGCCTCTAGACAAAATTGTTTCCTAACACAGCATAGAATAACATCAGCACCCTCATCATGCACAGCTGTGTATCTTGTACCCTGTGGAGCTTAGTCTCTGCTTTGGAGAATTGCTTACACGACATTGCCATCTGGATGCATACAAATTATTTTGTTCTTAGTTTTATAGAAACGTTAGCTTGGCTGCTGATGGGAGGTCATTCAGGGTATCTTTATCCGCATGTACCTAAACACGTTCCCTGCCCAGACGAGCCTACAGCGTATTGTTGCAAGGACATAAGAATTCCTTGATGCAAACAATAGTGATGCTACAGGTATGTAAAGACTGTAGTCGTTTGCCTACTTTATTTTACTAGTGAACACTGTCATTGCAGCAAGCTGCTTCTTTGTCTGTTGCTTGTTTCAAACTACGTCTGTTCTACGGTAAGCCCAGTTCTGTGGACATGATATGAAAATGTCTCGGACTGCACATTTTGGTCATCCTGTGTTCTTATTTGTTTCCTGCTGACCTTACAACCACAAGACATCCTCCTTATAAGCAGAGTGCTTGATTTAGTGCAACTCCCTTTCAGTCAGGCTTCCAGCAGAGTAGCTGCTCTGCTTATGATTCTTCAGAGTTTAGGGACATATTTGCTTTCTGATTTTGTAGACGCCTGGGCAGATGACATCTCTTTTCTCTTCTTTATATTGGCTGCCTGTAAATTAGTGAACAGACTGCAACAAGTATGAATAAAGGGTAATTCAAAACAAATTACATTGTCCAATTTTGGTTGGTGTGTTTTGTTTTGTGGTTTGGTTTATTTTGAGGGGGAGGGTGACTTATTTTGTCTTCTTTTAAAACAAGACTTTAATGAAAAAATGTTTTTATGTGCAACGCAAGCCTCAAGAATTTGGCAAGTTGCATGGATACACTGAGATGTTTGCCAACCTCAGAAAATAAAGTGTTTTCCTGTATTACCAATGGTCAGTGAGGAGAATGTGTTTGCCACCTCCAAATCCTTTTGTTCAAAGGATTTTTTTTCCCCCAAGCAATTAAAATGTAATTATGATAACATTGCTTGACATATGTGGGTTGAGATTTCAAATTCAAAACATCAAAGCGCTTCATATTTTTAGCTGTGTCATCCTGACAACTGCTTTTGGGTAATATATTAATCCCAATTTACACACAAATGAACTGAGGCACAAATTGGTAGATTAAATATACTAAGTCTAGGTTATTCCAGAAAACTACAGCTTCACTACTGCTGTCTGAGCCAAGGTTTGGCAATGTGCCAAAGGAGGAATTTCAGGACCTCTGGTTTGCTTGCAATTACACAGAATCATAGAAATTTTGGCTGGGAGAGATCTTTAGAGATCATGAAATCCAAGTTTCTGCTCGAAATAGGACTTTGGCCAACTGTGGATCAGGCTTTGTCTTTCTAAGTCTCAAAAAACTTCTAAGCTGAAGAGAGTCCAGAGGAGATCCACAAAATTGGTCAGAAGGCTGGAGTACTTCCCCTATGAGGACAGGCTGAAAGAGTTGGGGTTGTTCAGCCTGGTGAAGAGAAGGCTCCGAGGGGACTTGATAGCAGCCTTCCAGTACCTGAAGGGGGCCTACAGGAGAGATGGGGAGGCACTCTTTATCAGGGAGTGTAGTGAGAGGACAAGGGGTAACGGGTATAAGCTGAAAGAGGGTAAATTGAGACGTCAGAAAGGAATTTTTCACTGTGAGGGTGGTGAGGCACTGGAACAGGTAGCCCAGGGAAATTGTGGATGCCCCATCCCTGGTGGTGTTCAAGGCTAGGCTAGATGAGGCTTTGAGCAACCTGGTTTAGTGGAGGGTGTCCTGCCCATGGCAGGGGGATTGGAACTTGATGATCTTTAAGGTCCTTTCCAACTCTAGGCATTCTGTGATTCTATGATTCCTCAGCTTCTCTTGTCACCTGTTCTGGGTGCTGTGCCATCCTCCTATGAATATGTTTTTCTCTTATGTCCAGCCTGTGTTTGATGTGCAATTTGCAACTGTATTCAAAGAATTAATGCCTGGCAGAGACATCTGTTGACCCTCCTACCACAGAGGAAGAAGTTCCATAAAAACTGCTTCTCTTTTGGCTGCTGAAAAGGACACTTGAAGATCCATGAGCGTTTAAGCTTAGACAGTTCTTTTATTCTTCCTTATCTGATGAAAAAGTAAACGGACATTTGTAGAATAACAAATGGGTGTTTGTAGAGTAAAAAAATACAAAGAAATATTGGGCAAAAATATTGAAAAACTGTTTCTCCAGTGTCCAGTCACAAAACTGAGTCTGACAGAACATGAAGTTGTATAGTCGTGTCAGAATAATAAAAGGGTTATCCTGCTTGGTCATCCTTTTTTTGTAAATAAGACAAATTTAGTATCATTGTTATTTCTTTTTTGATGATCACATAAGGCCCTATTTATTGTACCATCAACTTCCTAAAGAACTTGGAGGGACTAAAAAAATCGACAGGGTCAAACATGACCCTACTTATTTATGTATTCAACAGCTCAGTGAAGAATGTTTTATTGATCTTAGTACAGCAGCTACAAAAACATTTGATTGAAAAACAGCAGGTAAGACGATTTAGAAATGACCCTTATACATACTACGTACAGCAGGCTGTCCATGCGGCTGAAGTGGGCAAGTAACAGATATGGACAATTATCTGCAGCAGTAGAATGAATGTGACTGACTAGAAAGTTTCAGAAAGAGGTGTCCTTAGAATTATTACTGCTAGAAAAAGCGAGGATAAAGAGGAATATTTCTTAGGCTGCCGTCATGATTCAGTCATTTTAACCTTTAATAGCAATTCAATACCACTCTACATGAAGTATGTTTCCCTACTGGTTTCCCCAGTTCATAGTACTTAACTGTTGAGGTCTACTTAAACATTACATGATTCTACCCTGAGGTCAAATTAAGGTTTAAATTCTTGAAACTTTGACACCAACACATGCCAGACTATGAAATGGAGCTAACCTATGCTTCTTTATTTAGAAGACACTAAATAAGAGAGGTGGTGTATTTGGGAGACTCATGTAACCTTTCAGAGGCAGGAATTCTGAAACCTTCTTAATATTCTAATTTTGTCAAAAGAATACAAAGCAAGAGAAATACATACAGAAAGATAGCTGATGTTGTTTCTTCATCTCTTATAGAGTAATTTTCTGGATGATTTCAACAGGCTTTGTTGAGCTAAGAAATTGTGATGTTGTCTCTTAATTAAATAAACCACTATCATGGAAAGTATTTTAAAAAGTATCACTCTTATCCTTGTTCTTTTCAAGTAATACTACATTGAGTTGTCTAAGAAAGAGGTAGCAAGCAAATATGGTTTCTGTTACGATGTACTCATTTTTCTCCTTGTTCTACAGGAAAATAAGTAAATTATCCAAGCAGTTTTCTTCACCCATGTGAGTTCCTCTGTTTACTGGCACAGCTTTTCTGCCCAGTGTAACTCAGTTTTCTATGTAGAAATCCACTAAATTCTGTTTTGGTCAGATACTATGAAAAAAATTGCCTAAGCAGAGGTTTAAGTAGGAAAACTTTCTTTTGGGAGCCTTGCAACAGAGTGTGGCGGGTTGGCCCTTGGCTGGGAGCCAAACCACACACACCCGCTCACACAGTGCCCGCCCCCACCCAATGATAGAGGAGAGAATTAAAGAGGTAAATGGCAAAGAGGACTCGTGGGTTGAGATAAGGACAATTTAATAACTAAACTACAATAATACTGGAAATAATACTATATACAAATATGCAATGTGATACACAGTGATACTGCCTCTCCCCACCTGATGACCAAAGGCCCAGCCCACTCCCAGCCAATGACCCCGGAGGAGGGAGGGAATGGGTGATACACAATGATACTGCCCTGTTGCCAGCTAACGATCCCCAGAAACCGCACAGATGATTTCCCCCAAAAAAGGGGGGCACTCACGGAACGGAGATAACAGTCCAAGCGTCCCAGCCCGAGAGCTGACCGAAGCAGGAAAAAAACAAACAGCTAATGATCCCCCTGGAAGGGAGGATCCCAAAACTCACAGAGCGGAGATAACAAGCGTCCCGGGCTGAGAGCTAACGGCGTCCGGGGTGGGGGTAGGCCTTGGGAGAGCGAATGCAGGCACCCAAAGCGAGATGAATCTGGAGCCCAAGGGAAGTGAAAAAAAAGCTCTCCCGGAAGGGTCCTCACCTATATACTGGGTATGACGTGCATGGGATGGAATAATTGGTCAGTCTGCTTCTCAGTCTTGACCTAAAAGCAAATCCCGACTAGAAGCCGGACTGTCTCTCCCCTCCCTTCTCTGTCTATGGAGAGGAGAGAGGCTGAATGTATTTTGTCCTTGAGAGTATCCTAGCAATAACTATAAATGTTCTTTTCTTATCAGTTTTCTCCTGAGCAGGAATCCAAAACATAGCTTTTTACTAGCTATTTATGAAGAGAAGGGAAAAAAGGAAAAAAAAATTAACTCTCCTCTGCTTAACCCACAACACAGAGCATTTCCTTCATTACTCCCTTCCTCCTTCTTTCCTCCTTCCCTGGCTTACTAACGTGTTGACTTTTACAAGACATGACTGCCAAGAACATGTTATGGTGTTAAAGAGAAATTACTGGAGGATATTAAGAGCTTCCAACTTCTGCCCTTTTGATCAGTAATTACTTAAACTACATCAGATTATTCTGTCCTTGATTGGAGAAATTATTTGACCAGGTTATCAGGTGTGGATAGTGAATATTAACTCTATATGTGTCTGTCTATTTTCTCTAAGAAGATGAGATTGTGTAAGAAACATAGATGTGAGAGTGGGTAGACAAAAACTAGCCTTCAAGACAAAGCTATGGAAAAAAGTTTAGGGGAGTCCTTGGCTGTTTACAGTGGAGATTGGTGAGAAGGGAAGGACTTTCATCTCATTTTGCCACAGGTAAGATTGATACTGAAATTCTGTGTGAAGTTCCTGTACTCATGTTCTTCAAAAGAATATTGAAAATCTTCTGACAGTGCAAAAAAGAAATACAACCCCTGTGTACATGAATTGGAGATTATTCTTTATAGAGACACAAAAGAGGTCAGCCTGATTAGCTGACCACCAGGGAAGAGTGAGAGATAGCATTCATTATAATGTATGAATATTTTCAAAATAAAAAGGTACTTTGTAAGAAAAGGCTGTTTAGTGGAGAGTGACTTAATGAAATTGGATGTCAGGAAACTGAAGACTGAATGACAGTAAAATAACTCTAAAATGCAAACTTTCAACTTTGAGATTGTATTTTGCTGTCTTTGTATCAGGACCCAATATATATTGTTAACCAGTTACCAACCCAGAACAGAGGAAAATATACTGTAGTTGCATCAGAAAAGAGGGGGGCATGCAAGAAGATATGTCAGGGTTTTCTCTATTCAGCTGCGTAGTTTATGCATTGCATAGGTGTAGCTGCCTGTCATTGGACTTCTACAGTTTCCATCAGTCAATTTCATAGTTAGCTTTTTTAATATAATTGAGAAGATGAAATTTTTTCATCTGACTTTAATGAGCAGTGACTTTGCATAGCTGTTCTCACTTCAGCCTGCACTGTAATTCAACAAAGTTAAAATACTGGTGGGTTGAGATTTGGAGGGAATTATTACTGACTTCCTGGCTTGTTTGTCCATGGAAACTGATGCAAGATTTCTGGGTCTAAACCAGAAGTCAATGAAGTACATCCCTTATCAGTCTGAAGACAGTATGTGGTCATCAGACCCTACTATGCCACCAGATGTGAAAATGTGAAGAACAAGTCTGTGATTACTGCAACAGGGTGTTTTGTATGCTGTGATTGCTTTCTACTATGTTTATTTCACTTGGAAAACATTGAACCTCTTACCCAAATAAATTTTCACTCTGTACTCTGTTTCCTGGGCTGCACAGGAGACAATCCTTCTAGAAGAGTGGAGGTCAGGAGAGGGAAGCAGAGTAGGAGAGGGAAGCAGAGTGAAAAAAGTGAATACTGAGAAGCATCAAAATATGTTGTCTAACCAAGAGTAAAGCAGTAACAAGCTGAACAATAACTAGGGCTTTTGATTATTTCTTTCCTGTTTTTTCTATGAATTCTAGGTGAAAGCGTAATTACAGTGCTTTACTTCAGAGATGCTCATAGGCAGCGGAGCGTGACAGGCTTTATTGGAATTTGAAACTGCAGTTAGTGGCATTTTCTGCTGTTCTCATGCTCATCCTATTCAAACAGTAAATTTACTATCCAATCACAAGTTGCCTTGCCAGTCTAAGCAGAGTAATGCAGGGCTTCAGTGAGTAAGATAATCCAACAAGAATGACAGCCAGTAAAATTACTCTTGTGTTTGCTTTTTCATTATGGAGGGAGCCAGTGAGCTTTCAGAATTAGTGGCCTTATATTCTTTAGGACTTTCCTAGGTGCTTGAGTCCAGGTTATATATGGCAATCAGAAAGGCGGTCAGCTACCACTTTCCAGGGCTAAACAATGGACTCAAACATTGATGGGAAGCAAAATAAAACACTGTGGTCACTCTGTCGTTGCTTCATCAAAGGCAATAGGCCTTGTTCTTTGCTGTGTTTCTTTTGGGTACTTACATGCAAAAATTCTGTAATTCACCTGACAAGGAGTTCACGGTCTATGACCCAGCGAGTATTCTCTACTCACTGATGCCCATTTTAACATTTTGTATTTTCTTGGCACAAGTTTAAGCAGACATAGATGTTTAACAACTCTGGAGAATCAGGCCAATGGTGTTGCTGGAAGTCATCATTAACCTTTTAATTTTGTGCATTAGGTATCCTCAGGGACACGCCCAGGATAGTGGTATGTTAAAATAACATCAATATTTTGACATTAAAACCTAACAAGAACACTAACACAAACTTAAATTAGAGATGTTACGATTAATGTACAGCCAGATGCAGAAGGGGTGTGCTCAGTCCTGGAGGCCACATACCTTTCTGCTGTGCATATTTTTCCTTTTTGCTTAAAATTTAATGTTACTAAAGTAATTTATAAAGTGCACTTCTAATGACTTACACAAATATTGAGGGGGAGCCATAAACATGATAGGTAAGAATGAATTCTGCTGAAAAATGTAGCTTTGAACTAGTCCACTCCTCATACATGCTATCTGTAATACTACTTCTTCAGGACAAGATGTGCTTCTCTGGATGTTGAATAAGGTGGCACAGCATACTGGACACCTGAATCTATAGTGATCTAGAATTCTATTCAGTTAACTGGGAATCAGGAACTTGACATTGTTTTCCTCTTTCTGACACAACCTTTCCAGCTAACTTCAGTCACTTAATCGTGTGTGGTATTTTTTTATTACAGGTATAAGAGTTTCAGCAGCAAGAAATAAATATTGTGAAATAGGAAGCACCAGAGAAGATTTTTTTTTCAAGCACCAGAGAAGATTTTTTTTTCATGTATTTTGTGCATTTGTCATTATAGTTTTTTAATATCTACCCCAAATATGTACATTTATAGGGGATAGTTGGTCTCCTGTCTTGAGGGCATATGTTCCCTGGCAGAATGCCATGCAGAAGTGGCTATTGGAATCATTGCAAAAACCACCAAGTCACCACAGCTGACAATGACAAGGTATTAAACTAAGAACTATCAGACTTACAGAACCAAGATTCTCCATGGTTACATTTCAAGCACAACACGTTTAGGGAGCTTGTATTTCCACCGTAAATGCTACACCTGTCCTGAGATGTATGAAGTATTCTTGTTCTAGAGCTGTTCAACTGGCGGTTTTCATCCTGAAACGGATTCACTTGTCCTGAAACCATTCCTAGCCACTAGAAGGAAGCAGCTGTCTGAGGTAGCACATTACTGTTTGAAACAAAACAGCAGTGGTATCTCTATCTGTTTTGCCCACATCCGCTCCTTCATAAGTGGGCCTTGCTACTTTTCCTGTTAAGCTGGTACTACTAGTGCCATGGGGTAGGCGAGGTTTTAGACTGACTGCAGTAGCTGGCTGCTACTGCCAGTTGCAGCAGAATCAGTCACCAGCAAACTTGGCTCTGTAGAGCTGCCACCTAGAACTCAGTGGAACTCTGCCTTTTCTCTCCCTTTCTTAGTCCCTCATTCCTGTGGTAACTAAATTCAGTGTCACCTTCAAGTTTCCTTCCAACCATTTGTTGTAGCTTAATCTAAGCTCTTTTGAAAAGTATTGCAAAACATATGAAATTATATTATATATATTTAAAGATGGTAATGAAATAAAGGCTAAGATAATTTGGGCCCCCATTGGCCCAAATTTTAGAAAATTGAATAGCAAAATGAAGGGCTGTTTTTAAATAATCCATTAACTTTTAATTCAGTGACAAGTTGTTTTTTCTTATATGAAGTAAATCAAAGCTGTAACAAAGGTTGACATCCTACAAGACTAACGTCTGCATGAGAAGAATCGGGCACAACGACAAAAAATAAGCACTACTGGAAAACTTATTTATGAGATGTGTTTTAAATCTACACAAAAATCTACACAAATTATATTATATCAAAAGATATTACCTGAGTCTGTTGCTGTAAAATTAAGTGGAGAGGATAAATGTTTCAGGACCAGACTATAGCCATTTATATTGATGTGCTTAAATACAGCAAGAGGGTTTTGATTTATCTGACAGAAAAATAAAGTCATTATCTACAGAGAGAAGTCTAATGGTTAAGATCCAAGGTATGATTTTATAATATTCGAAATTTATTGGGTGACACTCTAAAGAAATAAACCCACCTGTAGATAAATGACATGAAAGATCTAACTTTAAACCAAAAAGGCAAGCAATTGATACTTATGTCATTAGAAGAATGACATCTAACAGTATATGTCACTTTACACTTTTATTCTTTTCTCTGAATTTCTGTTCATTTTAAAAACTAGGTGTGAGTTGAAACCATTTTCTTTTGTGCCACTAATGATCAAAAATATAAAACTTCAAAGAAGAGACTAGAGTCTGTTTTGTAGCCTAGGAGAACAGGCATAGTGGAATGTAGAACCTTGTTTGGGTCCATTATCATCTGGTTTACAGTAAGTAATTATGGACTTTTAACAGCTCATTTTTTTTATATGTGTTTTTTTCTACCTAGTAACAGAATTAAGTGGTTTTTTTTTAAGCCAGGTGTTATTTAGTAGCTGGAAAGAGCCTCAAAAGTGTTATTGGTTTGCACCACTGTATAATTAATAAATTGTACAGAATAAGTATTTTTTACTTCAACATCCATAATGGTCTTTTTAGGGTAGACACACACTGCTGGATGAAGGTCTAACATACTCTGGCAATTTTTTTGCTTTTTAGACTAGTAACTTCACATTCCATGTGATCTTTCATATTTTTTCTCTGCACTAACTTATCGAGTAAAACATATGACTCTTCGTAAGTGGCATATATAATGAATAATTACAAGGTACAGGTTCACATTCAGGCAAAACCCCAATAAACTTCATTGAGCAAAGCATATTGAAAAAATTGTAAAAATTGTTCTTCAGTTTTTTTTGCTAAGTATCTGCTGATGCTATGTTGAATCTATATGTCCATTGGTCCACATGTGACAAGAGCCATCTACTATTGTGTAACTTGCTGATTCGTAAGAAAACTACTCATGGTGGAGAAATGAGAAATTTGTATGTGTGAGGAGTTCTACACCTAATCTTGGTCTGATCACTTCAGAGTTGGAGCATGTGACTATCTGGGGTTTCAACAGTTTTTGCATCTGGAAGAGGACTAATATTTGGCCAATTTACTACTACAATTCTTTAAACATCTCTTATTCAATGTTCTTGAAGAGCTTGTGTTGATGAAACCAGCTATGTTGTGCCTTCTTTGGGAGGAAAGTTCATACAGATAAACTACATTCACATGAATTTTAATGATGACTAAGGCTACAAAATGTAGGCTATTATAACTTTTAAGCACTTTATTTTCCACTGAAAAGGTAAAGACTACTATGAAAAATCATATTTTCTACAAGGTGATATAAGGTTTATTGTATGCAATATTGTTTCATCGTAAGAATTGTGGCTGGGAAAACTTTATGGTTTCATAAAGTCTGTTATTTTAGATGACCTATGTCTCTGGTAATCAACTGCAGCTGCTGCTTAGACTGAATGGAAGGATATTTTGCAAAAGTCACAGGTTTATCTCAACTTTGTGATTTCTTGACTTATTTGTTCATGTGAGAAAAGTGTAGATTTATTGGAGCATAAGTTGAGGTGCAGAGTTTTAGATGATTACACAAAGGTACTTTAGCGCTAACTCTACTGGAACTGCTGTGAAGTGCAGAATGTGTGTTTATATCAGATAATGCTGAGTGACAGCTGAAGTAATTTGTAAGAAATACACAAGTATCAAGCTCCTCCATTAGATTCTGTGACAGGATCTAGTCAAATTATCTACTTGACATTAACTATTTCCATTTTTTGTTGTGGTATTTATTCATCTAATAATAACATAAATTACATGGGTAACATTATTCATTTAATAACATCAATTACTTGGGTAAAAAAATTGCCTTGAGTATGTGTGTGTGTGAAGCCTGCTTCTCAAAAATTCCTGCTTGATTTGTTGTCATTGATCCAGTTTTATGGGTTATTCAATAAAAGAGAGCCAAAGAAACCATGCAGTTTTTCATAGTCTAGAATGAGTGCCATTAATAAAGCCTGGCTTCTACTTGTTAGCCACTATTTAGGTTTTCTGTCACTGTCTCTTAAATTCATATGGATTGGCACAGCATGATTCATTTCCCATACTCCAGTTGCTTAAGGGTCAAAATAACTCTTTTAACTGATCACAGAACATTAAAATATCTCACTATAATTTGGTGCACCTAAATATCCTGCCCTGTGCCCTTTACAATTTATCTAAGTGGCCAAAACTCTAATACATGACAAATTGACCACCTGAAAGCTTTTCTGCTTTGTAATATAGTACATAATGTCTAATACGGTTGGACTTTAATGCCTCTTTCCAAACACTTTTGCCCTTTTTATTTCAGCAAGATGGGACATGCTTTGAAGGCTCATTCCTCTGAGTAGACTCGGTAGGAATGGAAGCTGATCAAGACCAGCCCCTAAATGAGGTGATGACACATGTTAATTATTTATAGATTAATTGTGTGGAAAATAAGGTGATATAACTGGTAAAAAGCAGTATGTCACAACCTCCCATCCTATTCAGACTAAAAAGTGACAATGTTTGCAAATGGTGCCATTGGGCTAAGTGATATAAAGATTTGAGACTCAACCATTATTTAGCACTCAGAAATGCTCAAGGCACTTCACTGAGTAGGGCAGCCTAAAAGATTGCTCTTCGTAATTGATCCTTTTTGCTTTTAGTCAAGGATACAGAAAAGTCTAGGAGTGAGAGCTAGACTGCAAAAAAAAAAAAAGTAAAAAAAAAAAAAGGGAAAAAAGGTAAAGGAATATAAGACTGTCATGACAGTCAGTAAAATTTCAAGAGTTAGTGATGTGTTTTACCTGTCTAGATGCTGTCTGTTTCTCCTTCACTTTACTGCTGTTTATCAGCTTGAGATACTTAAGAACTAGATCAGACTACTGTTTTTTATGGAATCACTGTACCAATTTCAATACTAGCAAACTCTTCAGGTATTCAAGTAAATACACTGCGCAGTTCTGCAATTAAATGATAAACTGTCACAAATCACAATTATCCACCTATATAGCATTAAAAAGTGTTGCCTAGGGATTTTCTTAATCTTTGCGAAAGACAAAGACTCCATATTATCATGAGAGTGCTAAGTACCTCTAGAAGATCATGAACACAAGTATTTAATTCCTATGGTATAATTAGAAGAATATATTTATCTATACTGGACAGCTGTGAAATTGATTGTTTGGTGCTAATGCATGAACAATGATTATTACCCTGTAACATTAGTGGAAGCAAACATTTCACAATATGAAAAGAAAAAAAATGGAAAGAACTCCAACCAGGTTTTCATTTTCAAGAACATAAAGTGCTGCTTTAACTTCCCTGGAGCCAGTGTGTGGAGCCTATGTAGTGTGCTTTTGTTAAGGGATTCAGGAGAAAAAAGTCACCTCTTTATTTCCCTGTGACACCTGGCAATATTTATAGTGTATCTGAAGAGCTGCTGCTATTTCTCTAGATAAATAGTAGACCCAAACATTTGAAATATTTTTTGAACAAACAATAAATACAGAGTTCTTTTTATTTCTTTCATATTTCTTAAAGCCTTTAGTGTTTTAAAGATTTCTCCATCACCTTGAAACCTAACTTTATTAAATTGACATTATCTCTCAGAATGACATGTTTCAAAGACCGGGTACCTTCAAGAGAAACAAACTTAGCATTGCAGGACCTGGGTAAGAGGTATGACGCAGTGTCGTGCAAGAAAGCAAGGAGTGAATGGACAAAAGCAGGAATTTTCTGACATGCTGAGCAGAGTGGGCACTATAGTAAGTCATGTTGCACTAGATCTGTACAATAAATCCCTTCAAGAATAAGGAGGCAGATGATTACTGTCACTGTTTATTTCTTGGTTTCTTCACAATATGTTGAGTCCACATGTAGGATTTGTATGAAATCAAAGAGTAGTTCTGTCTGTTCTGTCACAGCTTCAGAAAGCTATGAGAATAATTTTACTAGAAAATAAACCATTTTATTGTGGAAGAAGAGAGAAAAAGAGGTGGTACACTTGTGTGTGTGAGTAAGTGAGTAAAAACCTAGACTTTGGGAGAATCTTTAACACTTCTTACTAAAGTTTGAAAATATTCCAGTGCTCTGTGGCATGGCTGCGGACATTTGTCAGATGAGAAACGTCAGAGTCTTACAAAACTGGCCCAGATTTGATTACTTACCTTTTTTGTGTTTGTGTTCATATGAACACTTCTTTTGTTGGGGAGGAACAGTGGAAACAGAACATTTTCTTTAACCTGTCACTACTGGTTTTGAAAAAAGTATTCTTATCACCTTCCTCTCCCCCCCTGCTCCCTTCCCCAGACTGACATAAAATAGGTTTCTACAGGCCAGATCCTGCTGATAACTGGATTTCTACCTTTCTATTAACAAATGAATAGAAACCATTTCAGTTTCATGAGGGGGTGAGGTTTCTATTGCCCTCAATAAATTTGGAGATCTTGTGTTGCTAATTTATGCTTACAGTGTAAATATACACAACACATATGTGCACGCGTATAATTATATGCATATATCTTCAGTGTTTGCCCATAATAAATTAAAGCCTTTTCTAAGTATCCTCTGAAATATTGGGACTGTGCTAGAAGGCTTCTAGCTTCTGACAACGAAACTATTGACAATGTTCTAAAAGAAATTCTCTAATGTTGGCACATTTTTTCCCATTTTAAAAGGGAAATACCATACCATTAGGACTAAAGGCTCATACAGTATGAAATAAATGAACATGACAGTAAAAATGAAAATGTTTCAGATGAGATGAATAAATATCCCGAGCCTGATATCAGCTTTAGCACTGCTTACACTGCTGCCTACCAACCCTGGGCCAAATAGTTATGTTGTGTGTATGGCCATAACTTTAACTTACCAGTTCTACAGTGGTTTTGTATCTGACGTGTATTTAGGCACTTTGCCTACTAGCAATAGCAGCATATAGAAGATCATGACATAAGAATCATATACTTTGACAGAAAATAAGTTAAAAAATGTAAGAAGCATAGTCTCCATGTGATTTAAAGTACTGAACATATCAGAAATTAGTTGTCTGTGAACCATTCAAAAGGAATGACTTCAGATCTCTAAAGCTGGAGAAAAAAAGGAATTCCCATTCTTCCCTTAGCTTCACTTTCATCTCACACTTCAATCTTTTGTTCATATATTATAATTAAAAATTAATTATAGTTACCTAAACCTAATTTCATTTAACCAGGTAAAATCATAGACCTACATGACCTAAAATATTTTTACTTGTAAAGGAGAATCGATGATTACATCACATTCTGGGAGATCAACAGGTAGTCTGTTTTTTTTTCTGTGCCACAGTTTACCTGGGAACACTTTTCATATCTTGAAACCATTACTTTCACCATTGGAGAAATCGGATAAAACTTCTTATTGCATTGTGCTATCTCATCCTCCAGTAGTGGGAAAATGCAGAGCAATACGAAAACATTGCTATTTATTTTTGTATTAACTTTTCAAGCTAAAAATGAAACCATGGAGGAAGGAGAAGTACTTCAAATCCTTAGGTAGAATCAAGCCTTTCTTCACTTACTTATGGGTGATAAGAGGACCAAGATTTAATTTATATTGGTTATATAATTACCCTACTTAAGACAAAAATCTTACTGTGTATTCAGAGAAATGTTTCATTGTTTGCTGGCTGAATCTATCTCATGAGAGCTGGTTGACAGACACTTTAGTGGATTAGCTAAGAATTTGTTGGTCTTCGAGTCAGTTTTGTTTTTTTGCTTTGCTTCATTATGTTTGAACCTAGCATAGAAATGCTCCTAGCTAGTAGAAAGAGTACACCTTGCATAATAATATACTTACTTCAATAAGAGATGAGTGGCAAGAATGGATCTATCTTATACTTTCAGGAAAATACCTTTGCATATTCCCTCCAGTCTCGTCTGCACTAATAAAGCTGCACAATAAGGAAAGAAGTTTGTAACTCTGCTTTATGTTTATTCATATTTTGCCAATTGCTGTGACAGGCCATTGAAAATGTTTCCTCTCAGAATTTTATTTTCAGATCAGACAAACTGAATTTCAAACAAGACCTTTTACAAAACACATCAATAACAGATTAAGGATAGCAGCTGTTAGCTAACATGGTTTTTCCTGTCAGTGCTATAAACAGTACCACTGCCACTTGTGTTATTTTGGTAGTGGAGTCTTGACTCTAGATCTTAAGAAGAAAGCTTGGACACAGAGGGAAAGCTATGTTTGCATTGAGGTGCTGCAGAAAATGTAGCATCAATTAATCTACAGGATAATGTTTGTTCAGATAGTATTGGTTTCATTGATTTTTTTTTTAACCATTGTAGCACAATAATTATAAAGCATTCTAAATGTTGTCATCAGTTGTCATAATTGTAACTTCCCCAGAGAAAAGTGCTGTTGTAAACAAAAAGCATCTACAAAGAAGCTAAATTCAAAAAAACCCCACAAGTATTTTGTGTTATACTGCACAGTATCTGTGAAAAGAAAGAATTGGTTTTACATTATTAGTTTATTTAGAAAGTGCAGCTGGTCTACTTCTATTTACAAGTCCTCTGGCACTTGCCTTAAGAATGTCAGATTTGGACTCCATTGTAACAACCCTTGTTGCAAAATTAATTCTCGTCTGCTTACCTATTCAGACACTTGTAAGGATGGTGACAAAAATGCTTCTTACCAAGTACAAATTACAAGGGAGTACCTTTGAGTCAGTCCTTTTGCAGAATCGAGCTATTACAAGGTTTTGCTTCTGAAAAATTTCAAATACATCATGGTGATTGTCTTCTAGCCTGAACCCAGGCTGTACACTGTAATCTTCTTTCTGGTTCTGGTTTCAAGAAAGGACTCCAGTTTGCTGGTGGCATCTTGTGGCAGTTAAAACTTCTATTGTGTAATTGTCTTAGCTAGTAATCCAGATTAACTCCTTTCTTAGAACACAGAAGAACCTGTGAAAGTTGTGGTATAAATGCAAAACCAAAAGAAACCAATGGTTGCTCTCTAACTCCTCTACCACACTAGCAAAGCAGAAGGGTGTTGTGACACCATCCTGAGAATGAGTGGTGTCATCCCTGCCCCAGGAGAGAAGGAATTGGGTCCCTAGTGCTTCTCTCTGGCTGAAGCCACGTGCTTGTGTTTTTTCCTGTAATCTGACCATTATGCAATTTGAGACGGGTGTCCATCATGACTTCTGCATTTGTGGATGAGATGTTGCAGAGGGTTACTTTGAAACCTCCCTTAGTTCACAGTCTGTAGCTTCCAAATTAACCAAAACTGTCATGTCATATAACTATGTCATCCAATATTCTAGTTAAGCCATAAAGAAACCTGTTAGTTTAATTCCTTGCATTTCAGTCTGCCCTTTAAAAACCCTTTCTCTGGGAGGGTTATGATTTTTCTATTTCAGACAGCTGAGGGAATGAAAAAGTTTTCCCCCTCCCCCAAGCAAACACCCCTCTGCTAGTATTTGTGTGGAAGTAATTACTTTGGATTTAATCACAGTAAAGTTTTCCTATACAGTTATAAGCAGTGTGGCAGTACATTACTAAAAGACTCAAATAATTGTTACTGAAGGAGTGCAATATGAAGCAAGAGTACTAGCCTAGCAAGCAAAAATTAAATGGTCCAACAGGAAGGAAAATTAAACAAAACTTCTTCCCCAAAGACCTCTTTTACTTTTTCAAGGATTTACTCTTTCCTTTCTTAGTCTTCCAAAGTACTATCAAAAAGTTGCCTAGAAAACATCCTTTTTTTTCAGAAACGTAACTGCAGAGGGCACCTCATTTTCAGAAGAATTATGTCACTGAATACATTAGTGAAATATACAGCAGCGAAATCACCAAAGGAACATGTATAATGAAGAAGTTGTGAGCAACTTTTAGAGTGATATCTTTACATTCATGTGTTGCAAGCTTTAATCAATGAAGAAATCTCCATCTCAGTCAAACCCGTGGTATCTGTTTGACTTCAAGTGTATTTTTGAGGCCCATTGGAGCCAAAAAAGACTTTACTACATTGCAAGTCATTTCCCAGCCAGGGTCAAAAACACATAGAGTTCAAAAGAGTGACAAAGCGTAAACCATGTGAACGTCCTTTTCGTGATGCAAAATTTATAAATGAAAGGACTTTGCTATTGTTCAGCAAATACTTATACCAATCTTCTTTTTTTTTTTTCTGTTTTTTTTCATCATATCAATGAAACTTGCAAGCAATAAAAGAGTTTAATTTTTCTACTATTCTAAAATATGTCAATTTCTACACGGATACTGATTTTAAAAGCGGGAATGAATATGTTTTTAGGTGACAGATTCAGAGCTGTGTGTAACTGCCAAACTTAATGCAATTTTTGCCTGTACAAACCTAACAGTTTTGTGATTTTTTTAAAAAAATTTTTACAACTTTGCCATTTATGCAGAGTAAAAATAACAGTTTTTCCTAGCAAAACCTAGCAGTGAACAGTACCCCATAAAAATAGAATTTTATTTCTTCTGGCTTTCCCGTAAAAGTGAATTTTTTTTTGACAGCGCTAATGAAATGTACCACTTAATTGTTCCATGATTTGAAGATACAATTTAATCTCAGTGCTAATTAACAAAGAGTGCTTAATTAGAACAACAATGGATATCTAATTTTATTCCCTCTCTTGCCTGATCCAGGATAAAAGCTTTATTTTAAAGCCCTATTAAAAACACATCAAATGTCCTGTACTGATGCGGTGCCATAGCTTGCCCATTTTTTAAGCCGTGGTATGACACATACACAAATTTTTTGTACCTCTTTGTACCCAATTTGAAACTTTGTTATACAGGGGTGTGGTGAGAGGGACTGTTTCTGCTGCTATGTATAGCCTTTCATTCCTCTATTTGTGTTTGGGAAATGTTGCATTTTGGGAGAACAAGCTGTGATGTTCTCAATTTTTTGTAATACTCGTGCTGAGTAGAAGATATATTTTGTAGAGGGAAGTAACAAGCAAATTTAATCACCCATTAGAGCATTAATTCATGTGAGCTCTGAGAGAAGGCGTATCAGACAAATGATTGCTGTCTTTGGCTGGAATCTCCCCAGAAATGGCCTAGAATTACGTTTGTTCTTTTCCCTTCCTGGTGCATATGTGCATTTTAGTCAAATTACACATTACTCAGACATCCTCCAAGGCTGAAACAAAAGGTCTCAACTACAGGCTATAAAAGCAGAGGGAATGATAGATGAGAAGAAGACACTTGGTATCAGAAAAGAGGACAAGAAATGGATACTGATTTTAAAAGCGGGAATGAATATGTTTTTAGGTGACAGATTCAGAGCTGTGTGTAACTGCCAAACTTAATACAATTTTTGCCTATACAAACCTAACAGTCTCTTGGAAAACTGCCAGTAGATGCTAGGGTTCCACCACTGTTCATCCAGCCTTTATCTTCTCAACTTTCTCATTCATCAATGGTAGAGTGGAGCAACCATTACATAAATGAGGAAGGATGGATGGTTTGCATCTTGGTCTCTGTTGTCTCCTCATTCACATGGGATTGCAGGCTGTTGCATTATGTTGGAGAGAACATACATAAAATACCTCTTCCCTGCCTTTGGTGGAAATGTCTTTATTTCATGAATGTAGGATTTAGCTTATGTGAACAATAAATAAGTGGGCTTGCTAGTGACAAATTTCAAATACTTTCAAGGAGTTTGATTATTGGTTTTGTACGTACAAATAAGGATCTTTTTAGTTAAACTTAAGGATATGCTACATGAATATTCAGCAAAGTTGCAAAAAATTCAAAATGTGTTGGCATTTAAAGAGATTGTTACTATAGCTGTACAGAAAGGTGAGAAAATAAACAGATAATTTATTCAAAACAGCTTTTAATTAGGTGTTTTTAATATTTATTTTCTCTTTTAGTGATGAATATTTCAAGTATTATATTCACTTTTTCATTTCAAAATTTCCATCTTTGTCTTTTTCATATATCTTCCTAGCATGCATCATTTCTCTGAGATATCACAAAACAGTGAAGAAAAATATTTGCAGTAACAATTTTGCAGTTAATTGTTTGAGAAATAAATATTTCAGAAATGTAATAACTATTTTGTTGAGTTTTCCTCTTTCGTAAATCAGTTGAAACAACTTTCAATAAAAACAAGCAACAAAATAAGGGATGATATAATCATCTTGGTTCAGATCCAAAGCTGGTGAAATCAAGAACCTCTCCACTTTTTTCCGTTGATGGCCATGTTCAGTGGACACAGTTTGAGTTGTGTCCAAACATGTGACTCATTTGAATATTTTGTTAAAATAACAGCATTATTTGCCTTGCTTTATTGACAATACTATGACATGTTTTTAACTGCCCATCATTCTTAAATAACTCCTTAAATAACTCTCTTACTGCATAGCTATGGATTATAGATTATTATGCTTAAATAGGTTACATTACATGAATTTATATACAAATATATGACATTCAAATGTGCTTATATATACATATAAATATAATAATGGAGGTTCATTTGTTTAAAATTACAGAACAACTCTTGCCTTGCTATCTTAGTGTTAGCAAGAAAGAAGAGCAAAAGATCTGTGCTCTTTCTTCTGTGTAGATTTTGCTTCTCTGTCTATCTATTTTATAATGGGTTATGTCTGTCTTGGGTTATATTATGAGCAGATGGAAGTATCTCTTTTTAGAATATATTAAAATATATTGTCAGATTCATATCTTATCAAAATGCACTGTTTCCTCTGGTCTTGCATGTTAGAATGTGTGATGAATAGTCTTTCTTTGTTCACATTTGAGTCAATGTTCTTTTAAGAAGTCTGGGAAGGAGGATGGTAGGTTGCTTCTTACTTCACAACTTCTGAGCCTGCTCAAGGCAGAAGAGGCTCCAGACCTACATATGAGAATACAGAGTCAGAGCAGCGGGCTGAGAGCCTGCAGCTCCAGCAGACAGTGTCAGACTTGAACGAGCAGGGGCAAGACAACCAGCCCTAACTGGTGACAGAAGGTGGAACCTTCTTAGAAAGAGAAGTGGTGAATTCACTATTTATTTCAGTAAGACTGGGATTTCATATCAAGTTTTGTTCTATCAGAGTACCCTAAAGTGTGGATATGCATGCGTGAATATACCAGACTTCACTGATTTTCTAACTGGCTCTGATCCTTCAGAGGCTTTTTTGTCCAAAGGGAAAAGAAAAATTTATATGCTCTAACTGAGAATTATGTCATTTTGCTTTATGTTTATAATCTTTTCCTTTTAAGGAGTCAGATTTCATTGCAGAGAAGGAGGAGAAGAAACATTGCTGGGAGGATTTAGTGCTAAGGAAGAGAATGGGGCAAATGGCAGAAAGGAAAATGATGTTTATGTTTGGTGTTACGTGCAAAATAATTCACTTTGATTCTAGTTTATTGCGTCATTTAAGAAGGGGCATTCTTCAACTCAAAGTTTGTAATTTTTAGGTAAGTAGCTAGTCACAAGTCTATCCTAGACTGGAAACACATGCTTACTTGTGGGGAAGTAACTTCTGCTTGCTTCTCAAACTGCAGGTGCTGAAGCACTGAGACTCACTGCCACAGCTGCCCTGCTACCTCCTGCGTGTTTGCAGCAGCAGCAGCAAAGGCCACACACAGGCCTAGTTTTGGCGCCTTCAGGTCAATGTGACCACATTAGTAGTATTGTTACAGGCTATTGGGTACTGCCTCTTAGTGTTTTCTGAAACGTCGGATTTGTCACCCAGCATGTAAATCTCACATGCCAAGTGGAGACTTTGACTTTGTTTGAGAATTGTGCAAGGCTGAGTGCTTGTGCTTGCCACAAATCAAGCACACCAAGCAGAATCTCCATGCTCAATTTGTTGAAAAAATTACAAATTGATTATATGCTAAGTACTTCCCTTAACTATTGATTGGATAGCAATTTACATATTATTTTAATAAAGTTACATGTGGTTTCATCATGCAGTCTCTCTACTGTGAGTAGGGGTCTGGTCCTGGAGGTGGGAACCCTTTTGTCTTGAGGTGTGTTTTGCTATGTTTATCAGCCTACAATGAGATGGTTCATCTAAGGATAGTTTGACCTTAACTTTCTTTGCCAATTTAGCATATTTATTGACATGATTTGGCTAATACGTTCTTCTAAAATCTGTATGTCCAGGTTGTTCCTTAAAATAATGCTAGGCCCCTTTGTTCTTTTAATTACTACTAACCCAGTTTTCTTAACAAAGATCTACATATATGAGTCTGACCTAGATTAGTGTCTAACTCCTAGGAACAGCACACAACATTTTACAACACTAGCACATTTTCATCCATTTTGTGGGTGAATAAAAAGCTTTGATCGTTGGACCAGGGTGCCTGAAACGACAGCAGTCAGACCACTTAGAGTGTATGAGACATCCTAATAGTTCACAGGAATGAGTGTCATGAATGGACTATAGCTAATTTAATTGACATTAATTTTTAATGTAATGTAATATCCTGAGTTGGAAGGGACCTACGAGGCTCATCAAGTCCAACTCCTGACTCCACACAGGACAATCTAAAAGTTAAGCCATATATCTAAGAATGTTAAATGCTTCCTGAACACTGACAGGCCTGGGGCCATGCCCACTTCCCTGGAAAGCTTGTTCCAGCGCTTGACCACCACCTCAGTGAAGAACTTTTTTCTGGTATTCAATCCGAACTTCCCCTGACGCAGTTATAAGCCATTGCCATGTGTTCCTAACACTGGGCACCAGGGAGAAGAGACTGTCACCTCTCTCTTTGCACCCCTTCCCGAGGAATTGTAGAGAGCAATGAGGTCACCTCTCAGTTTCCTCTTTATTAAGATGAACAAACCTAATATCCTTGTCTGTTCCTCACAAATTATGCTTTCTAGTCCTTTCATCACCTCTGTTGTTTTTAACAATTTTCTGTACAGCATTGGAGGGGGAATAAGGAATTAACTCTATTCCTGTGGTGTCTAATAAGGACATAACAGCTTCCTTACATCAACTTAAGCCTTACTTCCCACGTCTATAATATGATGTATGGTTTTCAGTGGTAAAGGTATTGGCAAGAAAACTCCTTTGTTTCAGATTAACTATGGATGATATATAGAAAAACCAAAAGCTTCACACTTCTTAAAATCCCACTATCACGAAAGCAATTTATTGTTTATTGCCCCAGACTAAACCAGATTATTTCTTAAATCAGATCAAATTTATATAAGATATTTTTGAGAGGGAAATGTTTATATAGAGAAGGAAAGCCATTTCAGTAATTTCTGACTGAATATTTGTAGCTGCAACGAGACTGATGAACAGTGGAAATTCTCAGGCTACTGTGGTTTTTGTTTATAAACTACAATGATCTTCAGATCAGGAATAGAGCAGGATTTTAGAAAGTCTGTGGTATTTGGTAATCCTTTTGATGATCCTTTGGAAAAGTATGAAAATGAATAAATGGTTTTTACAAATGGATTTTATGTTCAAAGAATCAATATATTACCTATGTGTGTCAAAGTCTTATCCCTCTGTTTCTTTTTACCTTGGTGTGTATTGATAAAGCCCCAAGGCAGGAGCAGAAGCATATTTCAAATTTGGGTAGCTGTGGCTGACAATGCAGTGAACTGGTGCAAAGTGTCAGGATGATGAAGAAGCACTCCACAGAGCTTCATTTGCCGAGCAGGAAGAAAGGAGGAAAGTTGGAAAGAGCTATAAGTAGGGGCAAAGGATCTCTATAGTAATAGATTATCTGCCAAATGCAATGTCATGGCATGAATACCACCTCGAGTCGTTAGCAGTATCTCTCATGTGCTTATAGCTGTCCTTTGTGATCTGTGGAAACATTCCACCACTTTCAGTAACCTTGTAAAAATCCTATTTAACTGGAATTTGCAGAAAGGAACACTAGGACACACTCATATATATATATATATATGATATAATAACTATGACTCTATTATTAGGTGGCAATCCATGTACTGTTTAGGGTGCCGACAGGTAACATAATGTCTTTCATTGCCATAATTATTACATACATAATAGGAAGGAAGAAAGGTTTAATTCTTCTTTTCTTTCTCTGCCAATAAGGAAATCAATTACATGTCTTAACAGATGAGGTTTAGGTCAGTTATTATCCTCTTTATAGTGGAGACACTGAATGAGTCAATAGTTGGTAATACGGAGTGACCAGAGTAGCATCTATCTGTTTTCTTCTCTGAAACATATTTTGTCAAAGTGCTGGATGCAGAATTGCACGTAGACTTACCTCTTTTTGTGTTATTTACATACTGCTTCAAAATCTGCATTTACCGAGTTAGATGTGATATTATCTTTAGAAAACCAGTGTGATGAAACGTTAATTTTCTTCCTTGCAGTTTTCCATCACAGATTACTCCTCTTTGAAAAGCTACTCATAGTCACTCCAATGAAAGATTTCTTTTCATTCAAACTTGTTTTTACATTACTTCATGTTATTTTGATATAGCACATTTTTTTCACCTGATTCTTAAATTTCTTCTGCAAAGATACTAGATTTTGTAAAAGGCTGATTTTTCAGATACATGATATGTACCACATTTCACTTTCTGGCCTGAATGGTAAAGCAGAATCTGTAGCTGACACTTCTGAGTTATGACATAAACTGCAATACCTAGAATGGATTAGCATTAAGACCAGTGATGTTTCAAACTCACTGTGGCTGCTTTTAGATATTAGATATTTTAGATCTAAAATTACATTCTGCCTGAATACTAAGTAGTCAGACCAGCGGGATCTGCAAAATGGTGCTATAAACCTCAACAGAGATTCTGTCACTTCCTCTGTCAAAAAAAAAAAATCCAGCAGGGAATACTGCAAAATTCAGTTCTTGACATTGCTCATTATCTATACAGTCTTAGTCAAACCCAGAAGTATCAAATCAAGTAGTTTAGTGCTTGCCCTTTGACTGAAAACTGTTCTGTTGAAGATCACATTAAGATGTACTAGAACCACAGAAAGGAAATTCTAGCCTTTGTCTTCAAAGCTTGTTTGGGTGAGTTTGACTACAAATATTGCGTATTATTTAAGCCCGTGAACATACTGTTGATAAATCTCTCAAACTGAGGGAATCACAACTTTTTTTCTGAGAAGTACTGCATTGAAGAGATATGCGTATAAATACTTCTGTATGGTGATTCACAGGTGCTATTAAATGGATCTATTCTACATTTTACTGTTTTTATCTGTGCCGTGTACTTCTAAACTACCTTAGCTTCATACCTGTCCTATTAATATTATACTCATCTTGGAAAAAACTATGTTCTGAAAGTTCTTCTGTTAGAATGGTGACAAAATAAACCAGTTGTCAAAATAAAATAGCTGTGACACTGAGTAATTAGTACACACTGTATTTAGGTTTCTAGGCCTCTCCCGCTGCTTTGTTTAAAGGAGATAGGCAGGAACGATAATTGCGTGATCTCTTTTGGCCTTCATCTCTGCCAACTGGGTGAAAGTCTCAGCAGTGTGATGTACAATTCATTAAGAACACACTACTTTTACCAAATCTGTTATAATTAAGCCTGTTCTGTCTTCAAGTTTGGTAGTCAAATGTGATATTTTTTACTGCAATTGTTTGGAGAGAATTGCGTGGGAGAATTCTAACAGTAAATCCCATTTTAATTTAAAGAAAATGGTGTGAGAACATGTAGTATAAGAAACACTTGTAACTGACAATTTGGTGTATATGAAATAATTTTCACCTTTGAAAATAAATTATTTTATTAGCTTCTGTTTAATGTAGTATATAACTGCAACCAAAATAGCCATTTGTCTCTGGAAATGTTAGATACATAGTGTATAAGGTCTGCATTAGACAAATTCAGGGTAGTGGTGAATAAATAATCCAAAGAAAAGTAGAAATAAATGATATTTCTTATTTTTTCTTATATACATTATAGTAATGAAATAACAAGTTATGGAATGTTGTGGAGAACTGGTGTTGCAGAGAGGAATATCTTGTTTGGGAAGCACTTTACACTGACAAAATCCAAATTATAGCTGACTTTTAAAATTTCTTACCTGTAGTCATTTTTTATTGAAATTCTTTTCCTCATGTAATGTTTAATTTAAATATTGGTATCCAAAATTAATCAGCTCTGGAAATATTTGGAATTTTCAGGCATTTAACATTTTAGTGCAAGAGCAAGTCATATGCAAGTAGATGAATGCAGCAGCTCCTACCCTATTGCTAACTCTCTGTCCCATCATCAGAATGTAGTGAGTAGCTTGGTTAGATCAACAACAAGCAAAAGCTGAAACATCATAGTTTCAGAGCACAGTGTATTGAGGTAAACCAAAACTGCCCTTTGGTTTTCTGCAATACATCAGGTTGTAATTTGTGGTTATTCAGTAACTGCCACACAAGTATCTGTGCTTTCCCTATAGTCAGCTGGAGCAGAACTGCATGATTGACACTTCAATGCAAGCCACCTCTGGTCATGAATCAGAGCCCCGAATATTTTCAAAAGCTAGGATTTAGCAAATTATTCCCATTGCTCTTCTCTCCTGACTAGTTTTAACAAGTTTTGTGAACTAATTAGTCAACCCAGTCACCAAATGCAGGAACCAGCAAACTGATAAGCAGTTTTGGATTAAAGAAGACAGCTAAGGAGTACTGACTTTTTGTGCTGTATTATTATTGTGTCTTTCTCAGTGGTGGGGAAACTGAAATCAAGAAAATTAATTTAGTTCACAGAAGTCCCTAAAATTAAACAGGGATAGATTTTTCTCATAAAGATTAAATAACTTTCCTCCAGAACAAGATCCCCCTTGCATGATCTTGGACTAGTCTTCACTTCTCTGAGTTGCCCACTGCAAATAGAGTTTCTAATGATATTTAACTTTCCCTGGAAGTGTTTTGTGCAATAGCTAAATAGTTTTTATGGAATTGTAAAAAGTGTAAAGTTAGTTATATTATTGTCTGCAACAGACTGAATTTAGGGATTGCTGGTTCTCAGGTTTCAAAGTATTTCTGTGAAGTATGGGGTACAATGCACACAAAAAAATGCCCCTACCACCAGCTGAAAATTTCCAGGCTGAATAGGGGTTTTTTTTTGACTATTAGGAGCTCATGTATATAAACTTTGTCCAGCTGAAATGTTAGGAAGAAAAAAAGTAAAAGTTGAGCTATGTGAAACTTTGCTTCACAGAGAACCACTGCCCAAATCACATACTTTGAACCAAAATCAGGATCAAAACCTTTATCAAATACTTAACAACACATAATTACCAGACAGTCAGTGAACTATGCATTCAGGTTCAATATCAGATAAGCCACAAAAGCAGATGCTTACAAAATGTTAACAGATGTCCAGAAATTTCTAAACACCCATATATTATTAATCCCAAAAATGTTAATACCCCCAAATGGGCTTACACCTCCCACAACCTCCCCACCCTCTCCAAGTGTTGTACGCCCACTCCAGGTGTGGGTTTCTACTTGGTGCAGGCTGAGGTCTCACTCTCCTGGCTGGAGTGTGGCTGCTTATCTTGTCTAGTGACGAAGATGCTCTGTCAGGCCCTGACAGAGGATGTGTTGCTTGTGGGACAGTGTCAAATCAGGTTTTGACTACCTCTGTGTCAACCTCAAGGCCTCCTGTCTCTTGCAAATGTTCATGCTTCTGTAATGCTTCTCAGGCTGACTTGTTTCAGAAGTCTCTGTAACTTCTTGCTGATTATTTAATCCAGCTGATGGTTCTTCTTCACTTTAACATGAACAATTTTGAGCAAAAGTCCTCCCAGACTGTTTTGTATAATTTGTTTTACTCATTCTGTTTACACTTGCGCCCCTATCTTTACAAGTGTTGTTGTCCAGACCACTTGTCAAAGGTGGACCATGGGATCACTCTCATACTATGCAATTAAAAAAGAAATATTTATAGTAAGTGTTTTGGAAGGTTTTGGTTAGTTTTCAGCTGTGGGCAGATGAAAACCTTGGTGTTGAAAGCGTCAATTCAAATCTTAAAAGAAAAATGTGAATGCCTTGGAAATTTTCATCCTGTCATAGCTGTGTCATGTATTTGCCCAGGCTTGTCCATCTGTTGGCAGAGTTCATCTTCCCGCCCTTGATAGAACAGAACCATCTTGAAAAATACTTCCCAGTTTGGTCTTTATTTTCATTTGTATTTTACAGTGCACTAGGGCACTTCAAGTCCTGCATATTTTTTACATAATAGGCTGTTGACGAGATGACTTATGCTGCATTCTTTGGCTTATATGAATTAATTTACATTGTATTTTCCATGAGAAAGGACATTTTCTGTCTCTTCTATTATATCTTTACTGTGTCTGCTTTGTAGTGATATTTTGTAAAAGATTCAAAATTAAATCCTACCTGTGTTTTCAGACATACGTATTACTGTGATATTAAAATCTTTTTTCACCTCTTAGTAGGATCCCTCTTAAATCTTTTGCTTAACAAAGGCAGATAAAAGGGTATTTAAATACTTGGTTAAGTCAACTTTTCACCTTCTTGTGTTTTACAAGTTAGTTTATTTGTAAAAGTTAAATGATGGATAAGAAAGAGCAAGAAGAACTCATGAAAGCTTTGAGAGCTTTGCTTTTTTCATAGCTTACTTGCAGTGGACACGTTAAACGGTACATAAAAGTGAACAGAGACTCCATTTATGTATTTTATTTATTTTGCCTCCAGGCCTTTAGTGCATTACCTAGAGGATAATTTAGGTATTATTTGCAGTGTCAGTAGTCTGTAGGAGTGAACAAACTTCTCATGTTTAACACAAGGCTAAGTACATTCAACACCCATGACAAGGTTATAGCTAAAAAATATTGTAGCTCCTCTCATGGGTTTCATGAAAGTAATTTGCAGTGTTTCAGTCAAAGACTGAAAAATAGTGTCTGCAAAGACACCGGCTCCAAATTCACGTGGAGAGTAAAATAAAGCCATGGTCTTTACAATCTAGAACAGTGGTCTTTTCTTCTCCCTATAGCCAAAGAAACAGAAAATAAGAGGACTACATTTGTGTTGCAGAAGCAGTTGAAGTACCTTGGGACTAAAGAAAAAAATTTATCTCCAGTCCTGTCAAAAGAGGGAATGATGAACCTTGCTACAACAAGGTAAGTACTTTCTCTTTTTCCTTTGTGGCTGGCATTTTGCAACAGTGTGTATATCATTCACAGAGGCTTGATTGTGGTACCAAAAAAGATTCATGCATTGTAGCAGGGATGATAACTTTTTGGCTTCTGGAGGCTTCCGAGGTATATTTCAGTCACTAGTACTGCCATGTGTTTCTTGTTTGACTTTAGATAAAGCAGCTGATATCTTTGTACCTCCTTCTTAGTCTGTAAAATGTGTTTTATAGTATTTTCATTGCCTTTTGTAAATCCTTGAACACTTACAAGAGAGCCGTTGGGTTTGGCTTCTGATCTTTGCACTAGCATAAATTACAAAAAATTTCAGGAGGAAAAGAACGATTTTTATGACTTTGCTTTAGACTGTTGTATACAGCAAATCTGACTCGACCAAAGGTCCTCATCATCAGTTTCCAGAAAATTCAGTGCAAGGGGTCTCTGTGCATCCCTGCCCAACATTGGGCCTATTATAAAGACTTTCTCTGTGCAAACCAACTTATCTTTAACAAATAAGTACACTAGGGTTCACAGAGTATAGACATGATTGCAGCGAGTGTTACAGTTGATAGTAAAATGCAATATAGATAATTAATCTGAAACGGTAATGAAAAAGACAGTTTTGAAACGGTATTGTAACTTTCTTACTGCAATGATCTAAAGTGAATTAAAAATACCTCCTCACAAATTATGGAGAAAAGTAAATACTGTAAACGTTAATTCAAAGAGGACATAGACAACTGAGAAAAGCACTATTTAAGCATTGAGTGGGCCAAAGGGTTATTACATAGTTTTCAGTAGTGCATTTGCACCTTCAGTCCAATATTGTGTTTTGTATGTCTCAAGTCCTTGGGCAGAATTCCTGCAATCATAGAACCACAGAATAGTCTGTGTTGGAAGGGGCCTTTTAAGGTCATCTAGTCCAAGCCCCCTGCAGTGAGCAGTGACACTTCAACCAGACCAGCTTGCTCAGAGCCCCTTCCAACTTGACCTTGAATGTTTCCAGGGGTAGATGTTATACTGTCTCTTTGGGCAATGTCTTGCAGTGTTTCACCACCCACCTTGTAAAAAATTTCTTCCTTATATCTAGTCTAAATCTACACTCTTTTAGTTTAAGGCCATTACCCCTTGTCCTATTGCAACAGACCCTGCTAAAAAGTTTGTCCCCATCTTTCTTATAGGCCCCCTTTAAGTACTGGAAGGCTGCTATAAGGTTTCTCTGGAGCCTTCTCTTCTCCGGGCTGAACAATACCAACTCCCTCAGCCTGTCCTCAAATAAATGTTGATGCCTTCACCTCCCTCTATCACACAGCACCTCTCACACCTCTTGGTGTTGCACTCATCTTAAAGTTGGCATTCCCTAACTTTTTGCTTTTACTTTGTAACAATAATGTTCTTTTCAAAGGGATTTCTTCGTATTAGATTTATCATTTGTCCAAAGAAGCAACTAAAACAAAGTTTTTTTGGTTTTATATGTTTTTGATTTGACAATCTTAGGACCTAGTAGACTTTTAAATAGCTGCTTAGGAAACAAATAACTTTTATCAAGGATGAAGAAGCTTAGTGATATTTTTTATGCTTGTTATACACTCAATTATATTTTTGCATGAATCTGTTTGGTTTCGAGTTTGTTTGTTTGGTTAGTTGTTTTCATTTCATCAATCCATGTTTTTGATGAATTCTCAATGTGTTCTAATGCAGTCAAGGCTTGTGTTAGCATGGAAAACTGTGATGATAATATGCATTCTACATCCAGGACTTGAAATCCGCTCCACTTTTTCTTCTTCCTTTCCCATAACAAGAATAAAAGGAATTAACTTGTTAAAAATAAGCTTATGGTGCTATTGCATAGTGTACAGCAAGTAACACTAAGAAATCAACATTTCTGATGTTCGATATCTTGAGACTTTGTCTATTAACATTAAAGTTATTGGGACAGTAAGGAATGCTGAAATGTGGATTGTACAGTTGCTGAGATTTAAAGAGCAGTGTGAGAAAGGTATGTGGTTTCACTTGGAACTTTTTCTAGCACTTTGTTAGTGAAAAGGGAATAGAAAGTTAGCTGACATACAATTAAAATTTTTTTTTGAGAGGTAATCAACAGGGTGTGATGAGAAACTGGTAGGAAAAGAGGGTGTTGACAGAGAAGAGGAAGTTGGCCAGGACACTGGACCTTCAGGTGTTTTCTGACCATTTCTGAGTCATTATTTCTAGGACAACTGTTGCCTTCGTCGGCGTGGCGACCTGGTTCAGGAACAGCACGGCGACCAAACCCAGGCCGCTCGGTCCATCTGCTCACAGACACCAATGTGGTGGACGGCAAATGGCGTTTATTGATGAGTACACAGGCCTTATATAGCTTGAGTTTACAACATCACTTCCGTCTGCTTACATCACAAACTAAACACTACTGCCTACCCAGAGAGTCCTATCTTTCCGTACAGCGCGACATCTTCCGGCCGGCGACCCTAACTACCACAGACAACCTCAAATAGCTCAGATGATCTAAAAAGTACATCTCTAGGTTTGGTAACGGATGGCTTTCTTGTTCATTTACATCTTCATCAGTTAAGTTGTGGCAGATGCAAGGAGATAAACTGTTAATTCTAATTTGTTTATTTTTTCAGAATTATTTAGAATCAGTCTGTGTTTGTTACCACACATACAATAATCAATTGACTACCTGGTGGGTTTTTTTTTTTGTTGAAAAGCATTAAAAGACAGTAGTATGTGACAAAATTATTTCCTTTATTTTGAGATTATCACTTCTATCCCTCTGGCAGAACTATTTGCTGAAACTTGGACAGGGCAATACTCCATCACCTATCCAAAAAAAAAAAAATTTTGTTTTTGCTAAACTTCTCTTTAGGATGAATGCTGAAAGCTCAAAGAACACCCAAATGCTATATTTTATTTTCATATTTTTAAGTGTATTTTTTCTGTTCTTTATTTTTGTTATTAGATATTAACAAGTCCATCTACGCACAGGATTTTTTCATTGCTTTAAAAATTCTGAAGACTTTAGTCTTCACTTCGAGCTTGAATTAATAGGTATTTTTAAATCTCACTTCTTCAGTGAACAGACATTTTGCCCTCTGTACATTTCTAATGAAGCCTCGCTCCAGTGCTATATTATGCAGAATGGTTCTTGATTATACTGTTTGAAACAGCGCTTAATTTGTATACAGAGATCTGCAAATATGTCGCTTTCAGCCCCTGTAACTACTGAAATTAAATTCTTTCTTCGTGTTTGTAAAACTCGCTTTCTCATATCAAGAAACCAGTATCATTATTTTTTCTGTGGCCATGTGTTAACTTTCTCTGATTCATTTTTTCCCCCACACTTTTTCTGTGCTTCCTGATTATACTACAATGATGGTAGTTTGCTAAACTGTAAGCTGAACATGTTCAGTGATTAATATTTTGTAACCACCAAAATTCAAGGCTGGTCCAAAGACAGTGTCAAATGAGAGCAATGTATTCAAGACAAAATTGTGAATAATCACAACTTGAGGAAGGGCCCATTTGCAGAGCTCATCAGTCCTTTCTTTTCTGCTTTTTTTTGCTCTGGACATGTGGGACATATTTTCGATGATGATGTTTATTCAAAAGCATCAGCTCCCAGTTCAGGCTGAAGTTTGAATTTAAGCTCTGATGTATTGCTGACACTAGAAACAGATGGCTGTGAAGCCACTGATATAAAATAGCTGCTTGGAGAGGTTAGCTGGGTTTCTGTCATGTCTTTTGAAAACAGGAATGTCAAAACCCAGGGAGATTTATGTCTATTTTCTAAACTGAAATTATCTAGTAACCTGTATAGCTTATTTTGATACACAATCTACATTTTAAAGTCATTTAGACAATTTCTTCTAGTTGGCACTTCTCTAAGTAACAGTATGGAAGAGGTGAAAAATTAATGCCCTGTCTTATGGAAATCAATACATCTTCACACTTTTCAGAATGGTTTGAATCTAAAAGCTTTGATTTAAATCTAATTTCTGTCAGAAAAAGGAATGTGATGTCATTTTGATATAGATAGTGATAAACATTGGGAATTTAACAGTATAAATAATACAGTAACTAAACTGGAGGTCAAGGATTCAAGCTCCTTAATTTCTACTGTAAATCTTTGTAAGCTGTTGCTGGAAAGTTCCTCTAGCCTCAACATTTATTTATTTATGTATTTACTGTTAAAAAGAGCTAGGATGTATTTGAAACATGCAGTACAAAACTCATTTCCTAGGACTAAATAATACTGGGATTTTATGCGAGGGCAATAATTATGTTTCAGAAGTATGTATGTGTAAGCCTCAACCACTATCACAATCTCAGTACCCAGAAAAAAATTATGATGAGAAAGAGCCTCTCCCTCAAAAAGTGTGTGTCCTACAGAAACATAGTGAACCCAGGTAAGAGCTAAGGGGCAAAAGCCAAGAGGGATATCAAGCTGGAAGGTCCACTTCCTTCCTGTAGGCACAGGTGAGTTCCCTGAGCCCTGTTCCAGCCCCAGAGCACTTGTGGAGGAGCTGGTGTGAGGTCATCAGAGGCTTGCTGCACCCAAGTTGTTCCCTATTTGTCTGTTGTGTCTTCACCTGATGCTTTTCACTAGTGCTAAATGACTTAAAATCAGGTAGGAGAACAACAAATTAACTCTCTCTGAAGAATCTTTCCAGAAACATATAAGATTTTGTGGTTACTTGTCTTCCCTCCCCACCCCACCTCTTCCAAGCCTTCAAGGACACAATAAGATTACAGGACTAAACTGTAAGCCTCTGAAGGTAGATTTGAAGTGTGCACGTTAGCAAAACCCTTTTGGATTTTCATTCTTTAGTTAGATAAACAAAATACCCTGGAAATGGTCTTCAAAGTACTTTAAAAAAAAGTGCATACTTTTCTGACATACAGTGAAATAGGAAATCATGCCAAACTTCATGCTGCAAAACTATTTGAACAAGCATATAAAGCAGGCTGATGAGCAAAGTACTAGTAGACAAAACATATAATGAGGTTATTAGTATTCACTGCACTGAGAAAACTCACTCCTATTACTACACTGTCTGCATAGGAAGAAGTTAAGCTTTAAAGGAAATTATCTAGATTGGGGGAAAAAAAAAGTTTTCACAGTGGACTGACACTGTCTTGACATCAGCATTTGTTATAGCTTAATTTGAAAAATATCCCAGAATAAAACAGAAATACACGAAAAAAGTGCTGCAACAAAATTTCAAAGTTGATTTTTTAAAATGAACATTTTCACCATGCATAGTAGCACATTTCAAGAGAGAAACACTTCAAAACCGAAATTTTACAAAAGTTAAAAATTGAATCTATCTGAAACGGAGTAAGCCATGTTTCATTCATTTCACAAGGTTTTTTTTGCTCTTGAGTTTTCATTTTAGTGGGAAAAAAAACATAAGCAAATCTCATATCAATTGTTTTTCCTTATTTCCTTTTTTCAATCTCCTTTTGATTTAGTCACTGTATCAAAAAATGAGTGACATATACCTTTCAACTTAGCACAGAGTTTATGAAGTTCTTTTAAGATGTCTGCTATTTGTGGAAGTAATATTATCAAGTATATAAAATCTGGTGGTTTTAGTCTCCTGGAATCTTGGGTTCCTGTGAGAGGCACAGCTTCCTTTACTGAAATGGTTGCTGGAGTTATTTACCAGAGCCCATTGTGTTCTTATGTATAGTTTGATGCAAACTCAAGATATTAATAGCTTTTGAAGAAAATTTCTTCAACAGGTATTCACAGAAACACTTGTGGAATTGATATATTTGCATTTCAGTACTCCCTTGTTTAACTGGCTTCTATGATTAAGATCAGACCGACTGTCACACAACTTGTCTCTCAGTAGAAATGTTCTTTTTTATTGCTTTATTACAGACTGACCCATGGTTGTATATCCATTATTTTGCTGATTTTATGAGGCAGGTGGAGATATATGAGAAACAGAAGATGACGAAAACGTTAGTGTAAGGCTCTGAAGTTATTTTCTTCTTTTTAAAAACATTTTGATACAGAAACATGTAAAAGCTGGCAGTGCTTTATTATTTCTTGATGCACACACACATATTAGACACAGTAATATCAGCAGTAGAAGTTATCTCACATAACTAGTATCTGCTTTAGTGTTGGCAGGAGCAGCAGCAAACATGGGGCTTCCAGGAGTAAGGAGCAATACCAGATTGTCTTGTTGTCAGCCTTACACTATTTACCATATCTGATCATTTTTTAGATGGTAACAGAACTTCTTCCATATTTGGTGTACACAGATATGTAGAGAGTCTTCCCACAAGTGTTTGGGATTTTTGTTTGGTTGGTTTCCTTGGGGGTGGGTGTGTGATTCCTTCCTTCCTTCCTTCCTTCCTTCCTTCCTTCCTTCCTTCCTTCCTTCCTTCCTTCCTTCATGGAAGTTCAGTGCGGTTCGGTGAAAGAACAGCAAGAAACCCCTGCTGAAATGTCGTACCTCTCCTCCATAATAAAGTGCAAATCTGCTATTTAGTTTTAGATATGTAAATTAGTAGGATTTACATAGAGTAGGCAAGAGAAGGCAAGACAAAACCATTTAACCATGAAAGTTTCCTCTTTAAATTAAAGTCTAGTTTCTGAGAAAATTATAAAATGACTGCACCATGGATTTGTTTTTATGTCTTCTACTTTCAGCTATTGTAAACCAGTATTTTCCTTCAGTGTTGAGTGTATTAAGGGAAAATACAACTGAGTATCTTTCAGATACTCATTAGAAGCAGCAATCACTTTTTTAACCTTTGACAGTTAACATCATGGAGTTTCATCTCAGATGTAGGCTTTAGAACAATAAAGGTTAATAAAACCATATTGTGAAGGCTGTATTGTTTTTCTATGATGAAATCATTGGAACTTGAAAATTGAGTTCTACAAATGGAGGAAAGTAGGGGAGGGGGAGAAACATTACACCTGGATGAAATGTAATTCAAAGGAAAGAGAAATACTAAAGTCATGCCCAATTGAGCTGTCCTACTCCATTTATTGATTTATTAAGCAAAATAGTTAACCAGGAAATGCCTATGCAACATTTAATTTTTACGGATATTCTCAAACACGAAAAAGTATTCACTATGCTTAGCTCTCTAGAACCAAATTTGTAATACAAAGCAAACAAAGATTTTGAGTGAGATGAATGTCTCAGTATTTTTAAAAATATATTTACCAGAACATCTCAGAGCTTTTGTCTTTTGGGTGTGTATAATGTAAATATATATGCAAATATACTAATGTTAACAACTTGAAATTTTTTTGTGCTCTATGATGCAAAACTTGCTAAGCCACAGAATGGATAATTTTGGGGAAAGCTGAATAACTTGTCTTTAAGTAATGATATAAATTAGTCATTTATAATAGCAGCAGGACTGCTCAGTCTATTGATATGGTCAAGATTGCTCCATCCTTAAAATTGAAGTGAGATTGCACAGTTTTACAATTTTGGTACAGGGCTACATTGTGACTGTATTAATGTCAGAGCTATGGTGTGATGCTGATTTCTGTATGAGTGCACAGTGGGTAAGCAAACATGAAGTCTGATCCATCAGATTAGACACCTACCTTTATGGAACACCTGTTTCCATAAAGGAATGAAATATGTTTACACATAAAATAGAGCTCTTGGGATGGTGAGTTGGTTACAAAATAGTAATATAATGCATTGTTTATATTTATGGTATATGCCATGTAGACAAATGGTATCCGTATATGTCTTTTTGATGATAGCTTAGGACTGGAATGCCAAAGTTTTGACTGATGAGATATCACTGCTGCTACTGACAGCAAAGGTTATCTTTTTACATAAAAACAGGATGGTATTTTGAGAAATTTATTTACAAACACAGAGCAAATGCATGCAGCTGTTGTCAAGACTTTTACCCAGGGAGTGCCACACTTTCATCTTCTCTTGTGTTTTTAGTAATTCTTTTCAAGTTTTTCAGTTTCCTTCATTTTTTTTCCCCATTCATTCATAAGCTATTTTCATTTTTTTCCTTATTACATGCCTGCTAATCAGGAATAATATGTAAATAAGACACCATTACTATTCAGACACACTCAATGAGTTAAATTAAACTATTTCGTTTATAAGATGAAATTGATTAACTTCTAGCGATAGTTAAATTTAAGGCTAGGTAATGATGACTTCTCTGTAGGCTCAGGATATGATTTTAGTAAAACCATCATGAGTATAACCTGACAGCTGCAAATTAAGTGCTTACAGTTTATGCACCATTTAATTCCAGGGATATGAAAATGTAGGAGAATGTGAAGGCCTTTGTGCCTCTCTTTGGAACTTCCTGAAACAGGATTTTGGGAATATTCTCACTGTAATAACATAGGTTGACAAATCTTTTTTTTTTTTTTTGTGCGGTGAATGAGTTTGTCTGCTTTGTGGACTCTTAATTGACCTTTATATTTATTTTTTGCAAGGTAAATATATTCCTGGAAGATTATGGATGCTCTCACTTCCAAGTTATTTTTATGACAAATTAAGTAGGTTTCTTTCTTTCAGGGGTGAAAACCTACAGTTTGAATACTAACAGAGCAAAAGAGTAAGTTTTGAAAAATTGGTCCAATTTCTAGGGAACAGTATTGGGATTTGAGTTGTCCTCATGTCCCTTCTGAATTTAGTCACACATGATCACATGCTATGATCTTGGGAAAAGACATTTCAGGCTCTTTCAGATGAAAGGACAGCAGTATTTTGGTTTCATCACCTGAGTTGAGCCAATGTGTTTCAGCTGAATTTCTCACTGACTAAATAGGGACTGCGTTAGTTCCTGTCTTGTGAATAGGATGGTCAGTTCAGTAATGGTTATGACATTGTATTAGTGATTCTGTTGTTTAAGAAAAGTTAAAATCAGTATGTACAAGAGCGGTGAAACAAAAAGGTATTGTTCAAAGTCATTGATACAATGAAGGTCAGCACATTGCAGGCTGTCAGACATGCCAAGTGTAATATTTTGACAGAGCAAATTGACATTGATAACATCTCTGAATAGGTTTTTTGCCTGTGAGTTCATAAAAGATAATGTTGGGGAACAGAAGTCAGAAGCATACAGGTTTTTCTGGGAAAGGAAAAAGAAACACTAAAATAAATAAGGATTACATGAGAACAGGTGAACATAAAATTAGAATGTCTGGAGGCTGACAGCCACAGGAACAGACACAAACTGAAGTAGAAAGGACATACAGAAAAAAACACAGATGATTTAGAGTATAATGCACATATGATCTGCTCTACTATACATATGTAGGTGTGAATACAAAAATAAAAGGCAAACCCAAGCTCTACACATGTGAATAAACCTGTGGATTTAAATATTACAGAACTCTACAATGCTTAAGTCAAGTGACACAATTCTTATTTGTTTTTTGTCTTTCCAAGTGGAGCTAAAGCAATGCTATACTGATTTTGTCCAGAAGAAATGAATTCTAAAAGGGAAAACAATGGAGAAGTAAAAAATTCAAAATAGTGTCAACATCAGTGAGATTTGCATAATTAGAATATTGTACAGCACCTAGCTCTATGAACAAAGTTCTCCTGAGCTGAACAGTTAGATCAGAGTGATGAAAAAGAGTAAATGGAAGAAAGGAGGTTGAACAATGTGACTAAGAAAAAGGAGGAAGGGTGAGGGTTGCCAGACATCTCCCTTGTAGTTATGTTTGTGCGGATATAAAACACTCACAGTGTTTCCACTGATATTACTCTGTTATGGAAAGAGAGAGCTGAAGTACGTAGGCCATCAAAAAGATTTTTAGTGCCACGACATCCTAATTCTCCATGAAAGCTAAAGCAGCAGCAGTTCTGTAATATCAGCAAGACCTCCAGAACTGGGTGCTTAATGGCCTCTGAATTTGTAGGTGTAGCAGTGCAGGAATAATACACTCTTCCTGGTATTACAAAAGCATTTGGAGGCCACACTCATTAAAGGCTGGAAAGTAGGAGGGATAATCTGGTAACGGGAGCTGTGTGAGCACTTTTCTTAGACAGATTGTTATCACCTGGGAATTAAGAAGGAAACTCATAATTCTCTTGTTTCTCATGGCCTATTTGAGTGAGTTTGCAGGTCTCAGTTACAACAGGAGAGCACTGCATTGAAAAACCTTGTAATAACTAGTAGGTTTCCTGGAAGACTCAACAGAAATGTAAAGATTCTTGTTTCTCACTTTAAAAAGCTACTTTTTCTACTCTGATAGAAGTGTACTAAACTGGAATTCTGTGAGCAAATTTAGTTTCGTTAGTCCAGTAGGAAAATGTCACTGTGTAAGCTTATTTTATATGTGTCCTCCATGTCCTGTCCCCTCCATGTCCACTGTCCCCCTGAATCTTACTCTGCCTCCATCATTCCCCCCGAATATTTGGTTCTCTGTTGGCACAATATGACTTATCCTATGTAGGTCAATGGTATTTCAGCCGGTTGTTCTCAACACCAGCACAGAGATATTTTATACTTCTACAGAAACAGAGTTTTGTTATCCCCTCAACACAGACACAGGAAAATCGTGAAGACACATCTTTGGATATATATGTCTGAAATATTCAGGTTAATAACTTACTAATAATAACTGTTTAGGCTAGCATGCTGCCTCTGTGAGACTGCAGAGTGTGATATTCAACTGGAGTTAGTCTTACTGGCAGGTACAATCAAATTGCAGGATATTCCTTTGTCAAGTGGCCGCCCCTTTCACATGGACCCCTTCCTGATCTACTTGTTTCTCTTAACTACATCTACTTACTAAAAGCAGCAATTTGTAACTTTGCATTTTGATGTTAAAACAGTCTTCATGAAGGTCCAGGTATTCTCTACATAGAGTGGGACTGAAAGCCAACACATCCCAAGTACTCTGATTTCTTGTATTCAATATTACAGTGTGGTGTGACAAGTACACTGTTGTTGCATGAATGTTTTGTGGATATTATGGACATAATAGGGCTAACAACAAACATGGAGAATGAGAAAAGTTTTAATGACAGTTATTGTGAGGTCAATGTCCTCTGTGATTTGCAATTGTGAAGCAGTATTTCATGATATTACTGTTACAAGGATCACTTGAAAGTTCAGGAAAACTTCTATAGTAGCAGATGTGTCACACTTATTTTAAATTACAGTTAACTTTGTCCATTCCACCGTGGGATTTACTGTGCTTGTATGGACAGCAGTTTAAAGAAGTAGCATAGCATCATTTGATCCACAAAAGTGTATTTGCTACTTATGAAGTTTTGCTTTGATTTGGTATTTCACATTCTTATTGTTTTATTGTGAGATGAAAATGGAGGTTTTTATTACAATTAGTAAGCATTTTCCTACTTGAAGAGTGATAAGCTGCTTCTATAAATGAAATCAAGATACATACAGACACAGAGAAGTAATAGCAAATATTTACAGTGCAAGGTAGGCAATAACCTTTTTTTCCTTTAGTAAGGCAAACTACATTGAATACCGTGTGGGAATTCACCAAATTGCTGCAGTTCTGTGCTTTGGTGTGTGATAAGTGGTAGAAGCTGCAGAGCCGGGCTGTTCAGCATTGTAGTCAAATAGTACAATAACTACAGAGGAATATAGTTTACATCTAACATATTTCAGGACAAACTTGTCAAAAGTAATTCTAACCCCTAGGGAATGGTGTGTTCAGAAAGAGACTTTGAAAGCATCTAGCAGAACATGTGTATTCTTGTTTCTATAAAATTGACAATGGCATTGTTTTGCTGTACAAGTTCTCGTATATCATGGATAGCTCATAGTATTTTTCATTATCTCAGAGTTTTGTGGTTGTTCCTTATCAGATGAGGAAAGAGAGATTCATTATTTTAGAGCAGGTCTTCTGGGGAAAAGGAAAGTGACAGAACTATCTTCCTGTGCATGGAGTAGAATAGCCTTCCTCAGCCTTTCTCAAAAATTTGCAGCCTGTTTTCTAAAGGTGTCTTTAAAGGAGCTGGAGAATAAAAAGTGCATTTCCAGGGGCCCTTTGAAGGGCATACGCGCTTCTATTCTGTATTGTATTGTTCAGTGTCACTGCTCTGATTTCTGGTATCTGGCACTCTGAACTATGACTATTATCCAAACTTCTTTTTAACAAAGAATGCCTATAGTCATACACACTGGTATAAAATGCTTCTCACTAATGGCCCAATCTGATGAAATATCCTCTTCATCTCGTTGCCAACAGTTCAGATTAAGAAATCTCTACCTTTAGCCTCCTATAAGTTATGGTGTTGGTCTGCTGCCTCTATCCCCTACCTTCTAGTTTTCTCAGTTTGTTTTGCTGATTGCTCTCCATCCCAGTTCTGTAAAATAAGTAGGTTAAAAACTCCTAAATGCTAACTGTTTTTCCTTTTCTTATTTGTTAAGTATAATCTGTATTACATTATAAAACAATGTCAGGGAGAAGTCAGATGAGCAGAGGGAAGTAGGCAGCAGTCTTCAGAAGGTGCAAAGACTAGCAGGATGAAGAAATTGGTAATTAGATTAGCCACACATGAAATCAATTATTTGACTGTATCCTAGCTGTTATTTCTTATAATTTACATACCCTCTACTGTCTGTTATGATTCCATCCCACCTCTGTCTGCTTTTGTGGCAATCATAGCTCTTCTTTCTGGACAGAAGCCCCAGTAGCAAATGATGATTGGAATGGGGATGAAAAGAAAAAAAAGGATGGGTGAGCGAGCAGGAGAGGAGAAAGAGGTCTGAGGGAGAGAATGAATCACACTAGTTCAACTGAAGGTACAGTGCAGAAGGACAAAAAAGGAGGATGAAACAGCTGTGAGAGAAACTGGACAGTCTTTAACTTGTGGTGAATCAGTCCTTCCACACCAAGGAAAATACCAGATATGTCATTATATTGTCGTGCAAGTCAACCTTTCTTTCAGAGGTTGCTTTGGGGGGAGAGAAATAGAGGGTTCAGAGGCCAACAGTGATCCAAGAGTAACGTGATTTCATGCAACTACGTGCATGTCAACTTACCTTAGACTAAAGGTACTGGGGACAACTACCTAAAGAAATTAAAATCACATTTTTTTACAGAAACCAGAATGGGAATACATTCTAAAACTAACTTAACTGTAAATGATGAATAAAATTCTTTGTGCCCAGCACACTATTATACAGGCAGTTTAATTAGACCTATTTAATATTGTTTGAGATTCCCAGGTGGATGATGAGTATTGCACCAAAATAATGGTTCTTAACATCTTGTTTAGGTCTCCAAAATTCAGTTACCATTGAAGTTAATTAGAAAAATAATGAAAACAAAGCAGAAAGAAAAAAATGTATACTTTGAAAAGATGCTTAAAATTAAGAGAGATATCCATTAGGACTTTTTTTGCAATATTCATACTCTCATTGAGATTATTCAGTTTCTTGAAAATGTTTACCAACACATTTTTCTAGCCAAGGATATTAATAAAAGAATAGAGGAGGGAAATAAGCACACTAACAATATCTCTGTATGTCAATGAAAAATATATGTGTAATATATATTGTGTAATATGTATAGTTATCTATAATACATATATTATGTCTGTATAAATACCAATCCTAAAACAGCTGTACATGAGCCTCAGTGATGTAGGGAGCAAGTTACAGAATTGTTACAAGAAGGATATGTACCTTTTTTTTTAAATCAAGATGGTTAAGGCTTGCAGTTTATTACTGAAGAATGGTAGTCTACAATGTTGTAATAGTCCTGTAGATGGAAGTGCACAGGCATTTCAATACAAAATTTATTTAAAAAATGATAATAAAAATTACAGTACTGGTAAAGTATTTAAATAACATTTTAATTTATCTGATAAAACATGCATGTAGATTTTCAGGGACTGAGAATACCACTGTTTATACAGTCGTGCGTGGTTTGGGTTTTTTGTTTTGGTTTTGTTTTTTCCTCATAAATAAAACCTCTGAGAAAACCTGTTCAGTAATGGCAGTCTCACCATGCAGTTTTTCTGAAAAAAAGTCTTCATATCTATATTTACAGAATTTGTGTGGAACTGAGGGTAAGGAACTGATTGGAACTGAGGGTAAGGAACTGATTGGGTAAGTGGTAGCAGTTGTGGTCAGTTGTTGGTAGTCAGTCATTACTTTTTCTCAAAAACGGGAAAAGAAAGCTGATTTTTGTAATGAATATTACAAAATATTCAGTGAATTACTTTTTTGACCTGATTTTTGGAAAAAGACTTTCAATTCGTTTTTTGATAACTGGCAAGAAAATAAGTCTTGCCCAGAACTTCCACAGGAATTTGAATGCATTATAAGATCAAGATCTCATTTGCCATTTTTCTATGGATTTTCAAAGAAATGAAACTAAGCTACACTCTGACAACTACCTAAGAGATAAACTAATTTCCTAAGCTTATGAGCATTTATTTGCTTTTGTTTTCTTTTTCCTTATATTTACTGGAACTGCCATGCAAGTTACCTACTGTTTTAATCCACATTTGAATATGTATTTCATCTGTCATTTATGAAATGTGTTCCATTGTGTCATGAGAACCGAGCTAATACCTTTGCTATAGTCCATAACTACTGTACAATTTCTGTTATAACTAGTGGTTTCACTATTCAGTCTCAGTTTGTACGGTAATGTATGCTTTATATAGTTAAACACTGAGATGTAATCTTAAAAAGCTTGTTTATGATGTTGAGCTAACACATAGCTGTGCTGATCTTTTAGTTCAGGATCTACCTCTGTTCTAGAATTTAGGACATCGTTCTACAGGTATTTATTCTTGAAAGATATTAATATGTCTCTAACAGCGTTCTCCAAAGCTTACATGCATCTGACTACTTTCGACTTCTCACTGAGAGTTGAGCATGTTTTTATTTTACTTCACCAGCTCTGTAAACAATCAGGCATTCATATACTTTTAATTATGTAGCCCAAATAGTTTTCGGTGACAGATATTAATTGAATTTAAAGAAAAAGAAAGAGTAAGCACCTGTGCTGGAAAAAATATGCAACATGAATTTTAGGGGTGTGAAATATACACAGATTTGTTTGATATCAGTGGCAGCTGAGGTTCCTCAGCATCTCTAAAAATGAAGCAAAAGAAGAGTGACCATGGAAATGTTATTTTTCTAAGTGCTAACTTAGGTGAAAGACAGGTCAAGATAAAATGTTTTTAGAAAAAGAAGTAAGTACTTTTTCCTTTCTGGAATAGTTTCTTTTAAAGTCAATTTCAGCTCTAGATTAATCCTTTTGTGTAGTTTGATTTGAAAAAAACCCTTTGCATTGATCACAGTTACTCCATAAATGTTGTCCAGGTAGCTTCTAGCCTGGTCTGGAAGCCCACCTATTTTAAAAAGCAAATAGGTACATGGTAGAAGGGACATGGGAAGCACTGGTTAGCATGAGTGTGTGCTCCTGTCTTACCCTTTTGCCTTGACTCAGTGTCTGACCAGTCCTAACAGTGATATCCTACTCTGAGGACTAATAAAACCTCAGCAGGCAAGGTGCATGTTTGCTCAGTGTTGCTAGTATTTAGGATCTTCTGGTTTCCTGGCTTCTGTTACTCTTGCTTCTCAACCCTTGCTAGATTCTGTCACACAGATTTTAAATAAGGATTTGGTGGGGGGCATAATTAGAACAGGTGATTGCCTGTGATACAGAGGGCAGTGTTATATGAGCTGTCCATCTTAGGGGCGAAGAGGAGAGGATCCAGTGAAGCTGTTTAGGAAGAGCAAGATTCTTAATTGTATTCTTGTTGTAGGAAGAAAACTGTCTAAAATGGTAGATTTAGGAGAAAGGAGTTTGATTAGAGCAATAAATAACAAGATTCAGACAGCCTGAAGCAGAGGGAAAGGGTGGTGAGTTTAGAAAAATCAGTCTGTTAAAAAATCAGTAGATATGAAATTCTCAGAAAAATGTTTATCACTTTTATAATTCCCTGTTTTGTTTTCAATTGAATCTGAAAGAAACATGCTCTTTAGATGCTATAAATTGTGTGTCTCCTCCCAAAACAGCAGCATGAAGCTACCTCTGGAGTGAAGCACTGTGGTGGTTACCCAGAAATGAGGCCTCCTTTTCCACTGCTCGTCCTTCTGTCATGTCTCAGATTAATTCTGGCACAGATCCCGAATTGTGTTCTGTTTTGGGGAGGCAGGCACATTAAGCTCAGTTTTGGGTGCTGTTGAATAAATAAGAATACATCAAATGATAAACACTTGTCGTGGGTTAAGCAGAGCAGAGTTAATTTTTTTTCCCTTTTCCCTTCTCTTCATAAATAGCTATCAAAAAGCTATGTTTTGGATTCCTGCTCAGGAGAGAATTGATAAGAGAAGAACGTTTATAGTTATTGCTAGGATGTTGCTATTTGTTCTCAAGGATATACATTCAGCCTTTTGGGGGGGAAGAGACAGTCTGGCTTCTAGCCTGGGATTTGCTTTTAGGTAAAGATTGAGAAGCAGACTGACCAATTATTCCATCCCATGCACGTCATACCCAGTATATTAGAAGAAGACTCTTCTAGGAGTACTGGCTTTCACTTCTGGATTCGTCTCGCTTTGGGGAGCCTGCGTTCGCTCTCCCAAGGCCTTTCCTCCCCCCTCCCTCCACAGTCGCCATTAGCTCTCGGCCCGGGACACTCGTTTATCTCCGTTCCGTGAGTTTTGGCATCCTCCCTCTCCCGGAGGATCGTTAGCTGTTTTTTTTCCCCTGCTTCGGTCAGCTCTCGGGTTGGGACGCTTGGGCTGTTATCTCCGTTCCGTGAGTGCCTCCGGGAGCGGTGCACCCCCTTTCCCCCCTTCCCCCCCTTTCTGGGGGAATCGTCTGTGCGGTTTCTGGGGATTATTAGCTGGCAACAGGCCGAGCCTTTTCGGGGGGGCAGTATCATTGTCAACAGGCCGAGCCTTTTTCGGGGGGGGCAGCATAATTGTGTATCACCTATTCTCTCCCTCCTTTGGGGCCATTGGCTGGGAGTGGGCTGGGCCTTTGGCCATCAGGTGGGGAGGGGTAATATCACTGTGTATCACATTGCACCTTTGTATATAGTATTATTTCTAATATTATTGTAGTATAGTTATTAAATTGTCCTTATCTCAACCCACGAGTCCTCTTTGCCATTTACCTCTTTAATTCTCTCCCCTATCATTGGGTGGGGGCAGGGACTGTGTGAGCGGGTGTGTATGGTTTGGCCCCCAGCCAAGGGCCAACCCATCACAACACTACAAAACAATAATTCTAATTGGTATTTATTTTGCAGAGTATTCTGTTTAATTACAGCTGGAGACTATTTTGCAGCCATAAATTTCAGGAGTTCCTAGGTTATCCTGGTACTCTAAGATCTTCAAAAATTGTTCTTTTGGCTATGAAAATGTTATCAGAATATATCTCTGGTACTTTATGTTGTCAGTAAAAGTATTTAAAAGCAAAATAAATCAATGTTATTAATACAAAAAATGTCTCAAGTGGGGCTATGGTTAGACTTTTTCAATTTATCTTTCCAGTCAATTGCAATGTGTACTAACTTCTGTAAATAGTCATGTACACACTTCTGTTAAAATACTTCACTTGGCCATGAAACTTAGCAATTCATGGAGAGTCTAAGTTTCTGTCAATCTTGCATGCTATACCACAGTAAAGGCAAAGATTTTGGATTAATAAAGAATCCTTGTTTAATTTTTTTTTCGTATAATGCCCTTATCCTTCCATGTAAATAATTTTAAAGGAGCTTTACCTAGATAATTTTTTAATCATTTAAATTAATAATTCATTAATAATCTAATTAAAAAACAAACAAACTGATAGACCAAAGCACAAACCTAAACACAACATCAGTCTATGTATAAACGGTGTAAGCGATCTCTGCAATAGCTTGGCATCACTCCATTAGAGTACAATTTATAGAAATGCCCAACTTATTTCAGGAGCTCAAGTTTCAATGGAAGTCTTAAGTATATGCAAGAGTAATATCTTAAAAGTGTATTGAATAATTCGGTGTTGCTGAAATACAACAAAAAAAATGCTTTTGATGCAAGTCCTGTTGCATTTGTGAGATTTTACATAATCTTTTCAAAAACTGACTTTCACTGTTTCTGTGTGAATTCCATGTAGTTCTGGAGTCAACAAGTTGTAAGAGGAAAATAAGACCCAGGGCACACCATTCTTCTTTCCTGTGCATGTTCTACAATCACTAGCGTGAGTGCAAAGTATGTCTGAAATGCATGTAAATCAGGATGGGAATGAGATCCAAACTTTCTACAGCGGCATAAAATATATTGCAGAGAAATATAACACCAACATCTAAGATTTAAAATCATATTTGACATTGTCCCAAGCAATAGACTTAAGCTGGACATTTATTCCAAGTCTAGACCATAGAATTCAAACTGCCTGCAAAATCCAGCTTTTCTGAAGTAGGGGGATCTCCAGAAAAAGCAACAAATTATTTTTTTTTCCTTTGTGCTTTCCAATGCATTACTGTAGTACTTTATTAGTTTTGAATACTTTATTCATTTTCAGCAGTTCCCAACCGCTCACCCTGGATTTTAATTTGGAATATAAATCACGCAGAACTTCTGAAATATATAGGGATGGGCTAAGCTTGTGGTATGTGTATTTTAAGAAGGAAATTCTGTAGCATTAGAAAACAATACACAACTGCCTTTTCTCCAGCATCTTGTGTTTTTCCAGCGCCCTGCACTTATTTGGTCTCGAAAATAGCAAGAATTATAATAATTTAGGACAGTCATTCTAGCATATCAGTCACAGGCACATCAGAATCTTGAATTAAGATTGTTAAAACCAGTTTTTAAATCACTGCAGGATAAAATGCTGATGCAATGCAGCTATAGCAAACATCTTGTTCCCTCAAGTGGAGTTTTCTTTCTTGTTGCATTTTCGTCCTATTGCAAGATCTGTAAAAACAGTGCTGGCAAATCTGTAAACAAAGAACTACTGTAATCCAACCTGGATGCAATAAAAAAGCAATCTGACTGTAACAAAACTTTTTCTAAATCCCCTGAAGTTGAGCAAGATTTAATCTTTGTTATTTTTGTAAGAAGATAACAAGCTGCTTTAAAATGCAATTGCAATCACTTAGAGGGTGGCAATGTTGCAATGGGTGCGTTTGTTTTTGAATCATCACATAACAGAATGAGGCACTGGTTTTGGGCAGTGATAACTGTAGGTACTGAGAGTCTTCAGGTTTTTCTGGACTGGTATTTCCTTCCATATCTTCTTTAGCAAAAGGACGTGTGTGCCTTGATTTGTTTGAGCTGCTTTATTTCCATGGAACCTCTCTGACCTTTTTGCCAGTCCTATAAATAAAATAGAAACTGATACTGAAAATTCACGGAGGAGACTTTCCCAAAGCCAACAACAATGAAGAGCTGTGTAACAGAGTTGAAGCTTGCACATCAAAATGCTTATTTTTTGGTTGATAATTTTTGTATTGCAAATTTTTGTTCAGTTTTGTATTGGTTCATTGTCTTTTACGGAATTTGATATCTAAATATATCTCATGTTTCCAAGCCATTTTAAAAAGTCAGAGTTATCTGATATGGAAGCAAAAATACAATGTCTTGCTATCATTGACATTTGTAAAGCTGGAGAAATGTACATGCAAGTTAATGTGAATGGATTCAAGGGGCAGCATGTACATAGAGAAGGAGAGAATAAACAAAAAGATATCAGAGTCTTGTGGCATAGTTTTGATTTGCAAAAATGCTTTTAACAAAGTTCATCAAAATTAAAATGATTGATTTCATGCTTAGACCAAAACCAGAAAGTTTGGGTCCTTCGGTTTTCAGTGACTAACCATTGCAAGGCAGACTATTATTACCTGCAGAGCTGGGATGATTAAAACCCTTATCTAACCTGACCGGGAAGGCAGTTTCTGCAACGCAGGCTTGATACCTGGACTTGGATAAAGTACAAAAAGGAGACTGCACCTCTTTTATTACTGTTTATATGGAAGACTCAAAACCCGAACATTTGGGATGAATTCCACCTCCTTATTTTTCATACAATCACATTTTTTTTTATGAATAATGGTTTTGATGTTTGCTTTTTCTTTCTGTTGGTTTGTTGGGTTTTAAAATTATTTTTTATTTTTATTTTTTTAAGACAACGTTTTCATTTAGAGAAGCAGCTTTAGAGATTTTTTACAAGTTCTAGACTTTCCACAACTAGATTGCTTACAATGTTTTTTGTTTTTCTTCCTTCTGCCCCCACCCCCGCAGGTTCTTTTAATCCTGTCATTTATGCACAGAGAACTTGTAAAGGAACGTAAAAAATATAGTTATATTGTCTACAGGCTTATAATTCTCCCTCCCCTGCACTGCCCTACCCATTTTTTTCTTCCTGTTATGGATTAGAAAAACAAAAAGATATAAAATACTTCTCCCAGTGTGCAGGAGTTGGGATGGTCCTCCTAGGGAGTATGTAGTGTTTGGAACTGTTACTAAGTGTAGAAGTTCTGAAGTTGTGACGGAAGTGCAGACAGCAGATTATATAGTATATTATCTGCAGCTTCATTGTCAAAACTTAATGGGTATCACAGCAAACCAAGAAAGCCATTTATATTTTCATGGAAGGAGACTGTAGCACATTTGGTGTAAATGTATATGGGTTAGCGAAGCTTAATTACAGCAAATGAAGAGAAGGTTAGCAGCCATCACTGGAGGAAATGAATAGAAAAGACCAGCTAGAGGAGGCTCTAAAGAAAACAAATTATTAAAGTGAGGGAAATGGCTCATTCTTACTCTTAAAAGAGAAAAAGAAGAAAAAAAAAATTAGTGTTGGAAATTACTTTCTAGTAAAATGATAGATTCTATTTTCAAACTTTATACCTGACAGCAAGATCCAGAGAGTCCCCGTTTAGTTTCTAATCTTTGACTCAAAATTCTCAGTTTAGCAGGTGTACCGGTGACCTGTAGTGATCTAATTTAAGTGTTGTTAGAACTAGAGCACTGCAACGTGGGGGTATAAATAATACAAAAAAAGAGAACAATTACAGCAATTAACCATAGATTGCACTACAGAAGAATCACCTTGTAGCAATTTAGAATTCATTGAAGTAGCAGAGAAATTACAGAGTTCTCAAAACCTAGTGCTGTACTGCTGCAGAGGGGAGGAAACCCTAATAGAATTAGAAGAATGAGATCAAAAAGAACCTTTGTGTCACCAGAGAGAGAGAAATAAAAAAATAAAAGGAAGGCACTGGGCAAGAATAACATTAAAAGCATGTGAAATGTGTAATATTTTCTTTTACTTGAGTAAGTAATAACATGTAGATTTTGGAGACCTCCTGATGCAAAGATGAGACTACGTAAACCAGACGTAATGGAGGACTGTGAATGAGTTTGACATTTCTGGTGACTTATGATGCAGTAAACACTGTCTGAAAGAGCAAATCCCTATGGGAATAAGAATTAGACACTAACGGAGAGAGAGGTTCCGGCCAAAACAAGAGATCTCACAGACCTTTACTTGCAGTCAGACCAATACAATGCTAATGATGAGGGAAAGACATGCAGAAAGTGACATTGCCCACACCACCTTGATGCATTTGGTAGATCTGGAGACAGATCAGTACAAACTCAGAGGGTGAAGCCTCCATCTTTTCTGTGAAATCAGGAAACTCCCTTGTGGATAATGAGTGTGATGACCACGTGTATTTCAGAAGGTGAAATTTCCCTCAGGACCAGATAGCTCCTCAGTGCATGGTCCTTGTACCTGTTTTAACCAAGTCTTAATAACAGAATGATTAAAAAATTGCTTGTGTCCTATTTGAGGTTGTGTCCCACTTTTTCCCCTTCCCTCTCGTTGCTGTATCAGAATTGCACTGAGCCAACATCGCAGAAGTAAGGCCCAGGGAATACATCAGTATATTTGAATAGACGATAGGAAACCACGTGCAAAGTATGCGCCAAAGAAATGGTAGCCATTGCAAACAAAAGTACTGTTTGGGGACTAAGGTAAGGACAAAATAAAAATTAATATGGTAATAAGCTGTTCCAGTTAATTGTGTGTACTATGTGTACTGAATGCAGTGAGTTAATACCCTGTGGAAATACACTAAGGTGCATGGGACTGCAAGAAAACCATGATGTAGAATGTATATTCAATAATGAGGAAAGAAACGTATGGACAGATATTTATTCCCTTATATTAGGAATAAGGGTAGGAGGGACATAGAACCAGACTGTGTGCCTGGCAGGGGCAGGAAGGGCCCTGATGGAACACTCATCAGCAGAGGCTGGTGTGTTTTAATTGTGTGATTATTAGTGCTGGATTCAGAAACTGCTGTTATTCCATTTGTGTAATGCTATTGCCCAAGACTATCACACAGTTCTCCCTGAGTACAAAGTGCGATCTAAACCTTCCAGACATATGTCTGTTTGGCCAGACTCTTCACTTCTTAGCACTTGAAAAAGAAAATATATACTTGTAGAGTTTTGTAAGTTTTAATGAAATTAAGTCAGCTAGACTTTTGATTTTTAGATATTTTTATGCACTACACAGCTGACAACCAGAAGTCAGAGAGACATCATTTCAGCAAGGCTACTCACGCGTGCTAGGAGGCCTATATATATTTGAGTGCTTTTATGTTTTGAGGTAATAACAATAAGCTTTATTTTCTCTTCAAATAATGCTATTAAGGGCAGACTAAAATATGCTATGTAAGATTCTTTCTCTGACGTTTTCACCCTTGTTTTCTCTATTACATTCTTGGCATCCCATCTCCCTGTGGGCCTTTTCTTAATTTTTCTAAGATTGCTGGGATTGACAATTATTTCATTATAAAACTTGCAATTATGGACTGCTTTTCTTAACTCTTCAGGACCCAGAGCAATGGGATGACTTGAGAACCTTACTTTCCAACAGAAAAGAAATAAATGAACTTGATGATTTCAGAGAGAATTTTGTATTTGTAAGGTAAAGCCTCAGTAACTGTAAAAGTAAATAAATCAATTTTAAAAGTTCTTAAAATTTTTAAACCACTAGCACGATATTTTTCCTTTTTATGCATTTCAAGATAAGCAATGTTATTTTCTTTAAGTGTTTTCTATGTGGATTGCCGTCATGAAACTGTAAATTTCCTTTGTAATATGTATTTGAGCATGTGTGGTCATGTCTATAGTTTAAATTAAGAACGGTCTGGATTGTTCCTGTCTGTTTAGCATTTTATGGATACATCATGTACCAAAATCTCTGAGAAATCTTTCGGATGCAGGGCAGAGTATTCAAAGACAAGCGTCTTCCCGACTAGGTATAGTCATTCCTATTTGCTTCTGTGAAAAGTTCTATTCGTAATTTTGAATTTCTTTCAGGGCTGAAGCAGTAAAGAACATCTCTTGACATCTGGTCCTTGCCAAAGGAGCAATGTTTTGTATTTGTTGGACTAGTTTTCATTACAACCTTGTGTAGTAATACCATTCTTTCAACACTGGCCTTTGGATCTTCTAAGGAAACATTCTTTATTTCCATGTTCCTTATTAAAAGATATCTGTAATATGCTTATAGTGGGAGTGTATACCTACACCAGCCTTTACTGGATTTACTGTGGCTGCAGAGATAGAAATCTCTTTGTTAGTGTCATCCCAAATTCACCTTGCTTAAGAATATGGCACAGCAACTCGGAAGTATAACTTTGTAGGGCTAAGACTCATCTTTTATGTAATCCTGGCATAAGCTTCACAAATAGATGCCTAGCTGCCTAGTTTCTCTTTCTCAAAACTGTAAGTCAATAAGGCTGAAGTTTCAAAGTATGTAGCAACACATTTTCCACTCTGTTCTGAATAGCTGGTGTGCCAACCTACAAGTCTGTGTATTTTTTAAGCCTTTTGTAGTACAAATACAGTTGTTTATGAGGACCCACTCTGTAAAGTTCTTGGGCAGTTAAATTTAATTTATTTGCCATGGTTTATACTTAGTTAAGAGAAAGTGTATTCTACTAATAACTCTACTCAGTTGACATTGGTCTTGAAAACTTAAGGATCATTTCTTTGAGTTTAGTCAAATTCCCAGTCAGCGTCTCCCATACTGTCTTATACAGAGCTGCCAAGATATTTATGTGAATTGTTCTTCAACATAACAGCACACCTCTGAAACTCACCAGGTACAGTTTGGTCCAGCTTTTTAGAGACCTGGGCCTAAATGCTTGTTTCTTTTTAACTGTATCAATGCTTCAACTCTGACACTTATGCAGCGTATTGGTGGTCATATATCACATATTATTTATGTAGACAAGGAGACTATTGTTGAACACATCTCCCATATGTCATTGAGCCACCTGAGAATACCTGTGCATAATGGTGATAGGTATAGAATTTTCAGCACAAAGATTTGTGCAAGGCAGTATAAATTACTCTATAGATGAAGTTGTCTAGATAAATGCAGTGTCAGTTCAAAAATGATACCTTCTTTAATTCCTGCAAAATTAGGTACTGGCTAGCTCAAGGACTTGACCGTATGTGCTGTATGTAATGAATACAATTGAAAAATATATCATTTCAAAGAAAGGGTTTTGATTTGCACCAAATTCTAAAAGTCTTGACATCAACCTCTTTTAAATGAATGTTGAGAGTTTTCAGTGCTATTTTATATTATGATACTGTTGAGGAGGGTCTGTAGTCACCTATTTGATTGTAAATTATCCTTTCAGAAATTCTTTTAACATTTTAAATTGTTAGATGTATTACTGTCCTTTGCAGTTTGTTGCAACACTTACAATATATTTTATATCACTCAGGAGATTTCCTTTAGAGAGCAAATCATATTTCTCTGCCTTCTGTTGGAAAGTGGAAGGAATACAGCAGAAGAAACTGCCTAGGTCATAAACCACCAAATGTTCAAGACTTGCTCAGGGAAGCACCACAATAAATGCTAATTGATAGCAGAAAAAAAAAAAAAAAGTACGCAGCTTCCAACCGGAAGAATTCACAATCTCCTGTATTTTCCTGGATTATAATTAAAGCTAGCCAGTGTAGCTCAAATTTTGAATATCATTTACTTACACTTATCCCTTAGTAAATGACAGACCAGGAATTTACAATCTCTGTATTACTGCAGGAATTGTTCAGCTAATAACAAGTACATTCAGAAACAAGAGAGAATTCTGAACATATAGGAACACATGATTAAATGGTGGAATGGAAGTAAGCTGATCTTGATTTGACTTGTAGTCGTGTGGCCACCTTAGCATGGTGCTGAACTTGGTAACGTACCTTCTTCTCAGCTTGATTCTATGACTTTGAGTTGGCACTAAGGAGACCGATCTGTCTTGCGTCTGTGTATAGAATTTCACATCAACTTTACCTTCTTTAGCCATTCTCTTAAGGAGAGAACAAAGATGACATAAAACAGTGTGTCTGTATATATGTATAAAATATACATGTGTATCTATAAATAAAAGTCTATGGGTAAATATTTTATATATATATATGAGTAGAAAACGCAACATTCAGTTCTGGAATATGAAAACAATGGATTTATGGACTGACGAGAATCTTGAAAAGGGTTGGGATTATACTATGATATAAGAGTAACCTAGTAGTTTTAAGTTTGCACTAGGTAGAAGGAAAATCATAAGATATTTAGTCTCTTATATTTTAGCACTAAAATAAATCACTATTTGGCATTGTTTAAAAGAGATGGTATGTGTACTGCCAAGTCCTGCAACAGGTTAAAGAACTAAATAGTTTTGTTCTTCACAGCAGTGAGCAATCTGCATGGTAAGGTGCTATGTTATTGGCTCTTCAAGAATTATAAAGATAGGCAGATGTGAAGGAGCACTCATGAGCCACAGATTCTTGGTATGTTATGAGTACTCTTTGTCCAGAATATCTAGCAGCACTGGACATCTGAATTAATTTTGTGATACACTATGGATTTCCAGTACCATATCCATACTTCAGCATGTTTTAGATACATTTCTTCATTTTCGTCTTTTTAGTCATAGTATTGTTGCTTGTGGAGATGACTGGTCAGAGAAAGAATGGAGTCTGCTGCATCATATGCTGTGACCGACTGGGTATTAGGGGCCAGGAGACAGCATTATCAGTAAAAAGGCAAAAGTAGGGATTAAATTCAAAGCAATCAACTGAAGACAGACAGAGAGCAGTGAGGATAGACGGGGGGAGCTGTGAAAGGAGCCAGTCAGCAAAGACTGTATGAAATCTGTCTGTAGGAAATACTGGATGATGCCATCTGTTTGCTGCATTCTTGGGTTCTTATTCCCTGTGGTTCCCTTTAACAAGACCCATGTGCCTTAACAGTGAGGCAGTGTGAAGGCCATGCTGTACTAGATGTGTGATTTCTAGTGTTTGGGAACAGGCCTCCTGATGTTAGTTAGGAGGCAGCCTCAGTATCTTCTGTTCTTGCATGCTGCACGGCTCTAAAGCAATTCCATATGTAGGACAAAGCATATTGCTGTACAGAGGAACCCTAGAGCCATAATGGCCTCTGAATGCAACTTGGAATTATGAAAAGCCTAATGTGTCTTGATAGAAACGTATGTACTATAACTTCCAATGTTTTATCTGCAAACAATATTGGTAGTCCCACTTTTCCATGTGAAAGACGCTGTTAACAATTACTAGAAAAAATGAGCATAGAAAATGTTGTGATCATCTCACTACTAATACATTTTGGATTTGTTGCATCAGTATGACCTGTATATGTGAAAAACAGCTACACAGAAAAGTTATCCTTTACGTTTAGACTTCATTACATTTCATTAAATAGAAGATTTTTATTTACTGCTATTTGGATAACAAAAACATAGCAACAAGCCCTATTTCAGAGTGGTGGACTAGGGTTTTTTTTTTCCCCTCACCAGGAATGCAGCATGCAGTCTCAGGAAAACTACATTTACATAACTTCTTTTTTAATCCATAGAATGAGCAATGCTAGCTTTAATTTAGTTATATAACTATTTGAAGTGTATTTATTAAAAATTCTAAAACTTTATCATCTTCTTTACCCTCTCAAGGAGCAATTGATCAGACAACTTAAAGCCACTGGATTGCCAAATCATATGAATAATAAGATACTCCAGTTGAAAGGAGAGGAAAACACTAATTCAGTTCTCTATACGTAAAATTGAAACAGTGTCATAGCAATATTCATAGGAAAAAAAAAAACAACTTAGTTGCTAAATTCTCATGGAATAATTAGCAGATCTGGATGAATAACAGATTCCTCAGCTGAATGGCTGAACTGGAAAGTGATGGAAAATCTTGAGTGAACTAGAACAGCATGGTTGTATGTTTGTGTGTGTGTTTTTGTTTGTTCCCCCCTGCCAGCTGAAGAAAACATGTGCATTAAGATGAGCTGGAAAGATTTTTTTTCCATCCAAAGAAAAATGTTTTGGGTGATTTATTCTTTGTTTTTGTTAATTCATGTCATTTTGTAAAAGAAGCCTGTTCTTTCAAAAAGAAAAGTCTAAAGGTTTCATTTTAAAATGATAAAAATTAAATGTATCTATGTTTAAAAAAAATTAATAAGTCCAGATTGATTAAAGTCCATGAAAATTATTAGTTCTCCCCCCCCCCCCATTTCTTTTTCATGTGAATTTAGATTTTGTTACAAATGCTAACAATAATTGTCTCCTGGCTGTTCATTGACTTTCAGCTTCAGCTTTCACTACAGTTACAAGATGCTGTGAAATGCCGTGGTTGCATGAACTTAAAATTTGGAGACTTTAAGAACCTCAGGGCATAGGCCAGTCTTCTGCTTCTCTGTTTTGTTGGGGGGTTTTCTGTCTTTTTTTTTCTATACACGTCTGTGACATTGCATAAATAATTAAGAATGCAAATAATTAGCTTCACGCTTTTCCTTTCTTTCTCCACACCCTCTGGAGTCCCATTTGTTGAAATATAATTAACAGCTAGCTAATTTTGGCAGAAATTTTTCATTTTGAATTGTAAATGATAGTAACCCAGGATTCAGGGAGTTGTTTTGCTTGCAAAACCCCTTAACACAGGATAGGTTGTACAGTGGAATTTTACTGGTTGTTTTTAAGAATAAGGCCAAGTGAATATAAAGTGTGTTGAAAGTAGGACTGCTTGAGAATTTTGAGTGCTAAGGATTTATGAATTTTTAACCAAGAGACTGCATGCAATACAAGATATTCAGCAAATAAAAAGAAAAACTGTTTCCTTTCTCTTGTTCAAAGTTTTCTGTTGCAAATGTGCAACACAATATTCTCTGAGGGTGGACTCTGAACACATAACAAGCCAAGTGTCCCATTAGGCTTAATTATACTGATGTCCTTGTTTTAGTCAGCTCCTTAGTTGTCTTCCAAGGTTCTGGTTACTTCATAACAATTCCACTATCACATAGTAGGCATGACTGCGTACCCACTGCAGAAAGCTGAAGCAATATGGCTGTCATCCTTCATCCACTCCCCGTGCTTCTCTTGTGGAATCTTTGTATCTGTCTTGATAAGACTGTAGGCAGTACAGATGTTACTTTGAATGGTCACTAAACTGCAAAATACTTCTTCTTTTCACAGATCTCACCACATTGACACAGGGTTTATTCTGTAATCGCAGCTCTATTTTACCAATTTAATGCCTCATCATTATCATAGAATCATAGAATCGTTAAGGCTGGAAAAGACCTCAAGGATCATCAAGTCCAACCATCAACCCACACCACCTAAGTCACTAAACCATGTCCCTAAGCACCACATCTAAATGTTTCTAGAACATCTCCAGGGATGGTGACTCCACCACTTCTCTGGCCAGCCTGTTCCAATGCCTGATCACTCTTTCAGTGAAGAAATTATTTCTAATATCTAGCCTAAACCTCCCCTGGCTCAACTTGAGGCCATTTCCTCTTGTCCTATCACTTGTTACTTTAGAGAAGAGGCCAGCACCCACCTCACTACAACCTCCTTTTAGGTAGTTGTAGAGAGTGATAAGCTCTCCTCTCAGCCTCCTCTTCTCTAGACTAAACAACCCCAGCTTCCTCAGCCGCTCCTCACAAGACCTGTGCTCCAGACCCTTCACCAGCTTTGTTGCCCTTCTCTGGACCTGCTCCAGCACCTCAATGTCCTTGTGGTGAGGGGCCCAAAACTGAACACAGGATTCAAGGTGCAGCCTCACCAGTGCCAAGTACAGGGGCACAGTCACTTCCCTAGTCCTGCTGGCCACACTATTTCTGATGCAGGCCAGGATGCTGCTGGCCTTCTTGGTCACCTGGGCACACTGCTGGCTCATGTTCAGCTGGCTGTTGACCAGCACCCCTAGTTCCCTCTCTGCTGGGCAGCTTTCCAGTCACTGTCCCCCAAGCCGGTAACGTTGCAGGGGGTTGTTGTGACCAAAGTGCAGGACCCAGCACTTGGCTTTATTGAACCTCATACAATTTGCCTCAGCCCATCGGTCCAGCCTGTCCAGATCCCTCTGCAAAGCCTCCCTGCCCTTAAGGAGGTCAACACACCTGCTCAATTTGTTATCATCTGCAAAATTACTGAGGGAGCATTCAATCCCCTCATGCAGGTCATTGATAAAGATGTTAAACAGGACAGGCCTCAAAACCGATCCCTGGGGAACACCACTGGTGTCTGGCTGCCACCTGGACTTAACTCCGTTCACCACAACTCTCTGGGCTAGGCCATCCAGCCAGTTTTTTATCCAGCAAAGGGTGTTCCTGTCTAATCCATGAGCCACTAGCTTTTCTAGGAGAATGCAGTGGGACATGGTGTTGAAGGCCTTGCTCAAGTCCGAGTAACATCCATGGCCTTTCCCTCATCCACTAGGCGAGTCCCCTGGTCATAGAAGGAGATCAGGTTGGTCAAGCATGACCTTCCTTTCATGAACCCATGCTGCCTGGGCTTGATCCCCTAGTTGTCCTGTACATGCCATGTGAGCACACTCAAGATGAGCCATTCCATAATCTTCCCTGGTACCGGGGTCAGGCTGACAGGCCTGTAGTTCCCCAGGTCCTCCTTACAGCCCTTCTTGTAGGTGGGTGTCACACTAGCAAGTTTCCAGTCTTCTGCGACCTCCCCTGTTGCCAGGACTGTTGATAAACAACGGAGAGTGTCTTGGCAAGCTCTCCTGCCAGCTCCCTCTGTACTCTTGAGTGGATCCTATCTGGCTTGTGTGTGTCCAAGTGGCGTAGCAGGTCATTAACTGTTTCCTCCTGGATTGTGGGAAGGTTATTCTGTTCTTTGTCCCTGTCTGCCAGCCCAGGGAGTTGAGTACCCTAGGCTATCTAGTCTGACTATTGAAACTGAGGCAAAGGCGGCATTAAGCACCTCAGCCTTTTCCTGGTCCTTCGTGATAATGTTGCTTTCTGCATCCAACAAGAGATGGAGATTCTCCAAAGCTCTCCTTTTGTTGTTATTGTATTTGTAAAAACATTTTTTATTATCTTTAACAACTGCCTCCAGGCTGAGTTCCAGTTGGGCTTTTGCCTTCCTAATTTTAACTCTGCATGACCTGGCAAGACCCCTGTACTTTTTTTTGGGTCGCCTGACCCTTCTTCCAGAGATTGTAGACTCTACTTTTTTCCCTGAGTCCTAGGAATAGCTCTTTGTTTAGCTGGCCTGGTCGTCTTCTCTGACACTTTGTCTTTCCAGAGATGGGGACAGCCTGCTCCTGTGCATTCCTCTTGAGCAATGTCCAGTTTTCCTGGGCCCCCTTGTCCTTCAGGACGGTCTCCCAATGGACTCTCCCAAGCAGTGTCCTAAACAGCCTGACGTCTGCCCTTTGGAAGTCCATGTTAGTGGTTTTACTGGCACCTCTCCTTACTTCACTACTTATACCACTGTAGTTACTATTAATCTCTTGTAGGTATTTCAATTTGTTATAGACTCAATTAATTTTTTAGGATTGTTCTTATGCTCAGGCTCAAATTAACAAAATTACAGAGTGATCAGAATATTAATAATAATGAACGTATTCTAGGTGTAGTTAGATACTGCTAAACAATAGCAGCTAAATAGTTTTTAGATATTCTTTATAAAGTATCCCATTGCAAACAACATGTGTTCTCTCTCTAGCTCTTTTGTATTTACTTAAATAACATTTTAGGATATACTTTGGTTATAATATTCTCATGGTACAGACTCATCAACATCCCACACCTTTGCCACTTTGACAGCTATTATATTCAAATTACATTTGAACTCACCAGTGGAAAAAGGATAGTTCGTACTCCTTTCCAAGTGGATGGTGAGCTGGAAAAGAACCCTTGAAAGAGATAGTTGCCATTTGTCAATAAACCAGATCAGTGATCTAAATAAACGAGCAAAATCTGTGCATCCTGTCTGTTAAATCTGGTATTACAAAAACCACTTACAGCAACAAGTAATAATGGTCTTGTGTGAATGGTAATGGTGTAAAAACTGCTTTCTTATTGTTGTGTGTCTTGTGTTTCATTGCCACAATAGTGTGGGAAAGCACTATCAAGTCATTATGCAGCAAAGTTAGACGGGCTTAATCTCTTTCATAAATTACCATGAAAAAGAGACATCTTTTATGCATAACTATGAAAAATATCCCTCTCCTAGTGTGAAGTGACATGTTTCAAGTGAAACATGACACTCCAAAGTTCTGACATTCAGATGGCGTAAGAAAAGTAGGATTTGGTGATTTAAAAGTAATCAGGCAAAGTATGTGAGTGCTACTTGAAATTTATTTGCATTAGCCATTATTAGGAAAAATTCTTTGTGTCTGGCCCTTTGTGGTACTTCTAGATGTTGCAATTATATCTTTGGGTTCAGATTGCTATGGCTGCAATAGATTTTGTGACATGAAAAGGTACATAAAACACTAGCTATTTCACAGATAAGTAGGGAACAGGTTAATTGTGTGTAGCACAAGTAGATGTTTTCCTACTTAAGAAAACGATTGTCCAGGAAAAACAGATGCAAAGAACATTTTAGTCATTTACCTAAGTGAGGTACTACAGAAAGGAAGAAGAAAATTTAATTATAAAGACTATTACCAAATTTTAAATGTTTACTCTCACTAACTGCTATGGTGTTTGCCTGTGGCTCCTTTGCGTAGGAGACGTTTGTGCAGAACAAAAAAATGTATTGTCAAAAGCGTGGTTTAGAGGGAAAAATTAAGATTATGGAAAACGTTATTAGTAAAATGGAAGTGAACAGCTCTTGCAGTTAATTCTGGAAAGACAGGCTATCCACTTCCAATTAAATAATTCCCCTTGCTTTTAATTTTCCTCAGGTATAGATTTTGGGGAAGTGATCTAGAATCTCACTTTATAGTACCACAGGAAACTTCCGTCATTTACTGACACTTCCTGTCTCTTCCGTGTCCTGTACCAGGCCAGGTCTATCCAGAAGGTGAAACCTTGTCAGAGCAGAGAAGCTGTGGAGCTGAGAAATACCCCATACTCTGCACATAGGTGCCTAGCTGCAGCCCCATTCTGTGACTTTAGCTGTGACAAGACCTGATACCCAGCATCGGACATGAGTGCCTGGTGGAAAATCTGTTGGGGCTGTTATTACCAGAGTTCAACTGAAGGCTTTCCTTTACTTCTTATTCCTTTTTAGAGACATGGATTATTACACTGAAGTTCTTCCCTTCTCTAGGGGATCCCTCAATGTTGTCCCTTTCTCTTGTTCTGTAGGTGAACGGTGGTAGGGCCTGGCTCTAGAATATTTCTAATGTAGGCATAACTGTTATGTGGAATTTTCCTGCTCTACCCCCCCAACGTCCCGCCCCCAGCCTTGTCCCTCTCCATTTCCAAGGAAAAGAGAGTGTGCTCTCAGAAACTGTTGATTCAAGTGTCTCCTAAGACTGAGTGCACATTATACTTACAGCTTTGAAAACAGAAAGGAAAAGTTGGTGATGTTGCATACATGTGAAAATTAATTCCAATTCAGTTTACTCACTAACTCATAAAACCTCAAAATAACCATTACAGATAAAGACAGCAGATCTGAGCAATCTAGGAGCAGCCACCTAATTCAGACTGAGCAGGTTTTATGGCTGAAGCAAAAAAAACACAAAAACCCCAGATAAAACAAACTCATAACATAACTGACATCTACTCCTGATTCTTTCTTTGAATCAGCATCTGCCTCATTTCACCCTTCTGTTAGCCCTGGGCTGCGTTAACAATCATACTGAGTCTGAACATGGCTGAGAAATGCTGTGTTAAATGCAGTACTGCTGTCAGGGCAAACTGACTAGTTACACAATGATACCTTCAGATGCCGAAATCTTTCTTCAGTGTGGTGCTGAACACAACAAATAAATCTTTATCTAAGTATATATGTACAGTTTGCTGATAAGCTTTTATGCTAGTTCTCATAGTTGCTCACAACAAACAGTGTGCAGACATTGTAACATTTTACAATGGAGACCAGGCCCTCTGAATGAAATACTTTTTATCTTTGGGACACGTTGTAAAACGTAATCATTTGGCAATTATGAAGTGCTTTATGTTCTTCAGTTGAAATGTGCTATGTCAGTGTGAATTAGTATTATTGATGAGCATAAGTTGTAAGTTTGAATGCAAATGAGAACATTTAAATATATAAATACTCATTATTCATCATGAAGGATGACAAACAATTTAAATACCTCTCACAGAAGGCTGCAAAAGCATGAAGTTTAGTCGTGAGCTGACTCAAGCACAGTGGTTGAGTCAACCCAAGTCTATTGTTACCATGACACAGATGTAGACCAAAAAAAGCAGGAAAAACCCCTGTATAATGAGACAGAGAGCAGCACAGAAACTCATGTTAAGGTACATTCATGTCCATGTTGTGTCCTTTTGTACTGGTGGTCTTAGAGATAGGCAGGTATGTTGAAGGGAGAGACAATAAAGTAGCAGTCTGCAGCAATGGAAGCATGAGCTTTAAGTGAAAGCGGGACACAGGGAAGACGCATAAATAGCCTTCTTTAAAGGTTGGTAAGTCTTTCTGCTGCTGAATGACTGGTTTCATTTGACTGCCAAATACAAAACCCTCATGCTTGCAGCTGAGCAGTGCATTTTAGACTTTTATAAGTGACTAATTTTCAGTATATACATTCAGTGAGTGTACCAGCTCTGTCTCATCTTTGCTGGATTCTTAGGAATGCAGATGATCTTTCTTGAGTCTGAAAGCCATTTGACAACATTTTGGCTGCTTAGAAGACTATAGAAAGCTTTACCTTGCAAATTTTTGGTCTTGGGAAGCAAATGTGTGTTAACTACACTTTCATGTGTTGGTTTAATTTGTTTTTCATCCTTTTTCTTTTTATATCTCTTTAATAAAGCCAATATGCAAGAGGTTTGTTTATAAAGAGACAACTGATCTTTAATTGTAAAGACAAGTTGATGTGGGTTTTTTTGTTTTGTTTTGTGTTGTGTTTTTTTTTAAGCCATACATTCCTCTAGTTCACGTGTATTTGCATTTGTCAACCAATTTTGTTTTTCCCCATTTAATTTCTCTTGCTGATTTAATGGTTTCTTAAGAATGATTTGGATAGACTCTTCAGTTGAGCAGTCTATACTACATCTTGTATTTTAGAACTCTATGCAGTACAAAAATTGTTGCTTTCCAAGAGAATCTTTGATCTCCATGTATGCAAGAACTGACAAGAGACTGCAAAAGATTACTGTGAGGAAGGGAAGATCAGCATAAAAAGAGCACGGCTTTCCACAGGTCAGAGTGGATTTCTTCTTGTTTGCCTTAGCTATTGCAGTTAGCCTACAGGCACTTGAGGAGTGAATGAACTTATTTGCTGTCAAGTAGATGTCAAAAAGGCAAATCCATGAAGGTTACAAATTGCTCATACATCACTTGGGTGGTATTCATCTCAATAATTATGATTGCATATCATGAGAAATATGTATGCACATTTAAGAAAGTCACCCTAGGCAGCCCATGTAATCAGTGACGTAGTTCATCTAATCAGAAGTTTTGGTTGTTTCAAAATGGGTTAGGACTGAACCCCTGGCACCTCTTTATTGTCTGAATTGCACTCAGTACAAGGGAGCCTGTGATGACCAGCTTGGATACATGTACCAGCACAGCAGCCTCAAAAAGTCAAATAAAAAGATCCATGCACATGTTCCTCTAATAGGCGCCTATCTTTCTCTGTTCTCTTTGAGAAGACTGGTAACTAAGACAGACAACAGAAAACGGCTACTCCCTTCCTGCACTGTCTTGGCACCTTCTCCTCAAAATCAGGCATTATGTGGCAAATCATGTAGTGAAATTTCAACTTTTCTGCAGGGGCCTTATGCCTTGGTTCTGTGGAGTTATCTGGATTCTGGTGTAAGCCACTGGAAAAATTAAACATATGCACAGCTTTAAATGTGTTAGGAGTAGAGCCAAAGTCAGTCTAATGCTCTCATTTATTTAAAAAAGAAAAGAAAAAAGTCCAATTCTAAATCTTTAGCTTGTTTTTACTAGGAAATATAATTAAAATACATTTTATCTTGTTTTCTTTCTTATTTTCTAAGTTTTCTGGTTTGGGCTCCCTGTGTCATGTAGTTATACTGTATGTCTTTATAGGAATTCATCTTTTGGCATGAGGCCTGTATTTTGACAGCATCAGAAAACTAAAATGAACCAGGGTTCCAAGACCACCAGTTTAAACATAAAGAAGTCTCTTTAGTATTATAAAATTCAGTCCCATTAAGAAGCATTTAAATGGGGCTACCTCAATGATGCTGCTGATTTAGACTCCATACTGAGGATCCAAAATAGAGAGAATTAGTTTGGTTGTATTGCACATGAAAGTATAGAAACATTCTTAACTGAGAAATTTTCTTCCTCAAAGGAAAAAAAACTGAAAGCAAATAAAAAGCCCCTTAGGAATGGAAACATTATGCAGCTATTCTTTAATAACTGTGTCTGTTTATGCAGGGCTGCTTGAAATATATGAATTGTACACAAATCAGCTAGCATCCAGGCTGCTTTCCTGTTAAAAACATCCTCTTAAAAATGGTGTGTCTTTCAGCATGGAAATATTATCGTTTTCTCAAATACTTCTTCCTTCAACCAGCAGCTGTTCTAAGAAAATGGCTCTCTGAATTCAGATGGGTGGTTTTTTATACACTGTCAATACATAAGGCAGATTTTGCCCTGTATAAGAACATTTCTCATCACTAGGGTTGAGTGAATATACAAGACAGGACTATAGTTCTCCATTCCCAGGTGCTGAACTTGGGAATAATTAGCACTTTCCTGAATAACCCTGCTTTCTCACACTAACCTCAAACATTTAGTTGATCCTAAGCCAAGATGAAAGGAGGAGAACTCACAACACATTCATATCTCAGCATTCCCCCTTACCCGGAGCTGCTGCGGACAGGAACTTCTCTTCCCATGAGGCCTCTGTGCATTTAGGGATTGTTTAAACTACCTGAATGGTACAAAAGGGTTTTAACATTTGAAAACCCAGGTTTCAATGGTAATCTGGGTTCTGGTTCCTACTATTTAACAGGATATCTCTTGGCCTTGCTGGAGAAAAACAGATCCTGTTGATGCTTGCAAATGTTAAATAGGCTCCACCGTGAGAAAGTAAATGTTCTATCACTTGAGACACTTAGAGTCACATACATAAATTCAGTTGTGATGAAAATGAGAAGGAGGGATGAAAAAGTATAAATGTTCTCACTGAAAATCTTATAGATTTGGATGGTTTTTTTCCAAGTCTTTGCAATTTATGTTAATGTCCATATAAATCTACTTATGTAAGACAAATAAAATAAAAAAAGACAATAACAACTTAAGAAATTAACATTGAGGAGGTAGCACATCAGGACGACTACTTTTATATTTCTGAACTGATAACATGACCATTCGTAAGTCATACTTTTCCCTTTAAACAATAATAGCTTTCCTTTCACATCTGAATGTTTATATTTGCTTTGGAAAACTGAACAAATTGTTTAGAGTAAGTTAGGTTTGTTTTTCATTATTCTGTATTTGTTAATGATATTCATGTGTCCTATTGCAGAAAGAAAAAGACCAGGATGAAAGAGGTATGCTTGTTCACCTGCTCTCATATAAGTCTTGTTTTGAGGTTAGAGTAGTCTGGAAATGGTACCATATGCAGAAAGAAATTGTAGTTGTAAATTCTTTCTTTCCTGCTACAGAATTAATCTCTCATACTTTTCCCATCCTTATATTACTGTTTCATCCCACCGACTTTTCAAAAATAGAATTCATCTAATATAGTGGAGAGAGGTTGGTTTCAATCTGTTTTCTCATTGTCCAAGCAGAAGATCCTCTCCCTGTACACAGGTTTTGAGGTGATGCACACTTTTTTTTTTCAAGATAATGAATTCTGTCAGAGTTTCACAAATGGTTTACACATTTTCAGCATTTTTACATATATACGTACTATACATGCATTTGTGTGTGAAAACACAATAATAAGGATACTTATATATGAATAATTGTCGTGGGTTAAGCAGAGCAGAGTTAATTTTTTTTTTCCTTTTCCCTTCTCTTCATAAACAGCTAGTAAGAAGCTATGTTTTGCATTCCTGTTCAGGAGAGAAGTGATAAGAGAAGAACGTTTATAGTTATTGCTAGGATGTTGCTATTTGTTCTCAAGGACATACATTCAGCCTTTTGGGGGGAAGAGACAGTCTGGCTTCTAGCCTGGGATTTGCTTTTAGGTAAAGATTGAGAAGCAGACTGACCAATTATTCCATCCCATGCACGTCATATCCAGTATACCCAGTATATTAGA
>WKFP01015562.1:2365431-2378792 GCA_011057875.1 Pterocles orientalis | reverse complement strand
ACTTTTCAAAAATAGAATTCATCTAATATAGTGGAGAGAGGTTGGTTTCAATCTGTTTTCTCATTGTCCAAGCAGAAGATCCTCTCCCTGTACACAGGTTTTGAGGTGATGCACACTTTTTTTTTTTCAAGATAATGAATTCTATCAGAGTTTCACAAATGGTTTACACATTTTCAGCATTTTTACATATATACGTACTATACATGCATTTGTGTGTGAAAACACAATAATAAGGATACTTATATATGAATAATAAGGATAGTTATTATGAAAATAATTTTAATTGCATGTATGTAACAAGTACCCATTTGTATGTTTGCCTCCTGCACCCCAGATATTTTTTTAAATTTTGTTTTCAAATTTGTAGAATGGTGTTCTAGTCTAGTTGATACCAATAAAACTCAAACCTACTGAAACTTTGGATGAAGGAAAAGACATGATTAGTCTCATATGAAAACAATTCCACTTTACTGGATTCTGGCTATTTTCCATATAAAGACTCTCAGTTAATGGCGTAAGTAAGAATTTTAATTCCAGGACTTTTTTTATTTCACGTCAGAAAATTCAATCATCAGTAGAAAATTAAGCTTTATTTGATTCTTTTTTGCTCTTATATACTACCTATTTTTTTTCCCTTCAAATAAGGTGATGTTTGTCTGAGAAGAATAAAGAATATTGTTCTCCTCTATCTCTACAATCCTTTTCACTCTCTTGTTCTCACTGCTAAAGTTCACATTCAAAGTCTGATTACCTCTAACTACTGTAGGCTCCTGTGTCTGTCCTTCACTCTCCCAACTCTCTTTGGTCCCTTCAAATTGCTAATGTATGCTTTCAGATACATCAGTATTTAGCTGAGAAGAACAGCTCTTTGTTGCTGCTATTGTGTATTTCCCCTTTGGCCTCCATCTTACCTTTCATTTTTCCTCACTGCCATTTTGCAAGCAGTGTAAGTGTTAACAGCAGTATTGAAGATGATCTGGCTGTGACACAGTTTAAGCTAAGGGGAAACTGTATGTATAGGAAATTGATGTAAACCAACTGCCAAACCATGACTAAAGGATGCTTTGAGAGGGGGTGGTATGAGAGAGTAAGCAGAGAAGAGCTTAAGGTACATTGCCAAAGCCTACAAAGTCATTGCTGCATGAGTAAAACATTTTTGAAAGACTGAAGTGTACTGCTAACCTTAGCCCTTCATTAAAAGTCATTTCAGTTCTCCTGTAATTATTAAGCAAATGGCTTTATTTGTCAAAGTGTAAAACATTTGTCTTTCTTGATAGATCCTTCACAGACTTAAATAATTTCCCCAGATGGTACTGTATTCTTAATTCAGTCAAAATCTCAGCGCAGTAAGCAGTTCTGTAATGTATCACATTCTTGCCTCTCCTCTACACTAATTCATTTTTTCCCCCTCCAATTTTCTAAGTCACATAGAAAATTGAAAAGGAGGTAAAGTTTGAAATTTGATGAAAAGTAATTGGAACCAAAGATATGTGGCCAGCAGTTTCATTTGAAGGCCACTCAATTATAAATTCAGAAGGCATTCATTATCACAGGGTAAGTGCTAATGAACTCATTTGGTATTCATGAGAATGTCAATATCTATCTATTGGTACAAGTTTCATTGAAATTCAGATGCAGACCTAGGAACATTAAAGAATTATATTAAATACTGAAAGCAGCCAACTCTTCATAAGTTAATTAGTAATATACTTTTTAAAGACAGATTCTCAGCTGTTGTAAATCACTAGCAGTCAATGAAGTTAAACTGAAGATCTGGCCAGTTGCTTGTACTAAGGTCTTGGCACATGTTGGACAAAGATCCTCCATTACATATAGAATTAGTTACTACTTGAAGAGGAAAAGGACATAAAGTAGAAGGGGAATTGGTATGGTTGTGGCTGCTGGAGGTTGAAGTTCATCAAGAAAGTGAACCAGAGTTACCACTCCATATCTATGATTTGTAAGGACAAGGTCCACAAAGCTAGTAACACTGAGATAGTTTACTTGATTCGTAGTTTCGCCATTGGAATACAATACTCTGAGTACTCTAGTCACTGAAAACAGCTTGAGATAGGCTGGAGCTCCGATTGGACACAAAAGGCACAGTGTGAACCTTTTGTGTCCTAGAAGGACTTTTTTTTAAACTTACAATCATGGGCTTCTGTGTAACTTATGGGAAACAAATTGACAAAACAGCTTGGAATATTTTCTCAGTTGCTTGAGGGATTTATTGTTTGTGACTGTTTTCTATTAGTAACACCCCTGCTATTTGCCTTTCAATTTCTACTGAGAAATTTAGTAAGATATTTGATATCATATCTCCATTTATTCTTGTGCTCTATTTTTCTTGCAGCTGTATCCACAGATCATGAAACCACAGCTCAAGGTCATGTGTTATCATATCTTCTCTCAAGAGCTTTCAGAATAGTTTTGGTTTAGGAAACAGTCTTGATTGTCTTAAACCAGCTGAAAACCAAATGAAGACACTTTGCACTAGTTCATGGTAATAGTTTAGTGAACTATTTAAAAACTATAATATTTACTGTGTTTTACTTATCTTGTGGCTGAACTAAAATCTGCTGTTAACTATGAAGCTAAAGCGTGTATTTTTATTTTTCTTCACTTTCTTATGTACACTGACCTTGTGAGGGTAGATGTGCATTCTTTTGCAATTGTGGGAAGGCAGATCCCTTTCAAAATCTTGCCCCTCAAACATGGACATATGCCAGAGAAAAACTTAATGCCTCTTCTAAAATCTGAAAGTTGACAGCGTAGGCAAAAATCTGTATACTTGTCTGTCAGATTAAATCAGATTAAACAGTGACCTGTTGTTTAAAGTAAACTCGGTGCAGGTCTCTGAGGTCCTGTAGCTCTGCTTCACAAATTCTCTCTTATTAACAGCAGCAGGTTGTGTTTTTTCAAAGAGAGCTGATTTACCTTGTGATACAATTTGGATTGTAGCCTAGTTTGTCTCTGTGTAGTATTGTACTCAGCCTTACTTAAATGCTATGTGTCTGCACATTATTCAACAGACGTATTCAGGAACTATTTGTACAAAGTCACAGAATAATTCAGGTTGGAAGGGACCTCCGAAGGCCTCTAATCTAAATTCTCACTCAAAGCAAGGCCTGCTATCAAATCAGACCAGGTTACTCTTGTTATTCAGGTTGTTCACTCTGGTCTTGAATGTCCTACTAAAAGTCACTTTAACTTTCTAGAAGTCTTCTGATGCAGTAAGTAACTATGTTTTTAAGCCAATATTTTCAAGGCTGACAGAGGAATTTGGATGTCTCTGTGGGCATCTATGGATTCTCTAATTTTTATAGCATACTATCCAGTCATCGAGTCCCAAGTTTCTATAGCAACCAAACTAAAGGTGAATCAGGGCTTAGAGTGAAAATTATTAGAGTTCTTTACAAATATCACATTTTAAAAAGGACTAGTTAAATCATTTATAAGCAGTGCTTATGATATTTTCTGTTTAATAATTTTTGGATTTACAATAATGCTTTTCCTGCAGTGCCTCCAAGTTGTTCCTTGCTTTTGGCTTTGTCCTGCTGTGAGATAACGTCATAACTCTTGAGGACTTACAAAGTATTGCTGATACCATGACATGAATGTCTCTTTCAATGTCTTTTCCAGTCTGGCTGCATTAAGAGAAAATAAGTGATAATTCTCTTTTGCTATTCCACTACTGCTTGTGTAATGTAAAGGAGTACGTATAACAGAGTATTCCCCATAGATTGTTTCATTGTGGTCTCCACAGCTTCTTCCAAGGGTTGTTTGTATAATCATTTTGGAGTGCAGTATAAAATCTGATTAACTGTGTTATTTTATTGAATTTAGACTTGATATGACAGGAGCAAATGCGGTCTGGCTTGATAAGCCAATAAGTATTTTTAATGACCCCTTCTTGTGTCTTAAAATGTTGTATGAGATTAAAATAAATCAAAAGGGATGAGGAAAAAAGGCAATAGAGCAAAATGGGAACTGCAGATCCTGCTTAGATTTTTTTTTTCAAATTGTTGAATATAACATTTATAGAAATCTGTTTCCTATATCACATTTAATGCAAGTGTATTGTTTAGACCATGAACTAATTTTAAATTTTACTCTATAATCTTAGAGATTTTGTATTATTTAAACCATAATCATAAAATCATAGAATGGTTTGAGTTGGAAGGGACCTTAAAGATCATCAAGTTCCAACCCCCCTGCCATGGGCAGGGACACCCTCCACTAGACCAGGTTGCTCAAAGCCTCGTCCAACCTGGCCTTGAACACCTCCAGGGATGAGGCATCCACAGCTTCCCTGGGAAACCTGTTCCAGTGCCTCACCACCCTCAAAGTAAAAAAATTCTTCCTCATATCCAATCTAAATCTACCCTCTTTCAGCTTAAAACTGTTACCCCTTGTCCTGTCACTATACTCCCTGATAAAGAGTGCCTCCTCAACTCTCTCAGCCTGTCCTCGTAGGGGAGGTGTTCCAGCCCTCTGATCATCTTTGTGGCCCTCCTCTGGACCCACTCCAACAGGTCCATGTTGTTACTGTGCTGAGGGCCCCAGAGCTGGATGCAGTACTCATAAGAGCAGAAAAGAAGGGGAAAAACACTTCCCTTGACCTGCTGGTCACACTTCTTTGCTGCAGTCCAGGACATGGTTGGCTTTGTGGGCTGCAAGCGCACATTGCTGGCTCATGTTGAGCTTCTCATCTACCAGCACCCCCAAGTCCTTCTCCTCAGGGCTGCTCTCAACCCATTCTCCACACAGCCTGTATTTATGCTTGGGGTTGCCCCACTCAAGGTGCAGGACCTTGCACTTGGCCTTGTTGAACTTGGTGAGGTTTGCATTGGCCCACCTCTTAAGCTTGCCAAGGTCCCTCTGGGTGGCATCCTTTCCCCTCCAGTGTGTCAAATGCGCCACACAGCTTGGCATTGTGGGTAAATAATAGGAACGCATCTAGCTGTAAGTGTGGAGGTATGATGCTGATGAAGGCGTATCAGTTGCATGAACTGATACTTCTTTTTTAGTTGTGTGTGTGGTTTGCTTTGCATCTCCACTTTGAGACCATATATCACATTTTTATCCTAACTGTGAAAATGAAAGTCTGTGGAGTTTTGGTTTCAGCTGGTTGTGTACCTCTTGTGCTTTCAGCTCTGTAGAGTTCTTCAAGCCTGGTTTTTCATGTGATCAAAACAGAAGTTTTTGAAAGTAAAAATAAAATATTGAAGTGTTGTAGATTTTACTGCAAATACTGCAAGTATGACAGTGTTATCTTCCGGAGTGATGTTTCATTACTGGGGAATGTAGATCCCCTGGTGATGTGATATTTTTGTTATTGTGCCACTTGGAAGACAGTTCTAAAACAAACAAAATAACAAGAGAGATTATTTTTTATGAAAAATGAACTTAATTTTCTATATCTTTCATTAAATAAGGGTAACACTGTAACTCTTAGCCTTTGGCTAAAAGAATTACTGAGGAAATGGTGTAATTGTTTGAAAGACACTGGATACCTGCATAAAACAATTATAAAGGGTATTCTTTTATAGTGAGTTCTGTGCAAATTTTGTTTTCTTTCATTTTTTTCCCTTATTACTTCTTTTAATAAAAAGTATAGTCAATGTTCCCGAAGTTTTCCTATGTAGTTAAAATTACTCCAGTTTAGATCTGCAGAGTTAGTAGCTTCCTGTTCTAGAAATGTTTACAGCAAAATGTGATGCACATCCATTCACTACATGATCTATTGCAGCATTCAAAGCTGCTGAAAAAATTACTATCACTGTTGATGTATGGCCTGGTTTAATTTCATTTTCAGCCCTTTGCACTTCTGTAGTGAAAATTGCTGTTATTCCATCCAGAACACAGTAACTTTCTGGATTTTATTTTTTCTTTGAATTGGTCGATAGTGTTAACCTGCAGCAACACGCCACTCACCTTCCCTTCCTTTGCTTCCTTAATAAGTTGGAAAATCACACTTTTAAGGTGAACAAAAGAAGCATGAAATTTAGCTTTTCTGAGCTCATATGCGTAGCACTGATGTAATAAAGTACAGTGCATATTTGCTTGAGATTCTATTTTGCATATGTAATAAAGAATGGAAAATTATCCTATTATCTGCTATGTTTGATTAGGTCTACATACAAAGGTAGCGTACAGATGTATACAGATTTTTTTTTCAATTAATTGTTCCAAACTCTACCTCTGACTGTCTAATGCATATTTTAGGAGTCAGCAGTTTGCCTGAAAAAGAGTCTACATACCTATAAAGTTAATTTCTTAAAAAATCTCCCAAATACCTGAGGAATTTGAGAAGTGTAGATGGTTTGTAAATTCTTGGAAATTAAAATGGAAAGAAAGAATCTACAGCATTGGATACATTACGTTTTTATGCTTTCTGAGAAGAGGCTATATCTCATGTTACATTCTGCTATCAAATGGCATTTTTTGCACAAGAGTGATGATTTTACCAAGATAGCATTTACTCAATTTTGCGTTTCTTCATATATACTTTAAAGTAAAACAACAGCCTAGAATAAAATCCATAACCATCTATTTCCTGAAAATAAGTATAATAAGGTATAATACTGAGAAATTAGTGTCTTGTTTTGACTTGGGAAGGAGGGAAATGCGGACATTTTGCCATCCATTAGTATTTTTTTCATCTCCACATACACTTGTCTCTGAGCCACTGTTGTGCTTGACCTCTAACGGTCATTGTAAGAGAGATGCACAGTCCAGGCTTTCAAAACTTTTGTTTTATGGTGTTAATAAGATAACAGGCTATACATATGCACACTGTCAGGGGAAAGCCTGCAGTGAACCAGAAGGCATACAACTGTCTACCTTTAAGATGCAAATAAGACTTTTCCACAAAAATAGTTCATCAGCGTCGTTATAATCACTGCCAGAATCATTTGATTACACTACGTAATTATCAGAAATATCCTCTCAAGTAGTTTTCATTGTCAAGAAATTGTGAAATGTCATAAATTTGCCATTATTTTGTCAAAGAAGGGCATTTTGTCATGTCCTTTGCTCTCAGTGGATAAGGAAAACTATTTAGCCTGACACTTTATTGCCTATATGAGCAGGTAACTTCAGCGCTACTGTTAAATCATTGTGATGTGCCATAAATAGAGAGAATATGAAGAAGAATTTTCTTACAGAGGAGAAAGCGTATTTTTTCGTAATGTAATAATTAATTACATTTATTATTAGTTTATTGATAATAATATTGCTAGTTCGTAGTACTGTTTCACAGATCTAATAGTGCCCTTACCAGAGACTTTAATGTGTTTACTATGGAAGTTATTTAAAATAGCTCTGAATCATGTTTAGCAGAGATGAGTATTTATCAGAAGATTCATCGAGGGATTCCATATACACCCAGCTGAAATGTTAAATGAATTTATTCCTACTGTGTTGACATTTGTTTGGGGGTTTTTCCTGGAAAAAATATACACCTGGCAACTTCATTTTTAGAAAAATCAAGAAAATTCACTGAAACTTCAAGGAAAATAAAAAATATTTTTACAAAGAAATCCTAAATGCAAGAATTTGATCTTGCCCAAAAAGAAAATCAAAGCATACCATGTAATCATAGAGTTTAATGAGCATAGCTCATATTCCAAATAGCAATTAACTGCTCATGAATGAGAAACATAATCACGAATCATGCTGCTGAACAATTTTGATTAATGAATAAATTTTTAAAAAATGTTGATCTTACATGTTTTTTAAAAATGTTGATCTTTTTAAGAACAAATCCTGAACAGGAGGTAAAATTCTGTCATTCACAATGTTGTATATAGTTGTTAATGATAATACAGAACAGTACAATATGTGGAATCAACTAATTTTATTGCACATTAAAACAGGTGCAAATCAGATGTAGGTCCTTGATTTATAAAATAATGAGGTCTCTGAAAAATTGTGATTATTATTCTGACTAGCAATGGTAAATCATTTTGTTTCACTATTTCATTGGCTATATCTATCTACAATTCACTTACCATATCTTTTCATCTCGGTTGCAAATGTGTGACCTGCACAGACACTGAAAGGAGGTACCCTACTTTTCCTCCAGCCTATTGCCCTGGTCTTTCGTTGAAGTCTTTGCTAGGGAATGAGGCTGCAGTGTGAGCAGGATGAAACTCAACCAACAAAAAAACAAGTCACCCTGCAACCACCCAACCAACCAAATTATAGCTTGACCTCTTGATTACATTGTGGCCATAAGTAGATGTGGTGGAAAAAAATATGGTAAACCTTAGCTCCTAAGGTGCTAGGCGTGAAAACCCTGTTCTCCAAGTTGTTTCAGTGAATCCAAGCCAATGTTTCTTTTTCACTCTTTTCAGACCAACTTAGCACGTTAATTTACTGTGGTTGGCTTAGAGACTATAACTGATGACTTCCTATCAAGCAGTAACTACTGTTGTGCTTACAAGTTTGCTGTATTCTTTACATCCACAGTATTTTTGTAATTTTGAAGGTTACATACCTTTTGCGTTCAAGAAGTGCAGCTGTACCATCAGGAGACCCAACTCATCTATGACTTACAGTTTTAGCTATACCAAGTGTTAATATTGATAAAACTCGAGGACCTCCGCTTCAGGTCAGGTTCTAACGTTGTGTCTGTCACACTGTGTATTATAGAAAAACAGCAGGCTGTTTCCCTATGGTAAGTAATCCCCTTGGCTGAATTTTTTAACAGCTGGAAATTGGCTACGGGAAAATGACAATATTTTGAAGTCTATTTTTTTTCTTGGAGGTTCTTTTTTAAACATAACTACATGCTTAGTTTTGGTTTTGTTTTTTTTTTTTGTTAAGTCCATATAAAAAAATGTAAACCAAGGTTTTCTATTAGATTCTTGGCATATGACAATATGGAAGAATAACCCTTAATATGATGACACTTCTCCTCCAACAGCAGCACTGCATGAGCAAAAAGATTGTAATTTCACTTTGATTTCAACTAGTACCATGTAGGCTCAGGATTTTCTGTCATAGTCTTTCTTTTTGTGATAAAACAATAAATGCACAAGAGACCTGAAAAACAGAGCAGTTTTTTTCCGTTAAAGAAGATCAGCAGAGTATTCTCGTGGGGTATGCATCTCATGCCTTAGAGCTTAGGTTGTCTTGGGAGATTACTTGCATAGAAAGTGAAAATAATTTGAAGCTATATACCATTACAAGCTGCAGAATTTAATTTCAGTGATCATAGAGATTATGCTTTGAGTGTCAGAAGAGTGGTGGCTGGTGCAGTAGAACAAAATCTTTCTAAATTAGAATCACTGATAATCTCAGTGCTTGCCCCAAAACTGATTGCTAAACAGCAAAAAAAAAAAAAAATTGCTGGAAATTGCAAATATCAGCTGACTGGTGAAAGTAGATCCACACTGGCTGGTTTAACAGTGGGTTTTCAAATGAGCAATGAGTAGTTCTGCAGTGGTGGCTAAGAAAATACATCACAATGAGTGAATTAATGTATATCCTATTCAATAATGTGGGAAGTGTTTTGGTTCTTTTGACTGGGATTATGTATTTTCACATTTGATCAGCTAAGAATTAGACACCTTCATAAGAGATATTGCTCTGCCCATAAGTAGAACAACATAAGTAAAATAACTAGTGTTAGTCACTGTAAAGCCATTCTCAGAAAGATGATTCTGAGTCATCTACCGTGCGATTTGTAGGGGAAGTCTGGTGGGTAGCTGCAGCCACAAGAGGATATTAATTATGTTCACCTTTTGAAAATGAACTGGAAAGGGTTTATTAGAATAGTTAGGTTTACCTCACGAGAAAAACCTCTTTTAGAAAATATATTTGTTCAAGTGTGTATTTTGAAAACCAAACTGGTTGTTAAAATAACTTAAAGCAACACAGTTCAGGAAGAAGTCTGGGTGGTAGTAAGCTAGTTTATTTTTGTTCATTGAAGAAATCAGGAAAGCAAGCTATGTACAATGATCTATATTGTTGTAATTCTCTGTACATTTTCGTTAAGTTGATTAAAAATCACTGTGATTCTACTGATTTCAAGAATACTTGTAGCCCTACAAAACCACGCTGGAAAAAACAGATTAAAAGGATCTGAGGCTTCATCCTTAACTAAGTGGTTTTGTAAATACAAATGTCTAAAAGTTATTTAGACTTTATATACAAATTAAAAAAAAATATAGACAAATAAAAAACTGTGTGTTTATAATAGATAACATATATATGTGTGTGTTTCACATGTCTGCTTTAGTAAGTCTTCAGCATTCAAATTCAATGCATTTGCAAAGTACGTTATCATTTTTCTAATCTCATATCTGGGTATACATTCTGCCTAGCCTTAGGGCTATCCTTAGGCATATGTGATGTCTTCTATCTGCTAACTATTTAAATGCAGCATTTTATTGAACAGAAATATTGTTAAAAGTAATTGAGAAGTGATAAGTCTGGGACTTAGAGCTTCCTCTACCTTCTTTGGTAGAAGAAGAAAACCTAAAGGAATCTAAATATTGGTGATGGATCAAAGACTCGAGCAAATTCTCCATTTAGAGAGATCATGTAAACAAGAAAGGACCTGTGTAACGAATAAAAAGCTTAATAGAACATTCAGTAGAACTTACATCCATAACTCTCAGCAGCTGTGCTGAAAATTCAAGATGGAGAATTTAAATTATCAGTGAATTCTTTCTCTGTCATGCTAGCCTGGAATAACAGCCATCTGAGCAGTAACAAAAGTGTGAAAGGACTTACATTCTAAATTAAAAAAAATAATTCCTGTTAACAGCATTATATGGAAACCATTAAACTGATTTGAAAACATTATCTGCAAAGATCTTTTTGAAAATGCTGATTTTTAGGGGTTTTGGTTTTAATTGCTATGTCTACTTTTCTTCTGTCACCTTCATTTTTCATTTCTGCCACTTGCCTTCTATCAGCTTACTTGCCATCCCTCTGGCTCTTCCTTGCACTACTTTGTCCTCTTTCGTGTATACGTGCTTTTTTTATCCTTGCCTGTTTTTTTTCAAGTCTGCTCTTCAATCTCCTCTTGTTTTTCTTTTCTTTTGTTCAGAAACTATTCTCTAACCATAACTTACTTCTTAGTCTTATCTTAGTCGGAACACTTGTATTCCTTCCTAAATATAAGGAAAAAAGGGTAAATTTCAAAAGTGAAAAAAATACATATATAACAGCATAAATAAAGGTGGAAGACAAACAAGTATTTTCTGGAAGGAGATAAAAAGACCTAGTTTGCTTTTTGTATCTTTATATATTGTTTCTCCAGAGGATCTGGGTAACTGCATGTCCATGAAAATTGTAATGGTCTATGAAACAGGGAATTTATGCTAGGAATACATGTACAGTCATGAAAAGATTTGTATTGCGAATATACTTATCATTGCTTCCTGCTCTGAATTCTGCAGTTTAAGAGAGCAGGAAACAGGCACAGTACCTGCACTTTAGGCCCTGAGACTGTCACTGCTGCATCTGTGTGCTTTCAGATCTCAAAATAGTGCAGATATGACCCAGATAACTCCAAGCACATGATGTATTTTCTGTGGGAACACCCAGAACATTGATAGAAAGCTCATGCAGCCTGTACTTTTACTGCATACCAGTGGGTAGGAAGTCGAGGAAGGGTGCCAGGAGACCTGCATGGATAAACAGGGATCTGCTGGGCAAACTCAAGTATAAAAGGAGGGTCTACAGATCATGGAAGGAGGGGCTGGCCACTTGGGAGGAATATAAGAATGTTGTCAGAGAGTGTAGGGAGGCAACTAGGAAAGCTATGGCCTCCTTAGAACAAAAGCTTGCTAGAGGGGTCAAGGACAATAGAAAGGGCTTCTTCAAATACATTGCAGTAAGGCTAACACCAGAGGCAATGTAGACCCAGTGATGGATGAGGTGAGTGCTCTGGTGACAGAAGATACAGAGAAGGCAGAGTTACTGAATGCCTTCTTTGTCTCTGTCTATACTGCTGGAGGCTTTCCTGAAGAGTCCTGTACCTCTGAAGCCCCAGAGGAAGTCAGGACAAAGGAGGAGTTTGCTCTGGTAGATGAAGACTGGGTTAAGGACCGGTTAAGTAATCTGGACACCCATAAATCCATGGGTCCTGATGGGATGCACCCGCGGGTGCTGAGGGAGATGGCGGAGGTCATTGATAGACCACTCACCATCATCTTTGGCAAGTCGTGGGAAATGGGGGAGGTGCCTGAGGATAGGAGGAAAGCAAATGTCACACCAGTCTTCAAAAAGGGCAAGAAGGAGGACCCAGGTAACTATAGAGTGGTCAGCCTCACCTCCATCCCTGGAAAGGTGATGGAACAACTTAATCTTGATGCTGTCTCTAGGCATATCAGGGATAAGAAGGTCACTAGAGGCAGTCAACATGGGTTCACCAAGGGGAAGTCATGCTTGACCAACATGATAGCCTTTTATGAGAACATTACCAGGTGGATAGATGATGGTAAAGCAGTAGATGTGGTCTATCTCAATTTCAGTAAAGCATTTGACACCATCTCCCACAGTATCCTTGCAGCTAAACTGAGGAAGTGCGATCTGGATGATCGGGTAGTGAGATGGATTGTGAACTGGCTGGAGAAAAGAAGCCAGAGAGTTGTGGTGAATGGGATGGAGTCTATCTGGAGGCCTGTATCTAGTGGAGTTCCTCGGAGTTCCTGCTATTCAATATGTTCATCAAAGACTTGGATGAGGGAATAGAGTGCACCCTCAGCAAGTTTGCTGATGATACGAAACTGAGAGGAGTCGCTGACACGCCAGAAGGCTGTGCTTCCATCCAACGAGACCTAGACAGGCTGGAGATTTGGGTGGGGAAAAATTTAATGCAATTTAACAAGAGCAAGTGTAGAGTCTTGCATCTGGTCAAGAACAACTCCAGGTACCAGTATAAATTGGGTACGGACCTGTTGGCGAGTAGTGTAGGGGAGAGGGACATGGTGGTCCTGGTGGCCAGCAGGGTGACCATGAGCCAGCACTGTTCCCTCGTGGCCAAGAAGGCCAATGGCATCCTGGGGTGTATCAGAAGGGGGGTGGTCAGTAGGTCAAGAGAGGTTCTCCTCCCCCTCTACTCTGCCCTGGTGAGATCTCATCTGGAATATTGTGTCCAGTTCTTGGCCCCTCAGTTCAAGAGGGACAGGGAACTGCTGGAAAGAGTCCAGCGCAGAGCCACAAAGATGATTAAGGGAATGGAGCATCTCCCTTATGAGGAAAGGCTGAGGGACCTGGGTCTCTTTAGCTTGGAAAAGAGGAGACTGAGGGGTGACCTAATTAATGTTTATAAATATGTGAAGGGTGAGTGTCAGGAGGATGGAGCCAGGCTCTTCTCTGTGACATCCAGTGATAGGACA
>WKFP01015562.1:2344316-2361222 GCA_011057875.1 Pterocles orientalis | reverse complement strand
TTAGCTTGGAAAAGAGGAGACTGAGGGGTGACCTAATTAATGTTTATAAATATGTGAAGGGTGAGTGTCAGGAGGATGGAGCCAGGCTCTTCTCTGTGACATCCAGTGATAGGACAAGGGGCAATGGGCTCAAGCTGGAACATAGGAGGTTCCACTTGAATATGAGAAAAAACTTCTTTACAGTGAGGGTGACAGAGCACTGGGACTGGCTGCCTAGAGAGGTTGTGGAGTCTCCTTCTCTGGAGACATTCAAAGCCCGCCTGGATGTGTTCCTGTGGGATCTGATCTAGGTGTTCGTGCTCCAGCAGGGGGATTGGACTAGATGATCTTTCGAGGTCCCTTCCAATCCCTAACATTCTGTGATTCTGTGATTCTGTGAAGGAAGACCAACTTACCCACGTAAGATGAGAGTGGTGTTGACTAAGAAAACTGGGCCTGACTCAAACCCTGTGTGTCAGAGCAGAAACAAAAATACCCACAAGCTCTCAAAACAACTCTCTCTAAAGTAATAGTAGGAATTTACAGCAGATGGGAGCTTACTATTCTGTGACTATGTCATTTTCAATCTGGTGCTAGGATTCTGAAAATCAGACTTGCTCTAATGTCAAATCACAGACTTAGATAAATCACCAACCAATAGAGGTAGTGAAATCTTGTGAATGAGTCACTCGTCAAAGAAATGCTAAATCTACAACAGGTTATTGACAATGAAAGATTCCACTGTGTTTACAGTTTAATTGTTGTCATTGTCATTCTGCTCTCCCTTGCTTTGACATTCTTCCCACTTTCATGTTTTCCTTGCAATTTTAAAGGTTTAATTTGGAAAGAAACAATCAAACACCACTACCACCACAAACCCTGAAACCATTTATCTGAAAAATAAATATTGCTAGGCAGGAATTGAAATCATCACTAAATGGCAGCTTCTGTTCCCACAGGAATCTTTGAACATTGCTTGTAAGAGAGCAGAACAACTAGGATAATGAGATAAGGTTTGTATCTCTGCAACAGCATAGCCTCAAAAAAATCCTCTTCTAAAAGTGATCATTCCCCTGTAGTTTGTCACTGCAGAAAAAAATCCAGTTTGTAGGGTCTGCAAGGAATTCATTTGTCCTGCCATGAAAGTGACACTGAGAAGCCTAACTGAGATTAAATTTTAATTATATCTATATAATTAAATTTTAATAGATCTATACAAAAAATACAAACAAAGACATCTATATATGCCATCTAAGTAAAAAAAAACCTGTGCTAGCAGAGTATATGGATACTTCCTAGAAACAATTATGGTCCCTAATGAATACTGTAGAGTGGGTGGTGTTCACTGATTATTCACTTGTGTGCCTTCACTAGAAGTGACTGGCAAATCTTCCAGCCTACTGCTAGTGTTGCATAATGCTCTTATATCTGACATAGCTTTATGAAAGTCAGTAATGCTAAACATGTTTCTTCGATCTGCGTTACGTCTCCCAACCTGTGTAACATGTTCCATTACTATGATCAGCATTGTCCTCTCTGCTGTGTATCAAATTAATTCACTATGTAAAAATGCTATTTGGAAGAAATAGAGATATTTTGGCCATTTAGTTTGATAAACTGGTTGTCTAAATTTTATTTTTACAAATAATATTTTCCAACAACTTAAATATTACTTTTTTCCCACGAGAAGTACTACGGGAAGATAAATATTTAAAATGAACTCATATATATTTTCTGGGGGAATAAAAAAATCTTGCAAAGGTATTTTAAAAAAATTTCCTCCCTCTGTCCTCTGGGTATTGGTCTGTTTGTTTTTTGTTTTTTGGGTTTTTTTTTTTTTCCATTTTGAATCTCTACTGACACTCTTGTAAACAAATTGGTGTTGGTATGCTATTTTTTCTTCCTCGTCTTTTTTTCTCCAAAAACTTCAAAATTGTGTGTATTATTCATGGAGATAGCTTGCAATATTTAATTTCAGTTCACTGGGTTAGAAGATCCTCAAGATTTTTTATCAGAGACTTAACAAGTCCATGTGACTGAGCTGTTCAGTCATACATGACAAGGAAGAATTTGAGTGTATAGCTTCTCTGCAATGTAAGGATGAAGTGAATGGTTTTAAATGTATGAAGAACTTTCAATAATGAAAAACAACTGAGTGGCCATCTATCAATTAATCCATATTATATCAACTGATAACATTAAAATAATTTGTTGACTACAAATGATATTACTGTATTAAATGTATTATCTAGTTTAGCCCTAAAACTTGATAGTGATGAAGACAAACAAAAAGATTGAATCAAAATCAGTAGGGCATACAAAAACCATAGGTCTTGGAAAAGTTAACATTGATGTCTTTCACAGAGGAAGGCAGGGACAAATGTGAATAATAAATTATAATTTTGTTTCCAAGCTTTTAAAAACTAACTAGAGGCCAACAGAGGGGTTAATTTAATGAAGCAGTGCCCATTGAATGACGTGGATGCTGTGGAAAGGGAACCAGAAAAGTTCTGAACTGAACAGTGTGAGAATAACCTCACAAAAAAAAAGGAAAGCAGAGAAATAGTGGTGGATAACAAGGCGAAACTATTCAAGATTATTCCAAGAGTTAGAATTAATGATGCTTTACTTTTTTTTTTTTTTTCCCTAGTTAGGGGATGCTACCTGTTGAACTGAGATGCATGTTAAGATAACAAGTATGAAATAAAGGAGGATGTAGAAATGGTAGTGGAAGCTTCACAGTTCAGAATGTCAGTGCATGTGAACTAGCAGACCAGTCAGTGTTTTCCAGTTTATACTTGACAATGATAAATGCAAATATTTCAATGCACAGACTGAATGAAAGCGTGTTTGGAAACTGCTCTCTTTACTAGAAAAGCTTAATTTACCTGTAAAAGAAAGGATTTTGTTGCATTACAGAGACTTCGTTTTTAACAGGGAACTTGGAAATATTTAGTATTGTTTCTAATTAGGTTGATTTTTTTAAATGGGATTTCTTTTTCTGTTTTATGAAGATCTGTCTGACATAATTCCAGGGAATTATATACTTTGCTTTCCATTTTGATATATGGTTTACAAAATGTGGCTTAGGACATAGCCTAGGTTTTCCTATTGTTGTTGGCTTTCTATTCCTTTAGGGAGATCCTTTACTTTGGTAAATTTCTTAGGTTTTTTCTCCTTTGGTGTGTACCCTCTACCCCTGGGCCATATCTGGTATAGCAGATGCTTTAACTTAATTCTTCAAATAGATCCAAGATATTTCCTTCTCCTTTTTTTGAGTAAGATTAGAGACTAGGAAAAAAAAATCCTTAGTCAATTTGAAAAATCTTGGCAATTTGTTTTTGCTATGCTGCTAATCCACAGAAATCTAGTATTTTTTTGAACATTTGCCTTTCAAAAGTATTTATAAGTCTGTCTATAATGTTGGTGGATTTCCAACTCTTAAATCCGTATGTCAAGATTTAAAATTTCATTTCAGTTGAAGAGTTTTGAGTTTGATTTTTTTACGAATGATTTTTTTAAGCAGTTGAATGCCAGTGTGTTTTGTTTTATATTTATCGTTCCTTTTTTTTTCTACTTTTTTTTTTTTTTTTTTTTTTTTTTTTTTTTTTTTTTTTTTTTCAGCTTTATAGATTTGGCAAAGTCTTTGAGCATATTCACCTCTATGATGTTTCACATTATATGTGCGTGAAGCGTGAAGCAGTAGGCTACTGTTGCTTCAGAACTATTAACAGCATCCCTTTTGATGCTAGACAAATCTTTTGAGATCTCCTCTCTTGGGAGAGCAGTAAATGATAGCAGAATGTAATTCTAATGTAGTACTGTGTGTCTCTAGAAATTTGTTACACCCTTCTCATTGAAGACAGTTTTTTCAACTGTCTCTGTATTTACCTCTTTATTAGTGAGCTGAAAAATCTTAACAATGTTGATAATTTTTACTAGAATACTATACTTCCAGATAGAGAAATATGTTTCCTTATTTATGAATAGCCATAAATCCAAGACTTTAGCACAGTATGTCTTCACGTGTAATGTACTATATTTTTGTTAGTCTGGAAATGCTGTACCCTTGTGGTGAGTTTTGATTGAATTTACTTGATTTGTTTGGTTGAAAAGAGAAAGAAAAGAAAAAATGATCCTTGAAAATCTACTGCTTGCTCTGGATTTGAAGAGAGACATTCTGAAATATTTACTTAATTAGTGAGCCTGAAGCAATTAGTTGGGAATTGGTGAGTCCTGCGGACACAAAAATGGTTTGGGCTTTTCTGGCAACCATGATCAAGGGTCACAGGAAAGCCTTTTGTCACAGCTGAATCAATTCCATGTATACCTTCTGCAGGGGTGCTTCTCTCACGCTTTGAACATTAAAATAAGAAATACGTTTTTGGTTCAGATCAGTAGAGAATGGAAAAGTTGACTTTCTAGTGCAAAAAAAATTGAGAGCATCATACTTGTATATTCTGGTCTCTCACACAAGATAGTGGGGAAATCTGACATAAAAGAAACTATTAATGCAATGTAAATTAAAATCATGTCCAGAGCAAAATGTGATTAATATGCTAACTCCAAACTCCTTCCCATCCCTTTGGATTTAACAACCGTTTTCAAGTACAGTATCTCAGAATATGCAATTTAATTCCACTTGACCAACAAAGAAATATAAGAAGAAATTTCTTTAGTAATGCATTATTCAATTAATGTTCAAGTACATTGAGATTCATCATGAAAATTCTAGATACACGCATATAGCATTAATCAACCCAGATATTGTTATTGAGGCTGTTGTATACAAGATGTCCAGTTAAAAAAAGAAAAAAAAAAACATGTTTTCAGCTAAAACACATCAGACACATTAATGAATGAGAAAGGAACATATTTAAAAGAAAAATTCTCTTAACAAATTGAAAAGTCTTACCACTATTCAGCTTTTGGAATAGAGTGTGAGGCTCATACTGATCCTGCAAATAGGATCAATGTAGAAAATAAATAGAGTAAATCAATAGAATGTAGAAAACAGATACTTCTAGAAATTACTCACAAACTTTTAGTAAAGTGCTGGTAAAATTTGCAAATTATAGTTTTCTCTGAATAATAAATGTGACCTTTTTTAAACATTTTGAAACCTCTAACTGGGGGAATTTTTCATAATTTTGTTAATAAGCCTGCATTCAGTTCAGACCCAGATTGCCATGAGAAGTATTCTTTGTTAAAGTTTTCTTCTACTGAGTAAGAATAACAATTTCTGTTATGAAGGCACCCGATTGTATGGAAGGAAAAACACAAAGAAAACAAGGCCACAACAGAGCATTTGTGAGTCAGTCAGAAGCTTTCACTGTGAGAGAATAATATCCCTCCTTTCCTGTAATTTGTTTCCTTGGGTGGGGTCCACAGGAAGTGCAGATTGAAAGAGTTGCGGTATGCTTAGTCATTAATTTTGAAATGACCATGATTCCAGTTACATACCTCACCAGTTTGAAAGTTTCAAGAACCATTATGCATTCTTCACTAGAGATTTACAAATGGCAACATTTCCCCCGGTATTTCTATCCCTTCAAACAGAGCCCTGTATATCAGAATAATGATATTTCTTGCAGAACACTGAAAACAGATTTCATATTAACAAACTGACTTAAGCAGAAAATAGCCGACTCTGCCCTGCAGACATGGAACCATTTTATTCTGTAACAGTAAAGGCTTATTCTGGTTTTAAAATTTTAAGTAGATTTTCCCCTTGTGTACTCTGATCCCTTGTCAGTAAGAGTCAATGGACAAAAGACTTTGATTTCTTTCCTCTTTTACTTCAGCACATTTTTAACAATGTGCAGCTATTCATTAACTTACGGAAGTCTTACTTCTGTCACCTCTTGAGATCATGATAGCTTTCAGTAGATTATATAATCCTCTGCATTTTTTTTTGTAATGAAAACCCAAAGGAAACCAGCTGTGAGTTTAGAAGAAATTTGAAAGAATATATTTGAAAAGCATTTAAAGGTGTTTTACATCAATAAAACAGCATGGGTTTTTTATTGGTATCAATATATATTAATACTTCTGACATTTGTCTAGGCAGCCTATGATTTATGACATAAATGCCAAAAGTTTTCAGGTTATAAATGACAGCACAGGATTAGCTGGTTTGGAAAGCAGTCTTTCAATCTAGTCTCAAATACAAAATGGGAGCATGGGTGTATAATAAAGAGATACTGACAATGTAGTAAATTTCTGTGATACTAGCATAACAGTTTATTTTATAATTTTGTTAATTTTATAAAATTGCGCAAATAACTTAACTTGGTCAAAACCATCCAGCAGGTGATATTTGAAATAAAGTAGCTATTCCCTCCACAGATGTAATCTGTGAATGTACAATCCAAACCAAAATATAATCTCTGCCCCAGAGTATAAAAAAAAAAGATGGAGATCAGAGGATCATAAACATGTTCAGGGAACACAGAAAAACACATCTGTTGATCTTGTTGAAGTCTGTAGTTTTATTGTCTCTAGCAGCCCATCTGTTATCCAGACTTTGAAGTATCATGGAAAGAGAGAAATTTGAAGAATTGTTTGAGTGAAATCCATAAGCTAACCGTGTGACTACGTGGTTATAGAGAGTTTTTTCCAAGCCTGAGGTGCAGCCTGGAAGAAATAGCAATACGCTTATTGAAGATTGAATTAACAAGTGGTAGGTGCTGCCCTTACACATTGATCTGAGAAGAGTTTGATCTCCTGACACTGAGCCAGAATAGGATGATGATTGAAGTTGTGGAAACGAAGGCATACAGCTAATACTTCTATATGAGAGAAAACGGGAACAGGTAGAAGAATGCCAAGAGTTGTAACTGATGCACTAAAAAAAAATTATATTTGCTGCAAGATTCAGAATGTAAATTAAATTATATTTATGAAGATCAAAGGAAGGTATATTGTGGTTATTGAGATCTGGGATAGTGAAAGAGTGGGTGAGCTTTAGCTCTGTTGGTGGTTCACCACCATTCCTGTCAGTGCACACACATCCAGGTGACACAGTGTAGCTCTAAAGTCTTCATAGAAAATCGCCTTGACCTGCCATCAGTCATGAGCAATGAAATGCTTTTCATAGAATGATAGAACTGTTTAGGTTGCAAAAGACGTTTATGATCGAGTCCTGTGCCTCGTATTTGTGGTTGTCAGATTTGTTATTTCAAGGAAATTATATGCTTGATTATAGAATAAGGCAACAGAATTCCACTCTTGTCTTTTTCCATGGTGGCTGACAGTCAAATTAAATTCTGCACCTGGGTGCTACCAAACTTAAATGACTTGGACATTGCAGTCTTACTCCAAGCCCCACGTCATATTGAGTTTTCTCCTTGACTTCAGTGGACTTTGCTTTCAGGTTCCCCCCCCCCCCCATTTTTATTTTAACTTGTAAATTCATTTTTGTTTGTAATTCTTATCTTCAGGCTACCAAAGAAGCTGCTTGATTTCTGGTACCAAAGAAACATCATTCTGTCAAAAACTAAAATATCTGCAGAGTAAATAAACTTGCAAACTGTAAAAGCTGTTTGTTCCTCTATCTAACATTGCTTGTTTTATGCTAGTGTATATATAACAGAAAACAAGGTGGCTGGTTCAGTCTTAGTACATCTCTAGCTGTTATATAATAGTGGTTTTAGGAAGAAAAAAGACTTCTCTCTTTTACCTTCCAAAGTTAGGAAATGCAAGTCCATTTTAAGGAAATTGTTTTCTATAATCAAAGGATACAAGAGAGAGGATAAAAGATCTATTTTCGCCGAGTAGCACAATTTCCACTGTAAATGCTGGTCCTAATGCTTTTGGATCTTTCTTTAGATCTAATGGTGACTAGAGTAAACTTAAGATAGTAGGACTCCTATGGATTTACAGCACATACATATTGTTGGAGGGAAAAGGGCAGCACAGGAAACACACTAAGTGTTATTTTAAGCTAGAGGATCTCTCCACTGACCATTGCCATTTTGTTACTTATTCTGTTTGTCTGAGTGGGACAGATACAGCCTGTAATGCCTCTTATAGCCAATATTTCAAATAAACTTATATCTTCTAAATGAAAGATAAGAGAGTAATGATTCTGCTTTCCTTGTTTAATAAATACGGTGAAGGAGTGTATTGCTATGCTGTTTGTTTCGAAAACACAGAAGGGATCTCTTGTATTTCTTGTCAATGAGAATTTCTCCTGCTCAGGCACTCGATACTACAGATGCACAAGTCTTTCTTGGAGTTCTTAACAATATTTCTGGCCCAGGGATGTCCCCACTTCTTTTTATCAGAATTTGAGTATCAATTATCCTAAGTGTGTTTTTATGTATGTATGGCACAGTACATGTATAGTATGCTTATAATACAGGTGTTTAAGATGCATGCACATAGTATAGATGCGTACATATAGTATTCATATATGGAATATAACATACTTTATATGGAATTCTATATGTCACCTGGGAAATGTTGGGAAATTCCTGTATGGGCTGTTGATATAGGAATTCCTAGAAAGCTCCAGAAGTTTATAAGAATGATTCTTGATCCAACAAATTCCCTGAAAGCAGTGGCATGTTCCTGGAAAAACTATAGATCCAGTAAACTCTAGAAAGTACTGGAGGAATCCCAGAAAGGAATTCTGTGATCCAGGAATTCTGAGAAATCAGTTAGACATTCAAAGAAAGATTTGTGTAATTCTGCAAAGTCTCTAGATCTGAGGATTCTTAGGAAGTGATACAAAATTTGTAGACAAGTACTACAACATTGCTAGAAAGTACTGGAAAAATCTTGAAAGAAGAGATGGAAAGTCCAAGAAACCAAGAGGAGAAAATTCCTAAAGAACAGCTGGAGGACTCCTAGAAAGCAGTGGGGAAATTCCTAGAAAACGTCAGGAGTCCTAGGAAGTATAGATAAGAGTCAAACAAAGTAGTGTGAAAATTCCTAGAAAGCACAAGGAAAATTCCTAGAAAGTATTATGAGGATTCCTAGAAAGAACACTTGAAATTCCTTCAAAATAGAAGGGCAATTCTTAGAAGGCATTAGCAGGATTCCCCAAAAGCTGTGGGGAATTTCCTAGAAAGCATCTGGAGCATTCTTAAAAAGGATTCTATGGATGAGGGGTGGGATTCCTAGTATCTATTAGGTGGATTCCTAGAAAGCAGTTGGAAAATTCCTGGAAAGTAGTGGAGAAGATCCATAAAACATGGAAGAGAAATTCCTAGAAACCACTGTTCGGAAATTCCTAGAAGTAATCAGTAATATTCCCAGAAAGTCCTAGGGTAAATTCTTAGGGCCTACTGGGAGTATTAGTGGAAAGCAAAAGAAAAACTCCTTGAAAGTGTTGGGAGGATTCCTTGATGAAAGTGCTGATAAAAAAAACCTGTAGAAAGTAGTGGGGAAATTCATAGAAAGAAAATGAAAAATTCCTAGAAAGCGCAGGCGATATTTCCGAAAACCAGTAGTAAGAAATTCCTAGCATCAGGAGCATTACTAGAAATCATCAGGAATATTCCTAGGAAGGAGCAACTAAATTTCCTGGAAAGCAGAGGGAGAAATCTTAGAAAGCACAAGCAAAAAAGAAATTCCTGGAAATACAGCAATTACCACAAAATAGTTTTATTGAACACTTAAAGAAAAAAACAGTTTTTGAGGATACTAGCTAAGAAAACATGTGGTGTCACTGAAAGAGTTTAAATATGTTTGTTTTTACTGTAGTTCTACTATGACTTAAATGTTGAAATTCCTGTATAGAATGTTTCAAAGAGGTGTTCTTGATTTCTGAATAATTACAGTTGACTGTGGCAGGGAAAAGAGATTGATGTTAACAGGGAGTTAATTTCAGGATTTAAGTCCAAGCTAATATGATATTTCTCCTCTAGCTATAGAGTCTTGAGAAGTGCTGAGAAGAATTGCCTTACCTGAGGATTTAAAGGCTCCCTGATGGTATCCCATTAGCCCTCAAAGTGTTGCTACTTTTCATGAAGTTCAAAATCTTCAGTTACTAGCAGATTGTTTTTACAGAGGGCTTTGAAGCCACGCTCAAAAGCCATTTGGGCATTAGTTCTCTGTTAGCAACCATCAGTTATAAAATTAGTAAACCTTAGGATAGAGGGTTCCCCGCCCCCACCCCTTTTAAATGCACTTTGTCCTATTCAGCCTGGCCTTCAAAACATTTTTCTATGACGATTCTTTATCCTGATTTCTCTTTTTAATTCCTTTTTTTTTATACCATTTTTAGCAAAATTGCATTGATCGCATATCTGAGAATGATAGTTAATATCCTAGAATCATGAAGTATTTTTCCTGAGTAGAATCAAGTTGTAGTTTGGAATTTGAATGGTTTCTTCTATCTGCCATTTTAATTTAGGATTGTCTGCTCCCTAGTGACCCTCCTTCTTCCAATTCTATTCTTTCTCCTTCCAAAGAAAAAATACTCTATGCTTCTTGATTAAGTTTTTAGAACTTAAGATCATCAGGAATCAAGTTGTTACTTTTAAGAGCTATGTTTATATAATAATTTTCTGCAAGACACTAAGCCATCCCATTACTATGCCTCCATTCCACTCCATTCAAGCCTTGTCTACTTTAGAGAAATTCGGTAAAAGTATCCTACTGTTGCTAACAACATTGAATTAACAGCTTTACTACAGAAATACAGCCACAAGTATAAATAGTGTTTCTGCTTGTGTAGGAAGATTAATTCCATCAGCAGCTGTTATTTTTCTAGTGTAGGAATTCCAGGTATAGATGATCTTGTGCTTTTGGTGATCTTAGATGCGAAAATGTTAGTCTAAATTCAATGGAAGGTTTTAAAAATTGCTGTGCCTTATACTGGTAAGTAATTTATATTTTATGGTTTATTACAGGATATCGTATGCTGACACAGCTTATCTGCAATTCTGACACCAGACTTCTTAGGAGTAGGTCCTGTTTATGATTGGATTAGCAAGGGTTATGAGAAAAATGTTTTTTCAGTAGCCCAGAGTTGCTTTGCATTTTTAAAATGTGATCTCATTTAAAACAAGCCTATAAGCTCAGAAAAAACATATGTGAGTTGAAAGAAATGGATGTTAAGGTTTCATAAAGATTTTGTGCCCCTCTCATCTTACATCTTTCTTAGTTCCTTCTCAAAATTCTTCCTGTGTTCTTTTATCTCCTTTATTGTTAGGGTATTTTTTGCCTCAACTATATGGCTCCCAATGCCACAAATGGAGTTTCCACATCTGCCAGGAGCGTTCCTTTTATCCCTTATTCACTGTGCAATTTTCAATGTCTCATTCATCATGAATCCACAGTTTGCTTCTCTTTGCCTGGGCTGACTTCCAGCATGGTGCATTCCTTGCAGTTTCCCACCTTGTTTTCTTTGTATTTATGGGGATTTGTGTTCAGTGTCATTCCTTGACTCTGAACTGAGCTGAAGATAAAGATGTTGACTGTATCTGTGTTTTCGTAGAAAAACTCCACCCATACATGTCATCGGTGATGTAATTTTGTAGATTATTGCATCGACGTGATTTTGACTTTGAAGGAGAGAGATTTGGTCTCTAGGGAATGGGTTTTTCCCACCCTTTCTTATTGCTGCCTATCTCAGACTAGTATACAGTGAAAGAAGGTTATAGAAATGTTCTCTGCTGATCATTTAGAAATGATCAAACTCCCAGCAGTGCAGAAACCATTTCAATTTAATAAAAAAAAAGAAAACTGAATGGACGTCAACATATTCACACAGAAACCTCTCCAGTTTTATAAGTATATGAAAATCAGGGCTCCAAATTTTCAAACCAAACTATACAAAAAAATACAAGCAGAAAGATTAAGCTGGCAATTAGTCTGTTCCAGTATTGTATCTCTGATGCTGAGTAGTAACAGCTCCTTCAGAGGTTGAAATTATGCAGTCCAATGGAAAATATTTTTTTATGTCTACTAGGTAGAAGTTGCTAACCTAAACGTTCACAAGTTATACCTTTCAAAGCTTTTAAAAAATGCTTCTATATATATGAACAAGTGAAAAATATATGTCTATAAATAGTCATGGTAACTATGTATAGTCACAGTTATTTTTATGTAAACACAAATACACTCACTCTTTGACAAGTTTAGAATTTCTCCTTGGCATTTTTCAGCACCAGGTTTGATTTTTAGTTACATGCAAATAAAATGGAGTGTAAGAAACAAAAACTGAATAGCATTTCAAGAAAAGTATCTTTCAGAGGAAGCTGGGAACTTTCTTTTCTTTTGTCCTTCTGCTCATTTCTTATAAGGACTTGCTTTTGAAACTATGCAGCCTCTGCATTTTTCTTCTGGATTTCCAGCAGTATTGATGTAAATAATTGCAAATTGTGTGACGTATCTAAGTGGTGATGGTTGGGAGAGCAAACAGCTGCAAGAAATACAAGGACAAACTTAGAGATTATTTTGTAGACTCATTTTATATACAAAGTAAGGCTGGATCTTCTACATTACTGTAAGAGGTTTGGAAATTTTTATCATATTTAATTTAAAAGTTGATTTAAATTCTGCATTCTTTCTTTCTTTTTTCTTTCTACTTAAAAGTTAAGGTGTGATGGGAAGTCTGGCTGGAACTCAGTTTTCACTATTTTGATGTAATTCAATCTAAGCCAAAAGCATGGTGGAATGATGATAGATCCAGCAGGTATTTGTTATGCAATGACAATAATATCAGAGATCTAAAACCCTTAAGAAAAGCAGAATTATACTGGTACATATACAGGGAGAAAAAGGACCTGTAACAGGAAAAGATCAAACACAGAGCTAATTAAATATAAATAACATATTGCATCCAGTTTTCAAAATGCAATAGCTTCCCATATAAAGTAATATTTTTAAAAGGATATGGTTTTGCCTTTGAAGGAGAGAGTTTTGAGCTCCAGGGAACGGGCTTTTTCCACACTTTCTTGTTGCTGCCTGCTTTTCACTGTGTGTGTTGTTTTTAACGTTAGTTCTGAACTGAATCTCGTCTAGTAGCACTGGAACACAGGAAAATACAAATTATGGAAAGTTACCTATATGAAACTGTATTCCTGAAAGTACCAAAGAAAAATATTCACCTCCAACACAAAGAGAAGCCAGAGCAGTAGTTAGAGAACTCATTTCTTAAACTTGATGTCAGTACTTCCAGCATGACTTGATATCAAAATTGCAGTACTTAAATTGCCAGAAGTCCTACTAAAGTCATTCCTAAAATGAGGAATGAGGAAAAGATGTGCCAGTACTCTGATTTGTGATGCTGTGGTTGACAAAACCACAAAACAATAGCTGAAAAATATTCACAGAAAAAGTCAGCATGTTCCCAAGGAAAAAATGCAGTGTCAGTCTCATGGATTTTTGTTTCCAGTGGAAGCACTGGTGAAAATTAAAGAGATCAGCATACCAAACTGTAATGTGTCAAAAACATGTTTGGTATTGAACGGTTGAAGTGTAATAGCCTACCTATATCATGGGCATAGAACTAAGCAAAATCAGTTTTCTGCTTACATATGCAAGTAATTTCCCAATTGCAGGTCTTTCAGGAAAGTTGTAAATAAGTATAAAGCTCCTAATGTTTTTTGTATTTTATTTTAAAGGCCTTTTGGAAATACCTTGATGCACTGGAAAGGTTTATTACACTTCCATAATCATGTATGAAATGGGCAGAACCATGGGGGGTTGTTTTGTTTTGGTTTGGTATTTTTCCCCTAATTCCAGGTTATCTTGCATCACAGGAAGGAGTGAGAACTGTAACCTTTCTTGATTTCTTCCCTTGGGTGTTCTAGCACTGATTTCAACTTATCCCATTTACCTGCTGTTCAAATTTGGATAAATCGCTCTGCCCTTCTGCACCTTGTTTTCCTCTCCTTTTTGTCCAATGTTCAGACCAGTAAGTTCTTTGAAGCTGGGACTGCTTCTGCCTTTTTGCTTTCTAGGACAGGAAATTGACAGGGATGAAAAGCATAAAACAGGTTTTGGACAGTGTGAAACAATTTTGTTTTCTGTAAAATCATTGGCAGAACTGACCAGTTGTAATCAGGAAGATAGATCCTTCATATCTAAAGAAGAGTGGATATGTACAGAAGATCCCTAAGTTGTTGTTTGAGACAGAAATGGTATTATACTCCACTATGCTTTTATAAAGTGGTTTTTTTTGTTGCTTGTCCACAGTGTTGTAAGGACTTTTCTGTTTGGGGGGGGGGGGGCTTTTTTCGTTTGTTTATTTTTTTAACCAGCTAAATATTCTAATGAGCATATATAAAATACAGCTTAGTTTAGTCTATATCTTTCTTTTGCTCAGTTTTTCTGTCATGGACTTCATTATTTCTAGCTGGAGCTCTGACCTTGTCTGTCTGTTGAGCAGCTATATTGTTACATGAAGATTTCTAAAATACCATCTTTACCTGGTTTTATTTCTGACATGGGTATATACTACAGGAAAAGGAGCTCGTAATTCCTAGTGCTTCTATATCTGTTTCCTGAAGTCTTATCTACTACAGCACTGACTGCCTATGAATAGAAGCTGAAGGTGTTAATTACCTTGTACACTGAGACCCGTCTGTAATAGCAGTTTTCAGGAGCAATGGTAAACATCAAGGTGGGAATACAGTCAAGCTATGAAAGAAAAGAGTGAAAAGAGGTTGTGTCAACATTGATCCAAAGAAACCAGACTGCTTTAAAACAGGATTGTTTAATATGATTTGTCAAAATAAAAGAAAACTCACAAAAAAAGTCAACCCCAAAATAAGAAACTGTGGAATGATATAATGCTTCATTTTTCAAAGAGAATATTTTGTTGTCATTACCAGAGATCTCAATTAGTTTCAGAATGTTGTGTTGCCATGCCAACAGAGGACTCGTCAGGTTTTTTTGCTCCTGCTGTCAGAATAATACATTTCTGAGTTTGTCCTCTGAGGAAGCCAACTGCAGCCTGAGTGAAACACCACAAGCTTCTTTCCAAATGAAAACAACATCTTCAAATATATGTATATATGCATATGCACTGCTCAGAAGATAAAGATTAGCTCATAGGTAGAATAGTTCGTGGGGTTTTTTATGTTCCTTCTTAATTATCAAAAAAAATTTTAAACTATTAAGTCATTTAGGCAAAAAAAAATAATTCATGGAATTTGGTACCAAAGTGATGGATGTTAGAAATAACCAGTTAACACAAAGATACTTTAGAGGATACCCAAAACTGGCAATAGACCAAGCTGTGATTAATTAGCCAGAGCAAGAGTTTATAAAGCTAGAATCTGTAGGGGTTCAGCACATATACGAAAGTTATTGGAGCAGGCTGAGTGAAGAATTCTTGGTATACCCTAGTAGATAACACCCAGTCCAGTGACACCCCCTGCTTCTTATGCTACGAAGTTGTGCAAGATAGAGGCATTAATATTAATCTGCCTCTTGACATTGATATAACACCCGTGGAATCTGGAAATCAGCTCTTCTCCAATATTTATGAGCTAACCACCAAGGTCGTCTTCTTATTTTTCTGATCATGGAAAACATTGACTTAGGGGGTTTTAGGCTTTTCCTCCAGCTTCCGTCAGGTACACTTTAGATACTGGTCAATAACTGAAGACCATATTTTAGTAACCCACTGGTGTCCAGGTAAACTGTCAGCACATTTTGTAGCTCTATCCTGCTTACTAATGAGGATGGGATAAAAGGAGCTGATGGTAAGTCTGCACAAAGAAGGCGTAGGTATGAGAGTCCCCAGAATTTCAAAATTATCTCTCTTGCAAGGCTGATGGACTCAATCAGGCCTCAAACTAACAAGGTAACAAGGTGAAGATGGTGTGGCAATAAATAAATGGCACTTAGTCACATAATAGGTAGCTAACACCCTTGGGGAACATTGAATGGGAACACATACTGCTTTGTTTTGGCTACCTAACAAGGTAACTGAAGCTTAGCCCCATCACAAGTCTCCACATTGTAATCTAGAGATTCCTAAATTGGGGTAATTACACCTAAAGTGATGGCTTGGAAGTACTCCCAGGTTTGTTGGGGTCTAGGTGTGTTCTTGCTGTCTCCCAGCCATTTATCTGGCAGGTCCCGAGTGCACACTAATTCTTTTCCCTGTATACGCATGGTTTTGATTTTATCGGAAGAAAACCTAGAGAAGGATCTGGAAAAAAGCTGTGGTGGGTTGCAGGCTTGTGATCTGTACTATCAGAAGAGTGGAAATCTGACAGACTAGCTGCTCAATCCTAAAGTAAGTTGGAAGTCCTTTCATTGACTACAGTCGACTTTGGATCAGGCTAAAGGCTTAAAAAAGGTCTGGATATTTCTATGACTGTAAAGAACATCTAGAGTTTTCATAACAAAAACACATTTTAGATGTGACAGTGCATCTCATTGGGGTAAAAGCTAATGTCTGCAGAAATCAGAATAAAACCCATATTGATATATTTTTTTTACTTTTTTAAAAAGGCCTATTCCCCAGCTGCCTCCTGTTTGCAATGTGATACTACCATTTTCAGAGATGGAATGACATATCCTGGATCTGATCCAGTATGAAAGTTCCTATATTTCTATTTACTAATTGATTTGAGTAGGGATGCTGTGATGAATAAGAGCATCCAGAATCAGGCTCACAGTAAGTATAAATTATGGCTTTTATTTATTGTATAATTTATTGTTCATTTATGTAGTCCACTTTACATGAGTTAGCCTTTCATGCTAATTTTTTTGACAGCTGGATTCATCAAAAGGATAACCAGGAGGTATTCTTAATTTTAACAAATTGTTTAACATCTTTGTTAGAGACATGGACAGTGGGATCGAGTGCACCCTCAGCAAGTTTGCCGATGACACCAAGCTGTGTGGTGTGGTGGACACGCTGGAGGGAAGGGATGCCATCCAGAGGGACCTTGACAGGCTGGAGAGGTGGGTCAATGCAAACCTCATGAAATTTAACAAGGCCAAGTGCAAG
>WKFP01015562.1:2333536-2344296 GCA_011057875.1 Pterocles orientalis | reverse complement strand
GAAGAGCCTGGCTCCATCCTCCTGACACTCACCCTTCACATATTTATAAACATTAATTAGGTCACTCCTCAGTCTCCTCTTTTCCAAGCTAAAGAGACCCAGCTCCCTCAGCCTTTCCTCATAAGGGAGGTGCTCCATTCCCTTAATCATCTTCGTGGCTCTGCGCTGGACTCTTTCCAGCAGTTCCCTGTCCTTCTTGAACTGAGGGGCCCAGAACTAGACACAATATTCCAGATGCGGTCTTACCAGGGCAGAGTAGAGGGGGAGGAGAACCTCTCTTGACCTACTGACCACCCCCCTTCTGATACACCCCAAGATGCCATTGGCCTTCTTGGCCACGAGGGAACAGTGCTGGCTCATGGTCACCCTGCTGGCCACCAGGACCACCATGTCCCTCTCCCCTACACTACTCTCCAACAGCTCAGTACCCAACTTATACTGGAACCTGGTGTTGTTTTTGACCAGATGCAAGACTCTACACTTGCTCTTGTTAAATTGCATTAAATTTTTCCCCGCCCAAATCTTCAGCCTGTCTAGGTCTCGCTGGATGGAAGCACAGCCTTCTGGCGTGTCAGCCACCCCTCCCAGTTTCGTATCACCAGCAAACTTGCTGAGGGTGCACTCTATTCCCTCATTCAAGTCGTTGATGAATATATTGAACAGCACAGGTCCCAATACCAAACGCTTGGGGATTCCACTAGATACAGGCCTCCAGATAGACTCCATCCCATTCACCACAACTCTCTGGCTTCTTTTCTCCAGACAGTTCACAATCCATCTCACTACCTGATCATCCAGATTGCACTTCCTCAGTTTAGCCGCAAGGATACTGTGGGAGACAGTGTCAAATGCTTTTCTGAAATCAAGATAGACCACATCTACTGCTTTACCATCATCTATCCACCTGGTAATATCCTCATAAAAGGCTATCAGGTTGGTCAAGCATGACTTCCCCTTGGTGAACCCATGTTGTCTGCCTCTAGTGACCTTCTTACCCCTGATATGCCTAGAGAGAGCATCAAGAATAAGTTGTTCCATCACCTTTCCAGGGATGGAGGTGAGGCTGACCGGTCTATAGTTACACGGGTCCTCCTTCTTGCCCTTTATGAAGATTGGTGTGACATTCGCTTTTCTCCAGTCCTCAGGCACCTCCCCTGTTTCTCACGACTTGCCAAAGATGATGCAGAGTGGTCTAGCAATCAACCCTTTTTTTTTGGTTCCAGATCTGTTTTTTTGCTCCAAGTCATCTCACTCCAGGTGGTCACACTCCTAAGGCCTTCCCCCCACCTCGGTCAGCTCTCGGTCTGGGATGCTCGGACTGTCGTCTCCATTCCGTGAGTGCAGTTTCAGGACTCTTCCTGCTCTGGGATCGTTAGCCGGGAACAGGCTGAGCCTTGTTCAACAGGTGGGGGGGTAGGGCAGTATCACTGTGTATCACTCATTTGTATATTTGTATATAGTATTATTTTCAATATTATTGTAGTTTAGTTATTAAATTTTTCTTATTTCAACCCACGAGCCCTTTTTTTCCCCTTTACCCCTTTAATTCTCTCCCATTTCCTTGGGGCGGGGCAGGGGGGGAATTGGGTGAGTGGGTGTGTGGTTTGGCCCCCAGCCAAGGTCAAACCCATCACACATGGTCACTTCTTTTCAGACAGTAAGAGGAACCTATAAATCTCTCAAGACAGGTAGCTATTTCATATGCGTATTGCTATAAAAATTAATCATACGTTCGAAAATTCAAGCCCATGGAGTCCTTTCATTTAAGAGACTGGCCTAAAGCTTTTAGTGCTGAAAAAGCAGCTGTTGAGAATATTTTTTTCTTGGCAACTTGTTTTGATTTTAGAATGACATATGGGAGAGATGAGAAGGAGATGGTTATCTTGTTTCCCAAGGAAACAGCTGTGTACACACTCATGTACTGGAGGTGACACCGTGATATATTTCCCCTCCATCAGAGGGCTTTGCTGGACAAATTGCAAGGGGCGTTGAAAGTGATAAAAGGAATGCATCACTGCGTATTTGCTTTACAAGGAAGGTACATAAACAGAATGTTTCCTCACAGACACCATGCAGAAGCATCCCCAGTGTCTTTATAAAAGTTGATCTGCCCTTTGAAGCTGTGTGCAGTCTGAAATGACAGGATTTCAGTCTCCAGAAAGGGAATTAAGGAGCTAGCCTCCAGATGATGCTGACAGTCCTGTAACACTATACTACTTGACTATCACAGCCTGGACCAAGCTCTTGATGCTATTATTAAACAGAGATGTAATAGGAAGATTAAGTCATCAACAGAGGCTCATTGTTTTAAAATATATATGTGTTTATAAAGTTTAGGGCTGCATAATTCATATTTTGGTTTAATTTTCTGTAGAGTGATAGAAAAAAAGTTAAGCATACCCCAACAGAAGACCTAGTGAATAAGGAGGAACGAGCAAATAATTCTGATGATGTGTGCCTTAGAGACACTGGACTACTACTGAAGTAATACAAAGTCTATGAGAAACTGGAAGTTGCTTATCCAAAATTACATTGTAACTGTATACAGTGTACAGGTTTGGTCTGAACACTGTTGTTGAATTCTACCTCTTCAAAAAAACTGAACTCTGGAGATGTAAAGTGTGGGTGTGTTCAGCACGATAGACACGAAGCACTGAAAATAGAGTATTAATAAATCTGGTATCCGTTTTTTTTGTTTTGTTTTGTTTTGTTTTGTTTTGTTTTGTTTTGTTTTGTTTTGTTTTCCTTAGGTAATTTTCATAAAGCAAAGTCCAAATATTGCTCCTGTCATGCTGGCAGGTATTATTGTAAACTTTGTTAAAGGAAAAAGTAAATTCTACTTTAAAAAGTGTCTGGATAAGGATATCTACAATAGCAAAGAGATCAATGCAAATATTAAAGATAAAATTTCATTAAAATATATATTTAAGAAATCTCTTTTAAGATTCTTCTGAATGTTTTAGCTTTACAGTTTATAATTTGGAAGTGACATTTCTTTTTCTAAAAGTCCTTACTTGTGTTGCTACTCAGTCAACTGTGCCTTTAGCTTGCTGAAATTTAGTGACCATGCAAAAATCTAGTTTACAGCTGGCTTGTAAGCCAGTGTGTTCCAGTTCGGGCTGATCTGAGACAATTTTTTAGCCTTGGAAAATACTGGTTTTAGGAAAAGATAATACTCAATATTTTCTACAATGAAATTAAGCAGTATAAACAAATTCTAGTAAAAAAAATGTGAAAAAATAGCAGTACAACAAAAGTAAAACCAAAGTAAAAACTTTCAAAGTGATTTGAAACTGATAAAACTGTGTGAAACATTCAAAGGTGTTACATTCTTAAAGCCAAGGCTTTTATTTGTGAAAATTTTTTTACTATGTTTTGAGGAATAAAGTCCTTTTCTTTACCCACTTCCAGTTTCTACTGCCTGTATAGCCAGGTGGAACAATATTGTGGAAGAGATTTGACACACTCAGAAAGATAATGAAAATTGAAATCTTTAAAGATAATATCTTAATATAATCCTGTTTTAATTTAAATGAGCCTCACTGACAGTAGTGTATTATTCTCAAGAAAAGAGATAGCGTGGCTATGTCTACATGGAATTTTTTTCAACTAAATAGAAGGTACGTCACTAAACCCTACACAGTAAATGGGGGAAATAACTTGTGGTTTTTGTGTACAGATGGTACACTTTTTTATTTTGTTACGCCTTTGCATCTTACCATCCAAATTGTCATACTTACAATCATGATATTCTGGGCTAACTCTGAAGTACAACTGTAAATCCAGGACATTTGTGAACTGAATGAAATGAAAGCTTAGTTAACATTTCTGTTAGAAATATTTATTATCCGAATTTTATGTTCGGTTTCAAAATCTCCAAACTGAAAGAGGTCAAGGTTTTTAATAAATGTGCTTTTACTTGTAATTTTCATCTAAAAATATAACTTTTTCTCAAATTCTGCTATGCAACAGAGATATGTGGCCTATTCCTCTATGAGGATGATGTGAACTTTCTATTATATTAGTGATTTTGCATTGGTCATGGTAGGGTTGATTGAAGGCAAAAGTCGTATCATGTTAGTAAACATCCACTGTACAGTAATTTTGTACTCTACTTCTCTCCTACTATAATAAGTAGTGTGCTTGATGCATTTCTCAAATTCAATTCAAGTTTTGAAATGTATCAGAGAAATGCAGGGTTTCATACATATACAGGAAGAGTCAATTTGTTCAAGGAAGACAAAACTCACAAAGTTGAACTAGAATTTCACTCTTTATTTCTTTTTTTTTTTTTTTTGTATGGTTTTATTCCTTCTGGATCTTTCAAGTCTAGAATCATCAATGATGCAATCAGATGAAAAACTTCTGGCTTAAAGTGGAGTTTAAAAAGAGTCGGTGATCTATAGTGATCCAGAAATAAAATGCTATTATCTACATAGATCAGTAATCTTAAATGAAAGTGCATATTAATTTTATATAATACACTTGCTTTCTTCCAGGAAAATCTATGCTCTGAGTATTGCAAGCAAAAATTAATTCCTTTCACATTTCTCCATCTTGTGCTCAATTGAAATTTTCATGTTAGTATATGGAAAAATCTTTTACTATAGTATGTAATTTATTGGATTATTACAGGTAGAATTTCGAAGTGATCTTTGAGTCAGTGGAATGAAGTCCTTACTTCCTTCCATGTTCATTGATGTGTTCCACACGATGTCAAGACCTGAATCAACAAATGTTTATTTTTCACGGTATAAGAGTAATCTTTTTACTCAACACAATCCTTGGACAAAAATAACCTAAATAAATTTAAAGAGGTTCCAGTATTTTAGCATTGAATACTTATGACAGAAGCATTTGTAATCCTGTGAGGACAAGTGACAAAACTAATCTGTGTTTACCATTTAGTAGGTTATAGAAGGCAATTTTTAAGATCAGCAGGGACAATCTGAGTCATATAATTTCATTTCCTGTATAGTATAGGAGAAGGAATCTCACCCTGCAGTTTCTATGTAAAAATTGTAATTTTTGTTTGAGGTAGAACATGTATTTTGAACAATATGTCCAGATCTGCTGTAGGGATTTCAAGCAACAGAGAACGTAGTGCCCTGAATAAACAGAGAATGTAGTGCCCCAAGTAAATTCCTCATTCTTAAAGGAACACTAAAATCCGTAGTAGGAAAATATACATTTATGGGTGGGTATCCTCTTCAGAAATATACTGAGTTCAGAAAAGAAGATATTTGCTTGCTTGCAGGTACTACAATATAAATAGTAAACACTTTGCTGGATGATCCACAGGAGAAAAGATAGAGATTTTGTAGTTCTTAAATTTAAAAGCTGACCTCAATAAAGAGTGTTCCCTGAAGGATATTTTATATCTGAAACTGCTTTGTCACGTTGGAGAGCAATGGTTCTTTCAGAATTTCACAGGTAACTTTCTGAAACACCTGAAACCACACTATTTTTCAAAGACAGAAGAAGTGTTAGTTAGAAAAGACAAAAAATTGTCCATTTAGCTTTGCAGATGCTGCCACATTCAGGATTAAGTTCCTAACAGTAAGACCAAGTAGGTAACTAAAATCTTTGCTGAAAAGGTAGAACATCCTTTTAAGACATAGCAGAATATATTAGAAACACAATATGCCACTCTTCATATTTTCACCCTGTTTGAAATTGCATTTAGTTCAGTATATTTAGAAAATTGTGGTCACAACTGATAAAAACAATAGAGAGGTCATCTCCATTGACTTGTAAATAAATCTAGCACTAGACGAAAAAAAGCCTACCTGAATGATTTGAGAATAGTCTTTATTGGAGGTAAAATTCTACTTGTCATATATATCGTATACCTTCGCTGTTATCAGGAATTGTGTTTGCGCACATCTCTGCCTCTTCCAAGGTTAAGAGCTTCCTGCTACTTGGTAACTCTCATGGATTGTAGCTTCCTTTGTGTTGGGCCTGAACCATTGCTAAGTATGTCTAGTGCAGAAATACTCACCTGCTAGTTTACTCAATTACTTTTTTTTTTTTTTTAAAACCTATTTGCAGTGATATTCTACTATGTTGGACAGTTTTTGCTAAATCATGAATGTTAAGCATACTAACTCTTTTTTCTTTTTAGCTTACCTTAAAACTTAACATTTTCAGTAGACTATGAAACAACATACTATTGCAGGCATCATACTTTCTGTTGTATTTTCAAAGTCTCATGTTAAATAGTGGTTCACAATTTTCTTCCAAAGTTTAGTATCTTATTTCTTTTAAAGCTGATTTCTTACAGCAGAATTAGGCTAGCAACTGGAAAAAGGTGATGAAGAGACTCTTGTAGTCAAGACACAACTGGGTCGGAATTCTGGTGTTACCACTGACTTGAGATCTTGAACAAATAGTTCCATCTCTCTTTTTCTTTATTATGAGTCTGTATGCACACTTTTATCTGTACTATTTAGCTATAACACCTAGTATACTGCAAGCCCTCTAGTAGTTGTCAGTGACTTCTTATGAAATTCTTGGAATTGTATCCTCCTGAAACTCTCAGGGAAATAGATCAGGCAGTCCAACATATCCTACTCCTTTCAAGGGCTGTCTGTTTTTCCATTCTTTGAATAGCTAGGTTATTGTGACTTTCTTTAGGAAGTTGTTTCATACTCATAGAAGATCCCATTATCAGCAAGTATTCTGTGTTATTTAACTTACTTATTTTCTCAGTTTTATTTCATTTCCTCTATCTTTGGTTCTTTGTGACAGGATATATAGGACTTGCAACAGACAATAATGAATCAAGAGATAATATGATCTAAAGTAGTGTGACTTCACCATGTCAGCAAAGCATACCAGAGTCCTTACAAGGAGGGTAAGAACTCTCAGAGAACAAGTGGTCTGGGAAGAGAGTAGACACATTATTTTAACAAAGGGACAAACTATTCTTATTCTTAAAAATTCTGTATGCTGCTTCAAAAAGGAGAAGGGTTGTATTACAAACCAGTGTTTTTAAAACTGGTGGGTGAGGTTTAGTTAGCGTACTGGCATGCTCCCTCCAAAAGGAAGAACTCTTCTCCCAAAGGAAGACCGTAACATTTGAGACTAGTCATTTTATTCCTTTTCTTTTTCTTTCTTTGCTTTTGCTTTCTCTTATTCTTTGAAGAGATAACTCCAGAGTAATGGGAGCAGATGAACTCCCACTCTGCATCCTGTTAGAAAATCTGTCTCAGTCCTGTCAAGAGAGGACAAGAATAAGGGCTCATCTTTACTAAAGGATGCACTGGAGAAAAAGTTTTCCTGCAATAGCCCTATATATAACTGGTATTCCCACATGTAAAAATTTTATAGATTGCATCATACTCTCACTGTTTATTAATTCTGTAAGAAATTCCTTTATGATCATCAACAGCAGTGCATACTTGGCCTGAACTTAAACTTAAATCTGTTCCTGTAATCCTGCACTTCAAACTCGTATCTTCTTTGTTATCTTCATTCAGTTTACATTCATTCTGTCATTACTGGTGTTCAAGGTCTGCATTCTCCTGAATGTTGTTTTCTTAATTTTTATCCTGACACTAATTCTAGCAATAATTTTTAACTCTTCATATTACATTAGGACCATAATTCAAGACTGACCGAGCCTCATCAGTATTGTTTGATTACTGTATTTTTTGTGATGATCATTACAATACAAATTAATGAAATCTAGTACTAGCAAGTTTAAATCAATTCCAGATAGCTAAGTTGAAAATATATTTTTTTGTGCCATACGTTGGAAAGTCCTTGCTGATATAGTTCCTGTATATTCTTTTTTTCAAAATGAATGTAGTTTTATCTAGATTAATTCGTCTATATGTGAATCTAATACATTTCTTCAAGATTGTGAATTTTAAATGCTGATCAGTACATTCAGGATATTAGTAGAGTTTCTTTCTTCCTCCCTCCGTCCTTAACTGTCCAATTGGAATTATAGAACACTACAGGCACACAGACATCAATAAGTAATTAAAGGTGCTTTTCTTTGGACGCTCTCTTTTTCTGGATCTTCAGATAGAGATATGTCCATACAGTTTCCTAGTTTCCTCTTTCCTCTTTTGTTCCCAGCTTCCTGGCACAACCTATTTTACTTACTTCAAACAATGTATGCAAGGTCAGCATCTGCTGGTAACTCATGGACAGCTTTGCAGCTCACATTGCTAAGCAAGACCAATAACAGTAATGGTGCAGTGGACATGTAATTAAGAGTATCAAGCCAAATTATAATCTAATTGATGTTCTAATGATGAAAGTATCCACTTTTCATTGACAGTTTCCCGAGCCAACCAGTCTCTTTTGGTGCACTGAATTTTCATTAATGCTTTCATTAAAGCAAAGAACAGCGGTTGCATCATAGGCTGAAACAATTGCGTAATAAATTCATACATTTTTATTATTTTAGGTTTATGGAGATAAACAAGAATTCTGAAGCAAAGATCAGTTTAGTTCACCTATGCAGATAAGGGCTGAAATATGTAAATGTATATCTTGATTAGGTAACTATAGGGGGCAACATTATCTAGCCTTTTGTTTATTGCCGGAAAGTAGTGTGTATTGAGTAGCCTCAGCTCTCAAGCTCAATTATTTTTTAGCCTCTACTCAGTCATAATGTTCATAGAAATCAGCAGCTATTGTACCTTAGCAAAGATTTCTGCATTTGATTTTCTCACTTTCTCTGCATTTCTTAGCATGTGGTCAAGTCAAACATATGCAAACACATACATCTTGGTTTTGTGTGATCTTGATAAAGCGAATGTATATTTTTTTCCCTGATGTCATAAAATCTCTTATGCAAAAAAAAGTTAAATATAAACTTTTTGCTATTGTCCAGCTGTTTCTGATGGAAAATTATGAAGCACAAAAAGAAGAACATGTGAAAGGTCACCCACAGGGCCATGAACATTTACTTAATATTTTAAACTGTGAAAATGAACAATCATGTCAGAGCAGACAGTGGGAAATGTATCTTTTCAAAGACATCTTTTTCCCATTGGAGGGACATAGTGTAAAAATCTGATTAAGCTTTTAAATCACATAGAATGGTAACATCTGGAGAAAGAGGAGCTTAGATATTGGTAAAGTTTCTTTACAAAATATGTAGCTTTATTAACATTTTTGGTAAGAGAATACAGAGATACATGAGAAGCTGTAGGTAAGGTATTCCGAATGTCAGAAATAAACAGCAGGCAATACTTTCTGGAAGTATACATAGATTAAAATAAGTACTCGAGTGATTGTCCATCTTAATTTTAAGAAAAAACAAGGTGAGAGGAGATATTGTGTTTAAATATGAATGACAAGGAGAGATCATTTTCATTTTAAAAGAAAGGAACATTACCTCATTTTCTACAGTGGCACTGGGCTGGTCTGAGTGAATATGCGTATGTGTTCGTACAATATGACATGAAATGGGAATAAAAGCCAGCTTCTTCATGAGGAATCCATAATTCAAGGATCTGTAGCTTCAAGACAACACACTACTACCTTTGTTTAAACATGTATGCTAATAGAATTGGAGAAGAGCTTATATTCCTGTTTTGTTGGGGTTTTTTAAATTGTTTTTACCTAGAGAGAGTTACACTAGAGGGCGTCCTGTTCTTAATGGTGATCTGGGACAGGTACAAAACCGAAAGTTGCCTCAGTCTTGATTCTGTCACCACTGAAGGTGGCCCTTAAAACCAAAACGTTCTCGTGACACAAGTGAAGATGTCTACATCTGTATCTTTTGCTGTAAATGGGAGATGTAGCTCACAAGAGCAAAATCAAAGAAAACTTTTGAATCCAGATTCTCAGCTGATGCCAAACATTAGATCTTTATGCCCTTGAGGGCAGACATGCCTATTCTATCTGTACTTATATGTCTTGTGTCCTTTACTGTTTACTCAAGTTCTATATGGAGTCAAAACTTTTCTTTGGGAAGATTTGTAGTTCCTTCAGCACCCAGCAAAAGTAAATCTTTGGAAAAAGTTAGATGTGCTCACTGCCTGTGAGAAGTGCTATCGTATATTCTTGAGCCACAGGTGTTTGCTCTGTTTATGTGCAACACTTTACTCTTGCCCTTAACTCCTTTAGTGAGAGTTTTTTCATTATTTTGACAGTCTTCTTGCATTCATAGAAATTCTACATGCATAATTGCAGTAAATAATTTGTTATTTCAATCAAAAAATGACTAAATTAACCCTAAAGATAGACCAAACATATAGATCACATGTAAGGATCCAGTACCCATGCAGATCTTCTAAAGAACCTAAATTTATTCCTCTTTTAAAATGTGAGTAGCCTTCAAAGCTGATAAGGAATTATGTGACAAGGGAAGTACCTTTAGTTGTTTCCCACAGGAGATTTCGGTGAGTCATTGAATTCTGTGAGGTTATTTGATATTATGCTTAATTTGATTAGGCATGAGAGAATTTCTAAACAAATTACTGTTCAGCATGACAAAACTGATGTTCTAGCTGAGTGTGGCGGGTTGGCCCTTGGCTGGAGACCAAAACACACACACCCGCTCACACAGTCCCTGCCCCCACCCAATGATAGGGGAGAGAATTAAAGAGGTAAATGGCAAAGAGGACTCGTGGGTTGAGATAAGGACAATTTAATAACTAGACTACAATAATAATGTAAATAATACTATATACAAAGATGCAATGTGATACACAGTGATACCGCCCCTCCCCACCTGATGACCAAAGGCCCAGCCCACTCCCAGCCAATGACCCTGAAGGAGGGAGAGAGTAGGT
>WKFP01015562.1:2307364-2323952 GCA_011057875.1 Pterocles orientalis | reverse complement strand
TTAGCTGGCAACAGGCTGAGCCTTTTCGGGGGGGCAGTATCATTGTGTATCACCTATTCTCTCCCTCCTTCGGGGTCATTGGCTGGGAGTGGGCTGGGCCTTTGGTCATCAGGTGGGGAGGGGCAGTGTCACTGTGTATCACATTGCATCTTTGTATATAGTATTATTTACATTATTGTTGTAATCTAGTTATTAAATTGTCCTTATCTCAACCCACGAGTCCTCTTTGCCATTTACCTCCTTAATTCTCTCCCCTATGATTGGGTGGGGGCAGGGACTGTGTGAGCGGGTGTGTGTGGTTTGACCCCCAGTCAAGGGCCAACCCGCCACAGGTATATACACACATACATACATATATATAGCTATAGTTTCTATTTGTCTTCTATACTTAGGAAGGGACTTAAGCATTCAAAAACATTTCAGGCATAGGGATTGTAGAGATTCCCTGCGAGAAAATATCTACTAGTGCAATAAATCTGAAACTTGCTAAGGAGTTCAAGAGGATCTGACAAGTTAGATCAAACTTTACTATGTACGGAAGAAGCTTTGCAACTTACAGAGGGTGTTACATCAGTATCTAAAAAACCTGAAAGTTTTCACTGTCAAGTGAAAAACTTTGTATTTTTACAGTGATTGATAAACACGTTATATTTTTATAGCAATTGATAAATGACATCAATGAAATTAGATTACTAAGAAAATAACCATTTGCAATTAGGAGTTAGGTGAAGAACCAGGGAGAAATGCCAATGATTTCATGAGCAGAAAAGGAAATTTTATAATGTGACATTGTAGATAGTTGATGACATTGGTGGAAAGGTACTGTCCTCTAATCATGACTTATTCCAGCTCAAATTTTGTGACGTTTTCCTTGAAACAACTGGTAACACAGATGCTTTAGGAATTCTGCTTTTATGGTTGACCTTCTTATTACTCCTTGAAATAATTTTGTTATTCACAGATGGGAATGTGGTCCCTGCAATGACGTTTAATAGAGGCAGGAAGTTTCTAGTGCCTGCTAGGTGATTTAACTTGTAGGTGTTTCTTGACTCATCATCAGTGAGATGGGTGAAGTTTCAGGTTTGATCTCACTGTCTATATAGCCTAAACTCTTTAATGGAATAGAAACAAAGGTGGATAAGCTACAGAACAGTTCTCAGTAAAAGCCAATGAGGTACTGAAAATTAAAGATTAATATATCATCTAAAAATTGTCATTCGTATGTCTGATGTATTCATGAGTTTTGAACGAAAATGGGGCAAAAGAAGTTGAACCCTTTTTTTGTACTCTGGAGTTAGATAAACAAACATCGCCATTACATGTACTTAATGTGTGTTGAGTTTGTCGTGTTTTGTAATCTACCTGCAGAAAGTTTACAGTTCATTATTTAAACCCTTCAGGGACTGCTGACTTGAATTTCTTTTAAAATAAAGGCAGTTTCCCTCCTGAAGATAAAGTTAAATTATATATTTTAATTTATTAAACATTTTGCTTAGATTTACTCTCATACTGTTTAGTTATTGTTGTTCTTTTGCTTAAAAAAAAAGCAAAAAAAGCCTTTAGCAGTTTATTTTGGATCTCATGTCTGTCTTTGAGAAATACAGCTCTGCTTCCTTAGAGTAGAAAAGTTTTAAAAGTTTTCAGTTTAAAAATAGAGTTATACTTAAAAAAATACATGTTAACATTTATATTGCATTAAGATGCCTGATTTTCAAATCACTGAATAAAAAAATTTGACTTTCAGAGGAAAAAGAATAAAAATCAGTGTCAATAGTCTGTGGAAAAATGTACAGTGTTTTACTGTTACAGTTTTTCCATGATTCTTTTCTTATTTATCAACAGAATTAAGGACATAAACATTCAACCTGTGTAGATGAGCCAATTTCTCAGTGAAATCACTAGAAGCAAAATGATTTTCATAGGAGAGTATCTGATCACAATGGAAACTGGAAGAAATAGATTACACTGTACCTTGGTATTTTAATGTGTAGATATTTCTTTTGACTAAGAGATTTATGCTAATATATACTGAATCTAAAATGACCTCCAAAATCAATATCCTCCTGATCATTTTTTCAGTTTCTTAGTTCCATAACCAAAACTTGGTTGGCTTTCTCAGATATTTGTTCCAAATCACACCACTAGATATTAGTCAGTTTGGACAATATTGAACCAGTAAATTAAATTAAGAACTGTCTTTAATGGATCATTCTTCTTTGTCATATTATAATTATATATAAGCAATTTGATAGTGAATTACTGGAAATTATATTTTGCTTTCCCCTCTCCAAGCGTGGCCTAGATTAATAGTAGCTCTATGAATAATTTCGTCAAAGTATTATCAAAAATTCTCTACGAGGTGCCTAGCCCTTACTAAAAGACTGGGCTTCCTGTTTTAAGACTGTGAAACAGTAGAAACTGAAGCACAAGCAAATAAATACATAATTTTCTTAGTCCTTTCTGCAAATTTCAGCAAAAGGTTATAATGTGTGGGTGCATGAGTTTATGCATCTGCTAAGCTAAAAGGAGTAACTGAATTTTATAGCTGTGTGGTAAAATGTATGTATTTAGTACTGCAAGTGCCACTTTATGCGTATTTTAGTCTCCTTCACACTATAGAAGGAAAATGTACAGACAATTTAATCAGATTGTTCAAAAGAAAGCTAACATTAGAATCAGCATTTCAAATTGGGAGGATTGTAAAAGGATGGATAATTCCACCCTAAGGAATATGGAAGGCAGCTGCTGCTAAGAGGAGATAGAAGGGAGGTGCAGGGAGCAGGTGGTTGTTCCCTCTTTGGGGCATCCCGTGTTGTTTCTGCCAGACACTTTTTCAACCTTTTTCTCCTGTTAGAGGTTTCAAGAACTGCCAATGAAACAAGGTTTCACTGTTAAGAACTTTTTGCTTAACATCTATTTTGGACTTTCCTTCTTGTGTTTTAAACCTAAAGCTTCTTTTCTTACCCAACATGTAGAACAGGTACTTCCTTTTCTCTCTGCAGCTCTTCTAGTTTTTTTAATACTGTTAGCCATTTGGTCTTCTTTCTTTAGACTAATCAACACAAATTTGTTTAGTCATTTGTCATTACCATTGCTTCCCAAGCTTGATGTAGTATTCCAGTTGAGACCTTACCACAGCTGAACAAATTATGCCTTCACTAAACTGAAATTCAGAACATATGGGAGGTGTTTCTCTCCTACAAACCATTTGCCCACACCCACTAAGAAAGCAACAGATTTCAGTGTGAGTAGAAAATATAAAAGGCAACTTTTAGTACAAGAAGAGTTTTAAAGCCTGTGCTCTCAAAATACAGACCTGTGTGATGCTTCTGTATCAGAGTGTATTCTGGTACCATGAAATTGTTCCTGTCTCAGGGAACGACAAAACCCAAGCTCAGAATACAGGTATTAATATACATATTAAACTACATAACTTGGATGACAACTATCAAAAACAAAGTCTTCTGAATAAGAGAACCAGAAGTTTAATTGTACTTTCCAGCTAATAACTTAGTTAGTCAGTCTTAATTTTCCAGAATCACTGCATTATATGAACCCTTCAGGTTGCGCAATGAAATAGATCTAGCATTTTCCATGTACTTGCCTTCTTTTTTCACATGCCAATTACCCCACTTAAGGCAACAGAAATATTTGTAGAAATATATTTTTCGTTCATGCCTAGTGGGACTTTTAGGCCACTATAAGTTTGCTTATTTGGACATCAGCCAAAGCACCGTTTCAAATGAAAATGGTCCTAAGAATCTGTTTATGATTACGTTTCTATCTCCTGTCTTCTCATTGGGATCCATGCCCTGAAAAACAGATTACTATTATTTTTTAATCTTAGAAATTAACCACTTTCCAGATTCCATTCCAGCAGTACATTTATTTTCTGGCTTATAATATCAATATTTCTTAGCGGATATAGGAAAGTGGTTAACTTTCCTGATTGTCTCAATATTGTCACTTACACATCATTGTCACTTCCACTTTCTCCTCCTACACAACAGAATTCAAGTAACTCCACTCCAACCAACATCTATTATGTTAATGGAAGGATGTTGGTTTGTTCGTACCTGTGCTGGAGGATACTAAGTAGAATTGTAACTTCCTAGTCTTTCAAAATTTTACATGCTGACCACTATATGTGTTTTCACTCTATGAATTTATTAGCTTCAGAAATTGGTGTGTTTTATCAGAAAGTTGGTGATTTGCTCCCAGTGAGCAAGTAAGTACAAGGAAATTGTCTTTGAGCAAAGGCAGAAACACTGTTTGCTACAACTTGAATTGTATGCTAGGACGTCAAAGTTGTAAATTTCACAGAATCACAGAATGTTAGGGATTGGAAGGGACCTCGAAAGATCATCTAGTTCAACCCCCCTGCCAGAGCATGAACACCTAGATCAGGTCACACAGGAACGCATCCAGGCGGGCTTTGAATGTCTCCAGAGAAGGAGACTCCACAACCTCTCTGGGCAGCCTGCTCCAGTGCTCTGTCACCCTCACCGTAAAGAAGTTTTTTCTCATATTCAAGTGGAACCTCCTATGTTCCAGCTTGAACCCATTGCCCCTTGTCCTATCACTGGATGTCACAGAGAAGAGTCTGGCTCCATCCTCCTGACACTCACCCTTCACATATTTATAAACATTGATTAGGTCACCCCTCAGTCTCCTCTTTTCCAGGCTAAAGAGACCCAGCTCCCTCAGCCTTTCCTCATAAGGGAGATGCTCCATTCTCTTCATCATTTTTGTGCCTCTGTGCTGGACTCTTTCCAGCAGTTCCCTGTCCCTCTTGAACTGAGGGGCCCAGAACTAGACACAATATTCCTGATGAGGTCTCACCAGGGCAGAGTAGAGGGGGAGGAGAACCTCTCTTGATCTACTGCCCACACCCCTTCTGATACACCCCAGGATGCCATTGGCCTTCTTGGCCACGAGGGCACAGTGCTGACTCATGGTCATCCTGCTGTCCACCAGGACCCCCAGGTCCCTCTCCCCTACACTACTCTCCAACAGCTCAGTACCCAACTTATACTGGTACCTGGAGTTGTTGCCCAGATGCAAGACTCTACACTTGCTCTTGTTAAATTGTTTGAAATTTTTCCCCGCCCAAGTCTCCAGCCTGTCTAGGTCTCGCTGGATGGAAGCACAGCCTTCTGGCGTGTCAGTGACTCCTCCCAGTTTTGTATCATCAGCAAACTTGCTGAGGGTGCACTCTATTCCCTCATCCAAGTCGTTGATGAATATATTGAATAGCACTGGTCCCAATACCGAACCCTGGGGGACTCCACTAGATACAGGCCTCCAACTAGACCCCATCCCATTCACCACAACTCTCTGGCTTCTTTTCTCCAGCCAGTTCACAATCCATCTCACTACCCGATCATCCTGATCGCACTTCCTTGGTTTAGCTGCAAGGATACTGTGGGAGAAGGCGTCAAATGCTTTACTGAAATCGAGATAGAATTTAGCTCTCCTTTCAGCACCACTGGTGCACAATGCTACTTAGGCTCTTATTTGCCATCTTTTCTGCGTGTTTGAAAACAAATCTTGGGGGTGCTGAAGGAGTTAAAATACTTATGGTTTGACAGATTTAAAGCAGTCAAACCTGAGAACTGAATATAATAGTTTCTTGTGGTAGCACTTTCTCCGCTTTGTTGGTTTCTTTCTGATTTTAACAATATTTGGTGATTCAGAAAAATCTTGGACTTTACAGAACAGTGTTTAGAGGAAGATTCTCCCTTTATTAGCCAGCTATTTTCCTACTTCAATCTTTGCTAGCTACTTTTATTTCTACGATATTGTAAGGATGCAATGCAATAGTATCTTAGAAATGCTAAACTTCGTGGTATTTTAAGTAAATTAATACAAAACATGACATTAAATTGTGCACATTCATTTGTGGAAAGAATATTTAAAACAGCATTTCTATCTTAAAACCCAATGATTTACCCTCTTGATTAATATGTCAAAAAGCAACCTTTTCATTAAAATGTATCAAAGGTTGCAAGTACAGTCTTCTATGATTTCTTACCTCAGTGCAACTTGGAAAAAAGTCTGTGCAATTCAATATGATTTTGCTTCTTCTTTAGGGCAACTTCGAAGGGAGTAGTCAGTCAGTTTCAGGGCTAATGAGTAGTGACACAAACTATTTAGAAAGCCTGAGTTCAGCGTCTACTTCTTGATTTAAGTTAATATTAGCAGACATTAAGATGTTGTGTGCTTTTAGATACAATTTAAGCTAAACTATAAAACTGCTTTTTTCAAAGTTATCCATGCTGTTACAAAATACATTTGGCTGGGGAGAAAATCATAATATTCATTTCCTTTGAATTACATTTCAAGAAGTAAAATAAAGCAGAATATCTCCCTGGAAAAAAAGGTAGTTTGTGGCATAGCCAAAATTAAGCTCAGGTCTCCTGACACACAGTCCTAAAGTCAGTCCCATAAGCCATTCTTCCTACAGCAAGTCTTTGTGACAGACTGTACACACATTTCTTTCTATCCCTTGGCTTTGTTAGCTTTTCAGAAACACTGGCTCCACTGAGGAGTCTCACAGAGCTGCCTGTCTTCTCCTAGCCCAGGCTGACAGCTGTCTTACACTCACTTGGGTTTTAGTGATCAGTTTCAGAATTAGCTGAATTTTACTTTGTGAAAAACTTACAGCATACAAAATTGCCATCTCATCAGCTCTGTCAACAGCATTGCTGCCTATTGTAAAAAAATCTGTCATCCACGGTGAGTTTTACAATATACTTGCCCAGAACAAGTTGAAGAAGAGATTTTGGGAAAGGTGCATGCACCCAGCACCACCCAGCTGGCTCAGGGTCTGTGATTATACCACAGTTAAGCAGATTTTTACTCTTACTTCTCCTAGGTCCAGTAGAAACTTGTTTTCTTTAAATTTTTCAGAGCTCTTTGCTACTACCAGAAATTTAGCTGTTACCTTTCTGATATCTGACACAATGTGGTCAAACCTCACTGTGTAATTTTTTTCAGAAAACTGTGACCCATTATTACAATGTGTTCTGATTTGGAGAATAAATTGTTGTTTTATCAGCAGCATCTGTGGCCGGCCTAAAATTCCTAGATTACCACTTGGATGACTCTCTGGGTTCAAGCATGCAGAGTACTGTCTGGTTAACAGGTATCATTTTAGCTGTATTGCCCAGGAACTTTGTTCTTAGATCTATTAATTTACTAAAACATAAAGCATGCTTTACTGAAGCAGAGTTTCCAGGATGTGGTAGGACTGCCACAGGGACTTGAGACTTGGGGAAATGTGATTTTACTACTGTAGTGTTTACATTTTTGCATTTTTAAGATATAAAAACACCATTAAAAAGCCCAAACTTGTACTATTTTTCACTGTGTCACTTAATGCTTCCTTTTTTTTTGTGATATTTAGATGCTTTTCTTATTCTGGATAGGTTTCAACTTTTCATAATTCAGTACCACAATATCTGATTTGCCTATGCTGAGAGGTGTTCTGCTCTGTTCCGGCCCCACAATCTTCCCCTCAAATGGAGTTGACCATGTACATTACACATGATCTCTCTGACAATATGCAAAGCAGTATCTGCTTGGCTCTAGATATCAATATCTGTCAGCAATATTTTTTTTTAAATGTGGTTCCCACCCATTACCGCAACTGACACATTTAATGAGAGCATTATTCAATGTTTCTTTCATTGCAGTTTTGTCTCTTTTCTGTGGTTTCATCCAGAGACTTCAGCACTCCATTCTGTTGCATTGTTTTCTCCAAAGTCTACCCTTGGTGCACATACCTGTCATGAATTTGAGTGACAGTTTCCCAGCAGCTGAGAATGCATTCTGGGGTTCACACAATTCTGACCCCAACCCAGCAATATAACTACCACTGTGTTCTGCTTGCCAAAAGAAGTGCTCTTTAATTTTATACAGTTATATTCTGTACATTCAGTAGAGTGGAGAAATTGTTACCAGCTGGTATTGCAATTAGATCCAATACCTAAAGCAAGATTGTAGCACTGAATTCCAAGCTGATAAAGTAAAGGAAGTGTTTAGTGAAGGAGCAAAAAAATACATAATTCACTTCCACCCCCCCCCCCCTTCATTTTCTGCTGGTACTTTTCTTCATTATCTTTACTCTTCTCTTTCTCTCTTGGTCTAAACTGTAAATTGTAATAATTTTAGCAAACCCTAAATCAGATCCTACCTTATTTTGAATCAATAGGAAAACTATTGTCTTGTGTTTCTGTAGGATATACTCTTCTATGGATTTAATGCTGTCTTTCACAGTTAAGCTTTTGACTTTAGAAGTTCTGGATGCACTTAGTTTGCCAGAGTTGGTCAAGAAAGTTAGTTTCCTACATAATATACATATATGTATTCAGATTTTTTTCTAACTTTAATAAAATTTTGTCCCCCCTAAACCCAAGATTGTTTTGTAAACCTTTAAGAGCATTTAGATTAAAAATATTGACTGCCTTTGTTACTGTGTGGTCTAGTCATTGTGACCGTTACAACAAAAGTGGCAATTTGCAGGAAAAAGGACAAATAAAAATGTTAAATGGTGCCCTATATTTTGTGTCATACAAAATGAGCTACTAATGTTTCTGAAAAAAAAAAAGTGGTTATTAATTGGATGATGGGAAGTGACAACTTAAGAAAGCTGAGATTGTTGAAGATAGAAGTTGACTTGGTAGCTATTTGTTGTAGTGTTTAGCCTGCAAACTGTATACAGTGTGAAGCAGCATTGGAAGGGTGATCAAGAAAGAATTTTTTTCCCCCTCTCCCTGTGAGTTCCTTAAGTCTTTAAGGAGCTCAAACAGTCCAAGGACCCAATGAAACTTCAGTAAAATTGGTTTGGAATTTTTCAACAGAAGAGTGTTTGAAACTGTTTATAAAGAAGATAAAGCAAGGTTTAACCATGACAGCTACTTTCATCCTTTGGCTACTGTTTTCTCTGAAATGAGGCTTTCTCATTATTTTGAGGAGGAGTTTGGTGCTTGAAAATAACAAACTTTTTTTTTTTATCTTCATGCAGGACATGAAGAGATCATTATTATTTCAAAAACAGAAGTAGTGTCATGTACAGCTCAGATTTTTGCAGTAGTTTTCAGTAAGCGTTTAAACACAGACGGACCCACTCAAACATTTATGGCTCTGATCCATCCATGATTTATTTATCTACTCATTTTGGTTTTGTGCGACAAACCCCATTACTTTGCATGATTGCGTGCACAGAAAATATTATTGTTACTGGCAAGGCATGTCCACATTCAGATTTAACTGCCTGACTTTAACTGTTCAAAGTAAAAATTGGTTGCTCTGTCCTCTCTGGTTCATTGAATGGCATCTTCCTAGCTGACTGTTAATTCTTTTTCATTAGCACTGTATCAAAGATATTTTCTATATACAGATTTCTTCTTTTTTTTCCAATTAGGTACAAAAGTTAGAATATATTTTTCTTTATGAGTTTTCCAGTAAAGATGACAGTCTTTAAAAGTCACAAGAGATGGTAGAGATACGTGTGATAAAAATAGTAAACTAAACAAACTGTATTTTCTCTTCTTTCTCACATACTCTTATATATACTCTGTTCTGACAGGAGTTTCTTGAACTTATCAAGATGATGGGAAAAATGACCTTCAAAAGGCCCCTAGCCTAGTAGCTAGATGGAGAACTTTGTTATGTAATTTTTTTTTAACAAGGAAACCAGCTATATAACTAAACATTTGTGTCAGATAATGACACAAAGGAAATCCTTGAACTGATCCTCCTCTGGTTTTTGTAACAACACTAACTTGTGAGTAGCTCTACGGACCTCATGTTGCTTGTGGTGTGTACAAGAGAGGAATTAGAGTACAATAACATCTGTGCTGTCAAGAAATTTGCATTCTGTCGACTATTATCAGGGATAGGAAAGGAATATCTGCTGTAATGTTGTGAGAATTCTCCTGTTAACAAGCATTCATATGAGCTTTATCTTGGGACTACCAGAAATTGGCTACTTTCCCTTGCAATGGAGTAAATTGCTGCTTATCACCTGCTACCAAAAGTCTTAATGGCTGCATATTTCTTTATAGAAATATAGCTGTCAAAAAGCAAACTGAAGCTATTACTTTTCCGGAACCCACATTTATAAGATACCGTGTATAACCATAGGGACATATAAACTTACATAAATATTTGTTTCTCTGGTGCACATCATGTTTTATCCTTAGTAGTGCAAACACGAAGAGACATAGCCAAGAATCGGAGTCCTCCTGAGAGGGGAATTGGCGACACTGAAGATGTTTGCCACTTCTTTCTAGGTCGTTGATATATTCTGTAGTGTCTGCACATTCTTTATCCTGGATATGCAGTACACAAAATAACAAGAAAAATGTATTACGGGCCAGTGTATAGAACTGGTGAGGTAAAACTTGCAATCCAATTATAGAGAATTAAGCTATTTACAAATGTAGCCTCTAATGCAGCTGCCTATTTCTCTAGAATTTCTTTTCAATGTTTTGTTTTGATCATATGGGATCATAAGAAGGAAGGCTGAACAGTAGGGTGCTCAGGAATTCTTTTGACAAAAGTGTCGTCTTTTCTGTTTTAAACTCCAAGTGAAACTACAGCTTCTAGAAGCAAAGGACTGAACAATTTGGTCCAGTTTTGTGTATTATTTCTTTCTTACATTTGAGGAAGGGTTGTCAAACTGAGATATTCCAGGGGAAAAAGTATTCAGAATCAACATATGGACATCATGATTGGAAAATTTATGGCCAGCAGTATTTTAGAAGGTCATTAGTTTGTTATCACAGGTTGCCAAATGATTCTCATCTTTATAACTGAGCCCTTTAATTCCAATTGTAAAACAGTAACCAGAAATTAAGAAGACTAAATGCTTTGCATGAGTCTCGAAGTTAATTTACTGCCTATCGTCATCTGGTTTGCTGAAGGCTATTTTACTATTTCTACTGTCCTGTAAGAGAATACAAGACCCGTGATAACCTTCAGTGTGGCTGGAAAGGAAAGTGAACTGAGGTTACTTGCCAGACTTGCTGCTGTTCATTTGATACAGTCTTTGTTCCCTGTCAAATCCTCTGTGTCATGCAGATATTTGTCCAGGATGTGATTTTCTAAAAGAGTAACTAAGTCTTTGCTCTCTTCAATGGCTCATAATTTATCATTGTCAGAAATAGGCAAGCGTTTCCTTTTGTTAGACGGATGAGAACAGAATATAAATTCAAGTATGTGAGTGACACTTTCAGCACTGATGTATATGGTGGCAATCAATCACAAGTGGTACAGCAAAGCAAGGTTGCTGAAATGATGTGCTTCAAAACAGGCAACATTGCAGTAGGTTGGGATAACTGGGGCTTTTATCGGTGTTATTACACTGTGATGCTTAAACTGTATACTGCTTTCTTTACATACCCTATCATCGGAATGATTCTGGGAATGTGCCTTTGCTGTTTCAGGCACGTGTACAACAAAGGAGTTAAGAGAGATTTACCCATTGATCGGACAGGTTAAGTTTTGAAACTGATGAAACTTAAGGAAAAGGATTGTGAAAAGATTTCCCAGGTGGCAGCAGACTGCTTTCAAGGGTGACTGTAAGGGAGCTACTTTCCCAGTAACCACAAAAGGAGAGAAAAGAAGGAAAACCACATTTTTTTTTCCTCTGAAGGTTTTCTATCCTTTTCTTGTTCTGAATCTTTATATGCAAAGGCAAAGGCATGAAATTAATCCTCTAAATACCACTGGGTCACTGTGGCTTCATGAAGGAATGTAAATGCATGAGACAAAAGAGATATTTTTAAGCTGGTCACAGCCTGTCAGCTTTTCTGTCCAGAATAATCCCCCGTCCTTCATAACTAGGAGGGATGTGACCTGAATTCTGATTGCAAGGTGGCCAAACCAGCTGACATCTAACTCTGCATTGCTTCAAAAGAAATGGTGGAGACTAACATGTGCTTGCAGGAAGGTTGCACTACTGTAAACTGAACCAGTAAATTTCAGTGTAAACAAAAGTTAATTATGGGAGGAAGGAGAATTGCTGAGTAGAGGGCTGAAGGGAGGGTAAAACAGAAGTTTAAGTGCAGAGGACTTGCGTTCTAAAAGGGAAGAAAAGACTTCCATCTCTGCAATAAGCACGAGGCTTGAGATGTACACAGCGATGATAGTCATCATGATGACTCCAAGGTCTACCTACCTACCTGCAGTATTTAAAGATAGCTTCACTCTGTGTTAAAGTGACCAAAGAAACCTAAACCTTCATATTGGAAAGGTGAAGATAAGTATATCCATGCAAATACTATTGTTTTCCTGTTCTGAAAATAATATATAATACTTGTTACATGGTCATTAAAAAAACCCAGAATTTAAAAATAATTCATTAGTGAGTCAAATAACCTTCCTTCCCATGTGAATGCACATCACAAAGGACACTCCAAAACCAGACCATTATTACAAAAAATAGCCCTTGCTGATAAATGAACAGTATTGTGCCTTACAGCAGGAAGCAAAAATTAAGGTCTGTGTAAGAATATAATCTGTTCCAAATGACATGAGCTTTAAGTGCTTTTCATAATATGACATTGCACAAAAGAGACTGAACCAGCAGAGACCCAAACCAAAATGTCCAGACTGTCCACTTAGCTTCAGAATTTGTTTCTTGTGGCATGTTACGGTGTCCTATTTCTCAATGCTTTTGAGACTGACTTATTCTATGCAGCACTCTCTTACATGAATCAGTCACTCTGGGCTCCTTTTGAACATGTTCTGTGACCCAGTAAGTCAATATCTCAATGATCTTGTCCCTCACTGCTTTTCTCTGTGGTGTTTTGAACAGCACCATGGACCCAGAAGCCATGCAAGAGCAGTTACCATGACATATAGGGATGTTAGTATAGACTTTATGCTTTTGCCACACAGTCACGTGCTCTCTGGACTTCTCCATTTTTCTTCTCACCCTCCACAATTCAAGAATGAGTCAGCAGATGAACCTCTTCATATTGTCTGCATTTCCTTCCAGATCAAGAAGGATAAAGTCAGAAACTTTAAACGCAGAACTGCATCTGACCAGTTCAGCTTGTCTTTCATTCTCTAATGAAATGGCTTTGGAATCCTTTGCGGTGACAGGTGTTTGTTAAATGTAAGTTTATTACTATTGCTGAGTGTGTCCTCAGCAAAGCTAACTCTCAATTTAGAACAAAAAAAAATAGCATTTGAATTTCCAATATTGAGAGCAGTTGGTTAGATTTCTGTTACTAACCCAGTCTTTTCCTCTGACTTTGCTTTATACTGCATACTTTATCTTGAAAGCATGTTAACTTTTAAATTTGAAGCAGAGATACATCTTGAAACAGCCAGTGTAGACTATTAATACAAAAATCAGGAAGGAAAATCCATTAATTCACAAAAAAACTGCAACATAAGATTCACTTTCTGGAATGAGATAATGGATCTGCAAGTCTTTGTTTAAGAAGTGTGTGTATATATATGTATGTATTAGTTTGTGAATCGATAAGCTCATGGCATAACATGAAGCCAAAGCAAGACTGGCAAACAGAGAACAACAATAAGGTAGATAAATACGTATATCTTATTGATATTTGCTATTCACAAAATTTACATTCCTATTTCATTTAGAGAGTTATGAATATCTAGAATAAGTGCATTTAAAATTTTTCACTTTGTAATGACTGTCATTGTGATGAGCACTTAGCTTTAAAAGTGCTAGTCTAGTGGCTTCATAGCTAATCTTTGCTTTTCATAGAGGGCAAAAATATTGTTAATTGCTGTGAAGGACAGACCAGATCACTGACAAAAAAGAAGGCTCGGACAAGATTCTGCCTGCCATCCATGCCAAAAATATAGTAGGCACAGTTGAATTCCTCTGGCAAGTAATCTGCAGATGTTGGAGGAACAGGAGTATTACATTTTGTTTTAGTAAATATCAGGATGGTCACCATACATTTAGCACTGCAAATTCAAGTAGATGTGACTTTTCACCATTTTTTTCATAAATATAAATAATGATGGAGTACAGACAAGTGTCAAGTATAGAAGTTTAATTTTGTTCTCACTTGAATGATACACAAGAGACTACAGTGAGTAACGAAACACTTGAATTGTGTTTATTTTCCTATTTACAAATTACTTGTAAACGTATTTTTAAAATGGAATAATTTACTTTTTTCAATACATAACACTGTAATATTGCATTTTCCCCGTAAGTCGGTTATGTATGATTCATTGTTTGCATTTGCTATTGATGCAGTTCTGCATAAAGATTTTATGATGTTTGTTCTGTCCACTGATGAATACAAAATTGAAAAATGGAGGCTAGTATTATCAGGGAATATCCACACTATAATATCCACACTATAATATTAGGAAAATTAACTGGGAAGTTCCTCAGAACACATGAGCCAGTTACATCATGTAGCGTCACTGGAAGTAAAAGGACAAGCAGTACCTTCTCTAGCAGAATCCTAGCACATACATTTAATCAACTGTATTATGAAACTCACGAAGGGATGTAGCTATAATAAGGTATGAAGGCTATTCATGTATCCAGAGACAGTGCTTTGGCATTTTGGGTCTGTACTCCCAAATGCTGCCAGATGTAATGGAGTATAAATAATTGTCTCGGAGTGCTTTATCCAAGGAAGCACACATGAATCCTGAAACAGAAGCATGCTTGTTATCAGATTTTGTCCCTGCTGCAGGCATCGTGGAGTCTTCTTTCTTCATTATGTTACATATATAGACATATATCTGTGCTTCTTAACTTGTCTGTCCTGACCAAGGGCCAACTATTGACCCCCCTGCTTCACTTAGTGGTGTATGAGCATGGATAAAGGGACAGAAGTAGTAACTCAGAAGATATACCACTTTGCAAGTGATCTTTAAGTGAAACAATGTTGTAGTACAGGAGTTCTAGAGACGTATATGCACTAATCTTTTGTTACTGTGTAGGTGGGTATCTACAATATTGCATTACAAAAACAGTGAATGAGAGCAAACACACTGGTAGCTACAGCAACTTTTTGATATAAGTTGGAGTAGCTGGGATAGCTACAACACCTTGCAGATGAACATTCTCAGGCTTTATTCTTGGACACAGTTGACAAAATCACCACACTGAGCATCCCTGAGCACCAAAAAAAAATTTTTCTAGCCAACCTGGGCATGAGAAAACTCATTTCTAGGAAGGATGATGATATCTAGTCCTTGATTTTGTATAAAAGTATTGTCATTAACAAAATTGTAGGTTATGTTAAACATTCCAGTTACTTTCAGATACTGTATACTTTAGAAGAGAGTATATATTTACTTGCAAAAAAAAAAACAAAAAGCAGTGATGTAAATATGTGAAGTAGGTAATAGTGCAAACATTTCTCACTTTATCTCCCTGGTTAATAAAGTAAATATAGAGCCTTTCACTTTATTTCTGCTCTGTTTTTACTTTCAATATACATATTTTTTTTGCTGGTTTACCAGGGTAAATATTTTTACTTGTTCCTAAATTACATTAGAAAAAGGAACTGGTTGCATTTAATATTAAAAGTGATTAATACATCTGCTTTCACTTCACCTGGATCTTAGTACTGAAAAGGAATGTTAGCTCCTGCCTTGACGAGGAGTGACAAGAAGTCGTCATAGTTCAAATCTTTAAAAGAATGTTAACAGTGTTAGTTCAAGTGGCATTTAGCCCAAATCCAGAAATGGATCTCACCTTACTGCGTCAGAGTTACATGTGTGCAAAGAATGAAGGGCTGGGATAACCTATCACATTGTCCCTTTAGCTGTCTCTGTTACTAGCTATAGTTATGGACAGACTTACACAGAAATCTGGATATGAACCAAAGCTGTTCTTTAAAACAGCCTTGGAATATTTTAAGTGGGTCTGTTCCTCCAGTGGGGCACTTGCCTTACAAAAGACAGAGTTACATTTGTAATTTTTTTTCTTTATGTGGCTTAATAAGTGTAAAGAGAGAAGGATTGGCTCCACCTGTCTATCAGTAAAGAAAATTTTATTGTGCCTATTCCATTAAAAAATGAAGAAAATTTTGAGCAACACTGATCCATACAAAAAATTTGACAGGAGTAATAGCGTAATTAGAAAAGTTAGTACTGATTGCACAAGTTAAGTCTTAAAAATTGTGCCTTTCTACATCTACTGATGATTTAGAATTTAAAAAAATATTTAAATAGTCTCTCACTTCTATTTCATTTTCCTCTGTGATTTCTTTACATTAGATGTAGTCCACCTAAGGCTTGAATGCCAAGGGTATGAGGAGTAGCCGAGGCAAGAAGCAAGGTACCTATGGACCATTTTTTTACAGTATTCCAACAGGTATGAAAGGAGAAATTATGTTCTGTCATCTTGATTAGATGGTTCTTGGACTGTTTCAGATTGTTACAGTATTTGAAAAGTACTTTTTACCTCATTCCCTTAAAGATGTCAAAAGGCACCAGTAGGAAATCCAAACTGCTCTTGAGTACGATGAATATAATTCTCTTAAGAATTTCAGCCACAAATCCTGATAGCACTAGAGAGAAGGTACGGTACCAAAATTTACAAAAAAAAAAAAAAAAAAAAAAA